>OX104112.1:113613901-113792051 GCA_944474755.1 Limnoperna fortunei
GTACTGATATGATTTGATACAAGTTGATTGGATTGTACTATTGTATTGAGGGTGCTTTGTCAGTAATGTATTGATATGATTTGATACAAGTTGATTGGATTGTACTATTGTATTGAGGGTGCTTTGTCAGTAATGTACTGATATGATTTGATACAAGTTGATTGGATTGTACTATTGTATTGAGGGTGCTTTGTCAGTAATGTACTTGATATGATTTGATACAAGTTGATTGGATTGTACTATTGTATTGAGGGTGCTTTGTCAGTAATGTACTGATATGATTTGATACAAGTTGATTGGATTGTACTATTGTATTGAGGGTGCTTTGTCAGTAATGTACTTGATATGATTTGATACAAGTTGATTGGATTGTACTATTGTATTGAGGGTGCTTTGTCAGTAATGTACTGATATGATTTGATACAAGTTGATTGGATTGTACTATTGTATTGAGGGTGCTTTGTCAGTAATGTACTGATATGATTTGATACAAGTTGATTGGATTGTACTATTGTATTGAGGGTGCTTTGTCAGTAATGTACTTGATATGATTTGATACAAGTTGATTGGATTGTACTATTGTATTGAGGGTGCTTTGTCAGTAATGTACTGATATGATTTGATACAAGTTGATTGGATTGTACTATTGTATTGATGGTGCTTTGTCAGTAATGTATCTGATATGATTTGATACAAGTTGATTGGATTGTACTATTGTATTGAGGGTGCTTTGTCAGTAATGTACTGATATGATTTGATACAAGTTGATTGGATTGTACTATTGTATTGATGGTGCTTTGTCAGTAATGTATTGATATGATTTGATACAAGTTGATTGGATTGTACTATTGTATTGAGGGTGCTTTGTCAGTAATGTACTGATATGATTTGATACAAGTTGATTGGATTGTACTATTGTATTGATGGTGCTTTGTCAGTAATGTACCGATATGATTTGATACAAGTTGATTGGATTGTACTATTGTATTGATGGTGCTTTGTCAGTAATGTATTGATATGATTTGATACAAGTTGATTGGATTGTACTATTGTATTGAGGGTGCTTTGTCAGTAATGTACTGATATGATTTGATACAAGTTGATTGGATTGTACTATTGTATTGATGGTGCTTTGTCAGTAATGTATTGATATGATTTGATACAAGTTGATTGGATTGTACTATTGTATTGAGGGTGCTTTGTCAGTAATGTACTGATATGATTTGATACAAGTTGATTGGATTGTACTATTGTATTGATGGTGCTTTGTCAGTAATGTACTGATATGATTTGATACAAGTTGATTGGATTGTACTATTGTATTGAGGGTGCTTTGTCAGTATTGTACTGATATGATTTGATACAAGTTGATTGGATTGTACTATTGTATTGAGGGTGCTTTGTCAGTAATGTACTGATATGATTTGATACAAGTTTATTGGATTGTACCATTGTATTGAGGGTGCTTTGTCAGTAATGTACTGATATGATTTGATACAAGTTGATTGGATTGTACTATTGTATTGAGGGTGCTTTGTCAGTAATGTATTGATATGATTTGATACAAGTTGATTGGATTGTACTATTGTATTGAGGGTGCTTTGTCAGTAATGTACTGATATGATTTGATACAAGTTGATTGGATTGTACTATTGTATTGAGGGTGCTTTGTCAGTATTGTACTGATATGATTTGATACAAGTTGATTGGATTGTACTATTGTATTGAGGGTGCTTTGTCAGTATTGTACTGATATGATTTGATACAAGTTGATTGGATTGTACTATTGTATTGAGGGTGCTTTGTCAGTAATGTACTGATATGATTTGATACAAGTTGATTGGATTGTACTATTGTATTGAGGGTGTTTTGTCAGTAATGTACTGATATGATTTGATACAAGTTGATTGGATTGTACTATTGTATTGATGGTGCTTTGTCAGTAATGTACTGATATGATTTGATACAAGTTGATTGGATTGTACTATTGTATTGAGGGTGCTTTGTCAGTAATGTACTGATATGATTTGATACAAGTTTATTGGATTGTACCATTGTATTGAGGGTGCTTTGTCAGTAATGTACTGATATGATTTGATACAAGTTGATTGGATTGTACTATTGTATTGAGGGTGCTTTGTCAGTAATGTATTGATATGATTTGATACAAGTTGATTGGATTGTACTATTGTATTGAGGGTGCTTTGTCAGTAATGTACTGATATGATTTGATACAAGTTGATTGGATTGTACTATTGTATTGAGGGTGCTTTGTCAGTAATGTATTGATATGATTTGATACAAGTTGATTGGATTGTACTATTGTATTGAGGGTGCTTTGTCAGTAATGTACTGATATGATTTGATACAAGTTGATTGGATTGTACTATTGTATTGAGGGTGCTTTGTCAGTAATGTATTGATATGATTTGATACAAGTTGATTGGATTGTACTATTGTATTGAGGGTGCTTTGTCAGTAATGTACTGATATGATTTGATACAAGTTGATTGGATTGTACTATTGTATTGAGGGTGCTTTGTCAGTAATGTACTGATATGATTTGATACAAGTTGATTGGATTGTACTATTGTATTGAGGGTGCTTTGTCAGTATTGTACTGATATGATTTGATACAAGTTGATTGGATTGTACTATTGTATTGAGGGTGCTTTGTCAGTAATGTACTGATATGATTTGATACAAGTTGATTGGATTGTACTATTGTATTGATGGTGCTTTGTCAGTAATGTATTGATATGATTTGATACAAGTTGATTGGATTGTACTATTGTATTGAGGGTGCTTTGTCAGTAATGTACTGATATGATTTGATACAAGTTGATTGGATTGTACTATTGTATTGATGGTGCTTTGTCAGTAATGTACCGATATGATTTGATACAAGTTGATTGGATTGTACTATTGTATTGAGGGTGCTTTGTCAGTAATGTACCTGATATGATTTGATACAAGTTGATTGGATTGTACTATTGTATTGAGGGTGCTTTGTCAGTAATGTACTGATATGATTTGATACAAGTTGATTGGATTGTACTATTGTATTGAGGGTGCTTTTGTCAGTAATGTACTGATATGATTTGATACAAGTTGATTGGATTGTACTATTGTATTGAGGGTGCTTTGTCAGTAATGTACTGATATGATTTGATACAAGTTGATTGGATTGTACTATTGTATTGAGGGTGCTTTGTCAGTAATGTACTGATATGATTTGATACAAGTTGATTGGATTGTACTATTGTATTGAGGGTGCTTTGTCAGTAATGTATTGATATGATTTGATACAAGTTGATTGGATTGTACTATTGTATTGATGGTGCTTTGTCAGTAATGTACTGATATGATCTGATACAAGTTGATTGGATTGTACTATTGTATTTAGGGTGCTTTGTCAGTAATGTACTGATATGATTTGATACAAGTTGATTGGATTGTACTATTGTATTGAGGGTGCTTTGTCAGTAATGTACTGATATGATCTGATACAAGTTGATTGGATTGTACTATGGTATTGAGGGTGCTTTGTCAGTATTGTACTGATATGATTTGATACAAGTTGATTGGATTGTACTATTGTATTGAGGGTGCTTTGTCAGTATTGTACTGATATGATTTGATACAAGTTGATTGGATTGTACTATTGTATTGATGGTGCTTTGTCAGTAATGTACTGATATGATTTGATACAAGTTGATTGGATTGTACTATTGTATTGAGGGTGCTTTGTCAGTATTGTACTGATATGATTTGATACAAGTTGATTGGATTGTACTATTGTATTGATGGTGCTTTGTCAGTAATGTACTGATATGATTTGATACAAGTTGATTGGATTGTACTATTGTATTGATGGTGCTTTTGTCAGTAATGTACTGATATGATTTGATACAAGTTGATTGGATTGTACTATTGTATTGATGGTGCTTTGTCAGTAATGTACTGATATGATTTGATACAAGTTGATTGGATTGTACTATTGTATTGAGGGTGCTTTGTCAGTAATGTACTGATATGATTTGATACAAGTTGATTGGATTGTACTATTGTATTGAGGGTGCTTTGTCAGTAATGTACTGATATGATTTGATACAAGTTGATTGGATTGTACTATTGTATTGAGGGTGCTTTGTCAGTAATGTACTGATATGATTTGATACAAGTTGATTGGATTGTACCTATTGTATTGAGGGTGCTTTGTCAGTATATGTACTGATATGATTTGATACAAGTTGATTGGATTGTACTATTGTATTGAGGGTGCTTTGTCAGTAATGTACTGATATGATTTGATACAAGTTGATTGGATTGTACTATTGTATTGAGGGTGCTTTGTCAGTATTGTACTGATATGATTTGATACAAGTTGATTGGATTGTACTATTGTATTGAGGGTGCTTTGTCAGTAATGTACTGATATGATTTGATACAAGTTGATTGGATTGTACTATTGTATTGAGGGTGCTTTGTCAGTAATGTACTGATATGATTTGATACAAGTTGATTGGATTGTACTATTGTATTGAGGGTGCTTTGTCAGTAATGTACTGATATGATTTGATACAAGTTGATTGGATTGTACTATTGTATTGATGGTGCTTTGTCAGTAATGTACTGATATGATTTGATACAAGTTGATTGGATTGTACTATTGTATTGATGGTGCTTTGTCAGTAATGTACTGATATGATTTGATACAAGTTGATTGGATTGTACTATTGTATTGATGGTGCTTTGTCAGTAATGTACTGATATGATTTGATACAAGTTGATTGGATTGTACTATTGTATTGAGGGTGCTTTTGTCAGTAATGTACCTGATATGATTTGATACAAGTTGATTGGATTGTACTATTGTATTGATGGGTGCTTTGTCAGTAATGTACTGATATGATTTGATACAAGTTGATTGGATTGTACTATTGTATTGAGGGTGCTTTGTCAGTAATGTACTGATATGATTTGATACAAGTTGATTGGATTGTACTATTGTATTGAGGGTGCTTTGTCAGTAATGTACTGATATGATTTGATACAAGTTGATTGGATTGTACTATTGTATTGAGGGTGCTTTGTCAGTAATGTATTGATATGATTTGATACAAGTTGATTGGATTGTACTATTGTATTGAGGGTGCTTTGTCAGTAATGTACTGATATGATTTGATACAAGTTGATTGGATTGTACTATGGTATTGAGGGTGCTTTGTCAGTAATGTACTGATATGATTTGATACAAGTTGATTGGATTGTACTATTGTATTGAGGGTGCTTTGTCAGTAATGTATTGATATGATTTGATACAAGTTGATTGGATTGTACTATTGTATTGAGGGTGCTTTGTCAGTAATGTACTGATATGATTTGATACAAGTTGATTGGATTGTACTATTGTATTGATGGTGCTTTGTCAGTAATGTACCGATATGATTTGATACAAGTTGATTGGATTGTACTATTGTATTGAGGGTGCTTTGTCAGTAATGTACTGATATGATTTGATACAAGTTGATTGGATTGTACTATTGTATTGAGGGTGCTTTGTCAGTAATGTACTGATATGATTTGATACAAGTTGATTGGATTGTACTATTGTATTGAGGGTGCTTTGTCAGTATTGTACTGATATGATTTGATACAAGTTGATTGGATTGTACTATGGTATTGAGGGTGCTTTGTCAGTATTGTACTGATATGATTTGATACAAGTTGATTGGATTGTACTATTGTATTGATGGTGCTTTGTCAGTAATGTACCGATATGATTTGATACAAGTTGATTGGATTGTACTATTGTATTGAGGGTGCTTTGTCAGTAATGTACTGATATGATTTGATACAAGTTGATTGGATTGTACCATTGTATTGAGGGTGCTTTGTCAGTATTATGTACTGATATGATTTGATACAAGTTGATTGGATTGTACTATTGTATTGAGGGTGCTTTGTCAGTAATGTACTGATATGATTTGATACAAGTTGATTGGATTGTACTATTGTATTGAGGGTGCTTTGTCAGTAATGTACTGATATGATTTGATACAAGTTGATTGGATTGTACTATTGTATTGAGGGTGCTTTGTCAGTAATGTACTGATATGATTTGATACAAGTTGATTGGATTGTACCATTGTATTGAGGGTGTTTTGTCAGTAATGTACTGATATGATTTGATACAAGTTGATTGGATTGTACTATTGTATTGAGGGTGCTTTGTCAGTAATGTACTGATATGATTTGATACAAGTTGATTGGATTGTACTATGGTATTGAGGGTGCTTTGTCAGTAATGTACTGATATGATTTGATACAAGTTGATTGGATTGTACTATTGTATTGATGGTGCTTTGTCAGTAATGTACTGATATGATTTGATACAAGTTGATTGGATTGTACTATTGTATTGAGGGTGCTTTGTCAGTAATGTACTGATATGATTTGATACAAGTTGATTGGATTGTACTATTGTATTGATGGTGCTTTGTCAGTAATGTACTGATATGATTTGATACAAGTTGATTGGATTGTACTATGGTATTGAGGGTGCTTTGTCAGTAATGTACTGATATGATTTGATACAAGTTGATTGGATTGTACTATTGTATTGAGGGTGCTTTGTCAGTATTGTACTGATATGATTTGATACAAGTTGATTGGATTGTACTATGGTATTGAGGGTGCTTTGTCAGTAATGTACTGATATGATCTGATACAAGTTGATTGGATTGTACTATGGTATTGAGGGTGCTTTGTCAGTAATGTACTGATATGATCTGATACAAGTTGATTGGATTGTACTATTGTATTGAGGGTGCTTTGTCAGTAATGTATTGATATGATTTGATACAAGTTGATTGGATTGTACTATTGTATTGATGGTGCTTTGTCAGTAATGTACTGATATGATTTGATACAAGTTGATTGGATTGTACTATTGTATTGATGGGTGCTTTGTCAGTAATGTACTGATATGATTTGATACAAGTTGATTGGATTGTACTATTGTATTGAGGGTGCTTTGTCAGTAATGTACTGATATGATTTGATACAAGTTGATTGGATTGTACTATTGTATTGAGGGTGCTTTGTCAGTAATGTACTGATATGATTTGATACAAGTTGATTGGATTGTACTATTGTATTGAGGGTGCTTTGTCAGTAATGTACTGATATGATTTGATACAAGTTGATTGGATTGTACCATTGTATTGAGGGTGCTTTGTCAGTATTATGTACTGATATGATTTGATACAAGTTGATTGGATTGTACTATTGTATTGAGGGTGCTTTGTCAGTAATGTACTGATATGATTTGATACAAGTTGATTGGATTGTACTATTGTATTGAGGGTGCTTTGTCAGTAATGTACTGATATGATTTGATACAAGTTGATTGGATTGTACTATTGTATTGATGGTGCTTTGTCAGTAATGTACTGATATGATTTGATACAAGTTGATTGGATTGTACTATTGTATTGAGGGTGTTTTGTCAGTAATGTACTGATATGATTTGATACAAGTTGATTGGATTGTACTATTGTATTGATGGTGCTTTGTCAGTAATGTACTGATATGATTTGATACAAGTTGATTGGATTGTACTATTGTATTGAGGGTGCTTTGTCAGTAATGTACTGATATGATTTGATACAAGTTGATTGGATTGTACTATTGTATTGAGGGTGCTTTGTCAGTAATGTACTGATATGATTTGATACAAGTTGATTGGATTGTACTATTGTATTGAGGGTGCTTTGTCAGTAATGTACTGATATGATTTGATACAAGTTGATTGGATTGTACTATTGTATTGATGGTGCTTTGTCAGTAATGTACTGATATGATTTGATACAAGTTGATTGGATTGTACTATTGTATTGAGGGTGCTTTGTCAGTAATGTACTGATATGATTTGATACAAGTTGATTGGATTGTACTATTGTATTGAGGGTGCTTTGTCAGTAATGTACTGATATGATTTGATACAAGTTGATTGGATTGTACTATTGTATTGAGGGTGCTTTGTCAGTAATGTACTGATATGATTTGATACAAGTTGATTGGATTGTACCATTGTATTGAGGGTGCTTTGTCAGTATTATGTACTGATATGATTTGATACAAGTTGATTGGATTGTACTATTGTATTGAGGGTGCTTTGTCAGTAATGTACTGATATGATTTGATACAAGTTGATTGGATTGTACTATTGTATTGAGGGTGCTTTGTCAGTAATGTACTGATATGATTTGATACAAGTTGATTGGATTGTACTATTGTATTGAGGGTGCTTTGTCAGTAATGTACTGATATGATTTGATACAAGTTGATTGGATTGTACTATTGTATTGAGGGTGTTTTGTCAGTAATGTACTGATATGATTTGATACAAGTTGATTGGATTGTACTATTGTATTGATGGTGCTTTGTCAGTAATGTACTGATATGATTTGATACAAGTTGATTGGATTGTACTATTGTATTGAGGGTGCTTTGTCAGTAATGTACTGATATGATTTGATACAAGTTGATTGGATTGTACTATTGTATTGAGGGTGCTTTGTCAGTAATGTACTGATATGATTTGATACAAGTTGATTGGATTGTACTATTGTATTGAGGGTGCTTTGTCAGTAATGTACTGATATGATTTGATACAAGTTGATTGGATTGTACTATTGTATTGAGGGTGCTTTGTCAGTAATGTACTGATATGATTTGATACAAGTTGATTGGATTGTACTATTGTATTGAGGGTGCTTTGTCAGTAATGTACTGATATGATTTGATACAAGTTGATTGGTCTAGCATTGTGATTCCCTATGAGTAATCAGTTCATATTTGAGCTGGTTTTGTTGATAAAGGAATCTGAATTAGCAGATTAAAACATTTTTATCTAAGTAGTAGACTACGTTTCATACAATTTTGACAAGTGACCTGTCAAGGATCTTTCGTGCAAGTCAGTACAAATTTCCCTTTAGTTTTATAGTTGAAATTTAAAAAGTAATACATTGATAGTCCTTCAGTACAGACAACAAAAAATGATTACAATAGCTCACCCTTACTCTCAGCCTTTTGATTGGCTGACAGACCTCAGGTGATTGAAAGTTCATTCTGTCCTTTTGATTGGCTGACAGACATAAGGTGATTGAAATACCGTATAAGCATTTTTGTTAAAAAATTGTGCGAGTTAATTTTGGCGTAATGTAATTTTCGCAGTTCATAATCATTTGAATTACTCTATCATTTGTGTTAATATTTTGCGTGGTTTTATTTTCGCGTTCCAATCCAACTTTTGTAATGAATATAGCGACAATTAAATCCCCCCCCAGAAAAAAACCATGTATACGGTAGTTCATTCTGTCCTTTTTGATTGGCTGACAGACATAAGGTGATTGAAATAGTTCATTCTGTCCTTTTGATTGACTGACAGACATAAGGTGATTGAAATGGTTCATTCTGTCCTTTTGATTGGCTGACAGACATAAGGTGATTGAAATAGCTCATTCTCTCCTTTTGATTGGCTGACAGACATAAGGTGATTGAAATAGCTCATACTGTCCTTTTGATTGGCTAACAGACATACGGTGATTGAAATGGTTCATTCTGTCCTTCTGATTGGCTGACAGACATAAGATGATTGAAATAGCTCATTTTCTCCTTTTGATTGGCTGACAGACATAAGATGATTGAAATGGTTCATTCTGTCCTTTTGATTGGTTGACAGACATAAGGTGATTGAAATAGCTCATTCTGTCCTTTTGGATGGCTAACAGACATAAGGTGATTGAAATAGCCCATTATGTCTTGTCATCAGGTTATCTTATACAAACTTTTGCACATGTTTATTTTACATAGTAAAACTTGGAATCTATATGTTGTTTCCCCAAGGCAGGTACCAGGGATACTTACATTTGGACCATACTTTTATATCTGTTTCCCTAAGGCAGGTACAAGTGATACTTACACTTGGACCATACTTTTATATGTTTCCCCAAGACAGGTACCAGGGATACTAACATTTGGACCATACTTTTATATCCGTTTCCCTAAGGCAGGTACCAGTGATACTTACACTTGGACCATACTTTTATATGTTTCCCTAAGGCAGGTACCAGTGATACTTACACTTGGACCATACTTTTATATGTTTCCCCAAGGCAGGTATCAGGGATACTTACATTTGGACCATACTTTTATATCTGTTTCCCTAAGGCAGGTACCAGGGATACTTACACTTGGACCATACTTTTACATGTTTCCCCAAGGCAGGTACCAGGGATACTTACATTTGGACCATACTTTTATATCTGTTTCCCCAAGGCAGGTACCAGTGATACTTACACTTGGACCATACTTTTATATCTGTCTCCCCAAGGCAGGTACCAGTGATACTTACATTTGGACCATACTTTTATATCTGTTTCCCTAAGGCAGGTACCAGTGATACTTACATTTGGACCATACTTTTATATCTGTTTCCCTAAGGCAGGTACCAGTGATACTTACACTTGGACCATACTTTATATCTGTTTCTCCAAGGCAGGTACCAGTGATACTTACACTTGGACCATACTTTTATATCTGTTTCCCTAAGGCAGGTACCAGTGATACTTACATTTGGACCATACTTTTATATCTGTTTCCCCAAGGCAGGTACCAGTGATACTTACATTTGGACCATACTTTTATATCTGTTTCCCTAAGGCAGGTACCAGTGATACTTACACTTGGACCATACTTTTATATGTTTCCCCAAGACAGGTACCAGGGATACTAACATTTGGACCATACTTTTATATCCGTTTCCCTAAGGCAGGTACCAGTGATACTTACACTTGGACCATACTTTTATATGTTTCCCTAAGGCAGGTACCAGTGATACTTACACTTGGACCATACTTTTATATGTTTCCCCAAGGCAGGTATCAGGGATACTTACATTTGGACCATACTTTTATATCTGTTTCCCTAAGGCAGGTACCAGGGATACTTACACTTGGACCATACTTTTACGTGTTTCCCCAAGGCAGGTACCAGGGATACTTACATTTGGACCATACTTTTATGTTTCCCCAAGGCAGGTACCAGGGATACTTACATTTGGACCATACTTTTATATCTGTTTCCCTAAGGCAGGTACAAGGGATACTTACCCTTGGACCATACTTTTATATCTGTTTCTCCAAGGCAGGTACCAGTGATACTTACATTTGGACCATACTTTTATATCTGTTTCCCTAAGGCAGGTACCAGGGATACTTACATTTGGACCATACTTTTATATCTGTCTCCCCAAGGCAGGTACCAGTGATACTTACATTTGGACCATACTTTTATATCTGTTTCCCCAAGGCAGGTACCAGTGATACTTACATTTGGACCATACTTTATATCTGTTTCTCCAAGGCAGGTACAAGTGATACTTACACTTGGACCATACTTTTATATCTGTTTCCCCAAGGCAGGTACCAGTGATACTTACATTTGGACCATACTTTATATCTGTTTCTCCAAGGCAGGTACCAGTGATACTTACATTTGGACCATACTTTATATCTGTTTCTCCAAGGCAGGTACCAGTGATACTTACATTTGGACCATACTTTTATATCTGTTTCCCTAAGGCAGATACCAGTGATACTAACATTTGGACCATACGTTTATATCTGTTTCCCTAAGGCAGGTACCAGTGATACTTACATTTGGACCATATTTTTATGTCTCCCCAAGGCAAGTACCAGTGATACTTACATTTGGACCATACTTTTATATCTGTTTCCCTAAGGCAAGTACCAGTGATACTTACATTTGGACCATACTTTTATATCTGTTTCTTTGGTAAACACGGATTCTACAGCTTCACGGCAGAAATTATAAATATGTGGAGAAATTATTTTGGATTTGTCTAACAAAAAATGCGAGTCCATCAAATGATTTTCTGTGGCCTTGTCTTCTTCAGGTGTCCTAATGGCTGATGGGTTTTTCTGTAAAACAATATTTTAATAATTGTTTTCTTTACCTATCCCTCAACTAAAGGTGTTTACTGATTTAATGACCAACAGTAAGGACTCTTATCACACACCAATATGGTCACAAAGATTTCAAATTAGGCCACATAAAATTAGATTCAAGGTCCTGGGGAAAGTGACTTCAGAGGTAATTAAGTAATCTCCATTTTGTACTATTGTTAATCCTTATAAATGAATCTATTATGTAAATGACTTTGTTTGTGATGTTTCATTTCATTCCTGAGCGCTGGTAAGCTAATTGTTACTAATGACTACAGAATGTTTGTTTGTTTGTTTGATGGTGTTTAACGCCACTTTCAGCAATTTTTCAGCTATATCATGGCGTCCAGTTTTTATTGGGGGAGGAAGCCGGAGTACCCGGAGAAAACCCCCGACCTGCGGTAGGAAAACTGGCAATCCTTGTCAATTAAGATTGGAGTCGAGTACACCCTGCCTGCAGTTAGAAAACAAATACCTATCTATTAAAATGTTGTCGGGAAGGAATTTTTTGCAGTGTTAGCAAATTTAAGTTAAATAAAAATACAGTGATGCATCTGAAAAATAACTGCTCTCAGATATTATCTGTACAGTTAAATAATTAAAGGGTATTTATTTTTTTTTTTTTTGCAGTAAAATTCTGCTGGTGTGTAAACAGGCTAACCGAATCACATTTGGACTAGTTTTTGGTCCATATCCATACACTTACCTCCAGGGTCAATTTCAGAATAGGCAGAAATAGCAAATGTGATTAGACTTTTCTTACTCATATGATAAATTATAAAAAATAAAGTTTACACAAGCACCTGACAGTAAGAAAGTGACCATTTGAAAGTGATATTTTGGATTTAATAACCTTTAACTACAATTCATATATAACTTAATATTTACATAATTCATTACTTGAATTGAAAGTTTGTTGTTCTGTCGTTTTTCTTTGCTATTTTTCTTTACCAGTGATATATTGTCATAGATCAGGATTTAAACTATATGTCCGTCAACTGATTTGGCCTGAGAACCTTAAAAATAAATTTTGTGTGGCCTTACACACAACATTTTGATGAATGATAATAACTCTTGTGAACACATTTTACAACAAATCAGTATGTATACAAAATTGTTATTTGACCACATGAGGTTGTATTGTCATAGTGACCACACCAGGTTGTATCGTCATAGTGACCACACCAGGTTGTATCGTCATAGTGACCACACCAGGTTGATCGTCATAGTGACCACACCAGGTTGTATTGTCATAGTGACCACACCAGGTTGTATTGTCATAGTGACCACACCAGGTTGTATCGTCATAGTGACCACACCAGGTTGTATCGTCATACTACAGGACTATAGTTAGAATTTACTGGCTATACCTGTTATTTGACCATACCAGGTTGAATCGTCATACTACATGACTATAGTTAGAATTTACTGGCTATACCTGTCTCAACTTAGACATTGCATCTGAAGAGATGAACTCATTCTTTGTAAATCTGGTAACAAAGCAGAGAACTTGTGGCTTGCTCTGTCCAAAGCCTTGTTCTTCTTCCCATGGTACATAAGTTTTAAATATTTGGGTTTCCTGAAAAAAAAATCAATTGATATCAGTGTTCAAGTGGACCAATTGACTAGACATTCTGTCTGCCACTGGAAAATTATAGAGGACTTCGTGGCATCTACAATGTGCCTAATCTTTTTCAAAGGAGTGTGGCATTCTCAACACATTACCTAATATCTAGTCAGTGGACTGACAATCCAACCTATTCTTTGTAGAATGTGTATACATGTAACTGTACATGCCAGCATGTATGTATAAGGATACATTATCCTCATACATAGTCACAATAATGTGTGTAGATTGTGTATACATTATCCTCATACATACACACAATAATGAAACTTCAAGCATTATAAGCATTAATAAGAAATTATTGTGTTTACAGTCGTTCGTTTTTTTTATCTTTGGAATACATGTAATTTTAATGCATTAAAATTTAATACTGTAGAAAAAAGTGATAAATCTAGAAAGAACCCATAACCAATCCTAAAAGAACTGGCTCATGAAATTGCACCTGAGCACTCACACACGTATTCAGAAGGTCACTAAGTTCAGGAATAGTCCCTGATGACTGGCGATCTGCCAATGTATCACCTGTTTACAAAAAGGGTCAAAAATACAACCCAGAAAATTATCGACCCATATCACTAACTTGCATCTGCTGCAAACTCATGGAACACCTCATAGTTAAACACCTCATGGAACACCTCATAGTTAAACACATCATGGAACACCTCATAGTTAAACACATCATGGAACACCTCATAGTTAAACACCTCATGGAACACCTCATAGTTAAACACCTCATGGAACACCTCATAGTTAAACACATCATGGAACACCTCATAGTTAAACACATCATGGAACACCTCATAGTTAAACACCTCATAGTTAAACACCTCATGGAACACCTCTTAGTTAAACACATCATGGAACACCTCATAGTTAAACACCTCATGGAACACCTCATAGTTAAACACATCATGAAACACTTAGAAAACAACAACATTCTTTCTCCCCTGCAGCATGGCTTCCGTAAAAATCATTACTGTGAAACTCAGTTACTAGAATTTATAAATGATGTCACAATTAATCTTGATTCAGGTAAACACACACATGTTCTCATTGATATGCCAATACAATCAAACAGACAGTAATTAATTTGAAGCACTTGTATATATATTAGTATAAGAGCTCAAACCATGTTTTTGTAATATTTTGTGAGGTATACATGTGAAATATAATGAATTTGTTTATGGATTATTTTGGTGTTGTCCATTATCAATAAAAAATAACAAACAATTGACATCTAATATTTAGAACCGACACCCAACTAGATATCCTATTCAAAGCAAAGCCATGGTTTACTGATGAAACATTTAAAGTTTTCAAGACACTTTCTACCTTTCACAACTATTAAATACAACTTTAAAAATTGGGGTACTACCAAAATGTACCCTGTGTAAATTTAGGGTACCCCATATCGAAATCTCATTGGCAGTGAACATGTTTTTACATGACGATTGTTCGCCCCCTCTGCCCCCACCAAGGCTTTTCCTAGGACCCACTGGGGACCTTTATCAGTCCCCATACCCCTTGGCCAAATTATCAGGAATTCTACCAAAACTTTGTTGGCAAGTATGATATTAGACTGTCCCTGATTAATGTAGATCAATGTAGCTATTTTAGCCTTTTTTAGGCATGAAATTTGAGCCAAGTTGGGTACACTAGTATTTGATTTTGGTTTGAAAATTTTGATGTTCAACTATATTATAATCTAAACTTATGTAATATAACAAACTAACAGATTTAAAGTCTATAAACCATGTAACATGTGTTCCATCTTTGTTTAAAAATTGTAACTGAACAATGTCGGCAGAGGTGTTTCCAAGAAAACTTTCTACTGTAACGTCTCCTCCTCCATCTTTAACGTTCACCACTAACTGGCCGCAACATGAACAAATCCACAAAATGAGCAGAGCCATCGGCTGTGATTTAAAAGTCAACATTTCTACATTTCAACCTACAGCAAAACACCACAAAGCAATACACAATTTTGTGTCATCTTTGTTACTGAAAGGCTTGAATTTAATATAGTATTTTTGTTATTCTTCAAGCGTTAAGATGATATAGGCGAGGTACCACATTATTAAGGAAATCGAAAGTAGAAAAATCGACAGTATAATTTTAGTTTACTTGGGTTATATACAGTGAGTGATTCTCAATCATTTTTTTATAAATTAATTGATTATTTATATCCGTCCACATATGAATAACCTTTTTGAATGACTAATTTTCATTTACAGCTAAAATCACCTGACCTGTAGTCATAATATGTTTGTTTACACATGACGCATTTCTTTACAATTATTTTACCTGTTTTTCGACCTGTTAATTGTTATTCAGTGCCACGAGATTTAAAGTTGAACATTACCTTATAGATCGACCGTTACAGTAAAGGCGACAAAAATAGTGAAAACAGTGTTTGTGTAAGTGATCTTGATGGGTTTTATTAACTACACTGTAGGACACTCTTGTAAATAGATGAATAAGTAATTTTCAAAATACAAATACAGATTGTTGATAACTATAGTTTTCTCACATTTTAGTTCCTTAAGGTTAAATTGTGCCAAACTGTCTTAATCATAATACAAATATTTCTTTATGTAAAATCGACCTTTTTTTTCAAAATGGTTTATAAGTTATTTAGCGATTTGGTCTAATTTTATAACAGAATGTGTATAGGATTAAATATTAAATTCTGTTATATTATTTGATCTCTCTACATCATTTATTATTATTATTATTATTTACAGTATTTATAGAGTGCATTAACTAATTATAATTACTCTAAGCGCTTTACAATCAATCATAAAATAAAATACACACAATAAAATGTACATTATCAATCAAACAAGGAAAATTTACTTTAAAACAATACTTTACAAGTCTAAAATAAAGAAAGAATCAGTAAAGTGTAAAATTAAGTTGATCCTAAAAATGGAAAAGCTACAAAACATTAATCTTAAGTGCAGAATTATTTAAGAATATGTAAGTCACAAAAATTAAAAATTATTTAAGAGTATCTAAAAGTTTAAATCATTTATGTGTTCAGATAAGATAGAAAATCTTGATAAAGGTTCAAGAAAGTGTCAGTTTCTACATTTCAAACAATTTTTGTATGTAAAGGCATTTTAAATATATAAGATATTGACACTTTTTCTATTTTTAGAAAATGGCACAGAAAGGATATGGCCAACCACCACCATACCAAGGTCCACCTCCAATGTATCCATCACATGTAAGTATTCTAAGGTCTCGTGATATATAACTATTACACAACACTAGGGTTTGGTAATATTAAAAGTAAGTAATTTATAAATATTAAATAAAAATATTCACAAATATAGTCTTAACAGTAAACTTGGCTACCATGACAACAACATTGATGCAACTGCGAATAGAACAAATTTCAGCCAATTTTTATGGTGCAGAAACCTGTTTGGTTTTTAAAAAAATGAACAAGAAAGAAATCGGATTGTAAAAGAAGGTAATAACAGAATACTGAACACCAAGGAACCTGTCAGAAAAGACAATCCTCAAACCAAAGTCAATTTATAATAGTAAGTAAACTGAAACTTGTAATTATGAAATTTTGGTTTCTGTAGATAACCATATTAATTGAACCATTTTTTAAATTTTTTGTATATTTTTAATTTACAGACAACTATTGTAGTGAATCAACAACCACCAACAGTTGTCCATCGTTCTTCTGTAAGTTTTGCAAAATATTAAGTAATTGATAAATTGACCCATTTCCAAGTTTTTTTTGTTACAGTTGAAGGGTAGCAGATTGTGTGCAATGTAATAAAAAAAGGTAATATAACTCAGAAATTCACATGTCTACTCTTAATGAATGTAAACATTGTGAAGAATTTAATTAATTTATTATATCTGATTGTGTTTATTTACATATTTTTCAAACTTTTAGAAGAGGTTATCACTATTATGGATGCTTATTTTTTTTCTTCTGAAAAATCTATTGCAATTATGCTTAACGAGAACTTCAACACTTTTGTTTAATAAGGTAGACAATAGTCATAAAATATGAGTGGTTAAAGTAGTTAGTCATCTACAAATTTTTGATATAGCTGAAAAATTGCTGAAAGTGGCATAAAATGCAAACAAGCAAACATTCAGATACAGGTAAAACTTTTTGAAGTTTCTGCAAAGAAGCCACTCGTATCAGTGGGTGGTGGATAATATGGCAAGACTTAATAAAAATAATGCCATGTTCTTTTGTTTATTACAGCCTGGTTTGTTTGGATCCGTTATGAAAGAAGTGAACCTTTTAGGGAGACAGGTAGAAAAAGGTTTGAATTGGGCAGGGAACCAGATTGACCAGACATTAAAACAGTGTGAAACTGGACCTATATTGGTATGTGTACAAATACAATAATTTGGATCTTAACTTCATTTAACTCAACACAAAAAAGACAAAAGCTTTAACAATCCCAATTCCAAAATGTTATACCAAACTCTGCTAGATGCCATCTATACCTTGTCTTGTAGACGTTATACACACATAATACATGTATGTCTGATGATAATGGATATTTGAAAATTTAAATAACTGCACTTCTTTATGGCGTTGTTTAAATTGTTTAAATGATTATCCTTGTGAAAAAAGTGACCTAATTTAGGTATGTTTTTCCTTTGAACATTTATTTCTGTACTGTAGCAAGTGTTCCAGACAAACAATGTCGTACAGCTAGTATCCAGAGCTAGTGGCCACTCTTTACAAATAGTAATGTCACCAACTCAGCAGTTAGTTGTTGATGGCAATGGGCCGGAGGGACCTCAGGCATTCAATAGTAAGTAACAGTTAGTTGTTGATGGCAATGGGACCCCAGACATTCAATAGTAAGTAACAGTTAGTTGTTGATGGCAATGCGACCCCACACATTCAGTAGTAAGTTAAGTAGTTAGGGTTTTCTGTCCAGTACAACACATTTTCTTATACCAAAATAGAATGTTTTTTTTGTTGTATTATGGTATGAAGTTGTCTGTGTCAGTACTCTGCAGACATTTTGTGTCCAAGCTCTACATTTGGATGGAGTTGACAACTTATTTTCATATTTAACTATAATAGGCTGATATTGATATAAATATACATGTAATATTCTTGTTACTTCATGTACTATTTTGGAAAAAGAACTTTTTTTTCTTCTGTTTTCTCATAAATGACATTTTGAATGAGATTTTTTCATATAATTTCTCAACTAGACCCCCTACAGTGCTATTCTACCATTAATATATAATGAGAAATCCTGGATCTGCTACTGATCAACAACATAAACTAACAAAAGGACAATTTGGTGACAGAAATCCTGGATCTGCTACTGATCAACATAAACTAACAAAAGGACAATTTGGTGACAGAAATCCTGGATCTGCTACTGATCAACATAAACTAATAAAAGGACAATTTGTTGACAGACAAAACAAGTAAAGAACATCAATGTAAAACATATCTGGTACAAGGAGTCTAAATTCCCATCGAGGACATGAAAATAAACACTTGGCATGCATACCTCCTCCTTTAAGCCAAGAACATAATAGGTCCTTCATTCCTTAATTAACTACAAACTAATGAGTATTTGATATGGAATCATATTGTGTACAAGATAATGATTTGATTACAAATTTTTGTTGTAGCTTTGTGGACTGTTGTAAATGAGGGCAACAACCAAGTTCGTCTCCATAACAACCATAATTATTTGGCTATTGTCAATGGTATCACTCAGATAGTACATATGGTAAGTAAACAATGGTTGTTATGATCTCTCAATACTGTTTTGGTTTTTGAAATCCCATAGTCACATGGTTCTGTGGGGAATGTAAGGTTAGCAGTTATCGTGTCTTTCTGTTGAGCATTGACGGAAGATCAAAGAAAGATATACTGGTACTGACAAATTACAATTTCCATTAAATTATTTTGACAGTAATTAAGAAATCTTTTTAAAGGATTTCCACTTCCATCTGCAATTATATGTATTCCAAAATTACATCATCAACATTTATGTTGTGTGTGTAAATGTTGACATTATCATATTTTAGTACTTAAAGTAAATAGGAATATGATATGTAGTAAGATGAGCCGTACTTTGGTCAAACAATTTATGGAATAATTAACTTTTGTAACAAAATTGTAGAAAATCTTAATTGAAACTCAATAGTTTATAATATTATTATATACATTTTTCAAAATTAATTTACCTTTAATTAAAACTCAATAGTTTATAATATTATTATAAACATTTTTCAAAATTAATTTACCTTTAATTGAAACTCAATAGTTTATAATATTATTATATACATTTTTCAAAATTTATTTACCTTTAAAATGTATGTAAGTTAAAGGACTTTATTCTGTCCTTGGTATGTTTGAGCTCATTCTATACCAGTCTTCGCAAAATTAGTTCTTGGCTTGTCGGACCTAAACACAAATACTGCCGGACCAATTTAACATTTCTGTTGTAAATTTAACAAATTTGCCGGACCCGAGTTAAATTTGCCTGTTTTTTGCCGGTCGGGTCCGGCGGACCGGCACATTTCGGGAAGACTGCTATACAAATGTAAGTATCAAAATATAAAATATAACTCGCATTTATTTTACTTTTTACATCAAAATGTTTTAATATTTAATTTACAAAATCCATATCTTTTTTGCTTTCTTTTATTATAAAGAGCGTTGACAGAAGCACATTTTCATCATGAAGCGCTACCGCTCTTCATTGAATATGCTTCGGTCAACGCTTTCATATGTAAATGAAACTTCACTAGAATGCATTCAATTCTTAAATATATTTTTTTTTCATTTAGCCTCCAGGTTCAATGCATGGAGCAGAAACCAAGCTCCAGTTATGCCAAACTTCACAGTTTGTGACTCTCCAGTCCTGTAAAAACATAGCACAACACGTTGGTGTGCTGGAAAATGGTCAGCTGAAATCTGCTCTGGCTACACACAGAACTGACAACCATGCTATGTTTGGTGTTAGACTTATAGTAAGTTGTATTTAGAATCATTTGATGCTCTGGCTACACACAGGACTGACAACCATGCTATGTTTGGTGTTATAGTAAGTTGTATTTAGAATCATTTGATGCTCTGGCTACACACAGGACTGACAACCATGCTATGTTTGGTGTTATAGTAAGTTGTATTGAGAATCATTTGATTTTCATGTAGCCTGCATAGACCAACAGATATGGATGACATTCCATTGTCTCGCAGTATCTTCTGCAGATGGAAATGTAGAGGAGGGTCCTCTGTTATCTGCAACTCCTCTATAACTGTGTGAAGAATTTAAACCAAACTTGAAGAGATTTATTATTATAAATTGTTGATGTGTATATTTCCCACAAAATTTTTTTTGTTGAAATTAAATAGTTTAAATAAAAAAGGTGGAAGAGGGATGTCACCTTATCAAAACTCCTCCAATCCTGTATTAAGGAATCAAAGAAAAGTAATTATTAGCTGTTGTTGTGCACTAGCTACTAGTATTTCTTCCTTATGTTACTGGAAAAATAGCCATTAGACAGCACATCAGTTACTTTGTGATTGTTATACATATAACTGACAGCCATGTTGTATGTGGCATAAGACCTGTGTATGTGCTACATTCCAAGAAACCATATAATTTCATGAAATTTGATAGTTTAAATAATACTAGTACTAGTACTTGGCATTCAAGGGAGAATAAGTTGATCATCAAAAATATACAAACTGTATGAGAATACTGACTTTTGATTGGCTGGAAAATATTTTCAATCAGAGGTTGGGAAAAAAAATAATCGCCATGGTGACACACATTCATTGACTTCATATATTACTCCATGTTAAACTTAGTTTTTTTTTCAAAAATGTCCAATTAAACAAATAAAATTGTTGAGTTTATTCTAATGTTTGAATTTATTAATAAGTATTAACTACAAAAAATATTTTCTCCATCGAGGGTTAACAAAATTTCTGTTGTGAACATTTAATATAAACTTTATATGGATTATACTTAATTTTGTTATCCCTCGATGGAGAAAATATATCTTGTAGTTAATCCGTATACAAACTTATCCATCATGCTTCAAATTTACATGATGCTTTCACATCAAAAGTAAACGGGGGCCTCTGTGACCGAGTGGTTAAGACGGGGGCCTCTGTGACAGAGTGGTTAAGACGGGGGCCTCTGTGACCAAGTGGTTAAGACGGGGCCTCTGTGACCGAGTGGTTAGGGTTGTTGGTCATCTATTATACTGGTAATCATGTGCATGTCAACACTGAGATTGTGTGTTTCAGCCAAACTGCAGGCAAGGTGTACTCTACTCTAACCTTAGTTTTCCTGCCGACGGTTGGTGGTTTTCACAAGGCTTTCTCCCCCAATGAAACTGGACACCATGATATACAGGTAGCTGAAAGTGCATTTAACCACCAAACAAACAATTAAAAGAAAAGAATATAATAACACAATGTAAGACAATATCATTCAACTAAAGAGATGTGTATTCCTCTTCGGGCTAAAACTGGAAAGAAGGAAACTGTGTTGTTTAAATATAACTAAGGAATGACTGAAATTTTTTTAGGGGGGGGGGGTTGTAAAATAAATTTAAGGTGTTCACAACTTGTTTAATCCACCTTGCAAAATTTCTGTTTGTTTTTTTATGTTTAATACCACTTTTAGCAATTTTTCAGCTATATCATGGCAACCAGTTTTTATTGGCTGAGAAATCTGGTAGAAAACCCCAGACCTTCAATAGGAAAACTGGCAATGCTTGTCAATTCAAGATTGGAGTCGTGAAATTAATAAATGTGAACACCATATATTTATTTTACAACCCAATACAAAAATTAAAATTGGTAAATTCCTTATAAATAAATATAAGATAAGTAAAGGAAGCTGAAACAATTTAATAATCAAAAGAATGAACAAGTTTGAAAATTTTTTAACAAAGGTTGTTAATGAATGGCATATTAAAACGCAAGAATTAAGTTCTGGTCAGGGTGGGCGTGTTCCAGTGAAAACATTTTATTGGAAAAGAAAAGTATTTTTATGTAATCAAATAACAAAATATCAACAATATTATGTATTGGTAAATAAAACATGAGTATAATGTTGTATGTAAGTGTATTAAAAATAAGGGAGATAATTGTTTCTATTTTAGTCAACACCTTATGCAGGAGCACCTGTCAAACATTAGTCATGCGATAAAGACATTCTCCATAGTGAATACTGGTAGAAAATTGTGTGATTACAATGTCCACACAGATTTATTGATTTAATGACACTGACAATAAGACTTGCAAGATCTGATAGTTTACAGATATAGTGTTTTGTTACAAACCTTTTAGCAATTAATGTGATTTTAAGATGCATTTAATTTGTTTAATATTGAAATTTTAATGATGAATTATGTTTTAGAGAGTTGATATATTTTGTATTTGTAAATTGTGTCTTCTACAATATTTATATCTTGTTTGTTATCTCAATGCATGTTATTTAACTATTGATTATTTTTGTATTGCTTTAAATTTATTTATATGGTAACTGCAATAATCATTTATACGCAATTTCTATGTTTACATTACACTACATGTTGTTCTGAGGGTTTGTGTTTCTATCAAAGAGATGATTCGTTAGCAGATAAAGGGGGGGGGGGGGGACTAAATGTGATAGAGCTGACAGCTATATCCAAAGAACTATTATTAGATCTCCATATATTTTTTAAAATATTTTATCTTAATTTTCATTATGACAAAATCTTCAAATAAAACTAAAAAAATCACTGGTCACCGACCAATTTTATTAAAGTTATTACATCATCTTTAGTATCTGTCTTGAAGGTACCAGGAAATTACTTAAATGTTTCCCTAAGTTTCTTGTTAGTATTAACTTAAATTGTTTTAAAGGCTTCCTGGCATGTAGAATACAACTATGCCATAATATTTTTTTAAAATCTTAAGTTTGGAGCAATATGTGGAATTAATACGTTCCCACGCTTTTTGTTTAGGACTCGGACTACAATAATAGCGGATCCCAAAAAAAGTGGCCTTTGACAATAAAAAAATATTTTTAAAGACGATAGAGGTTAATTTACTCTCCAAATTTAAGAAATAAAAAAATATGGTCACCAGAAAAAAGGAAAAAAATATATAAATATTTTTGAAAAATGTGTAAAGGCCAGATATGGTTGGATGAAAAGGGCTCGTTTTTCTTCTTACAAACTGCAATATCTGTTATAGATTTGTAGCTCAGAATATGATCACGGAAGTACAATAGATATTTTCTTGTGTATGTTTGCTGTTGCAGAGTGATAATTTATTGGTTTTTTTCAATTCTTCAAAAAGCTGTGCTTTTTTAAATTATAAAATGACCTTTGAGTCTATCCATAAACCCTACGGTTACTGAAATAATTATGAAACAATAAATTGAAAAACTAAATGCGCAGAAAAAATAGAAGGATTTGTCTTGAAACATTGTGCTTTGTACCATGACTTTGTAGCAATTATTTCTTATGTTACAAACATTAGATATATCTAGTCATTTCATTCAATTTGATAAATGGAACCTGTTTATCATTAGTGTTTACTTTGCAAATAAAAAATATATACTATTTTTTTAGCATTGAAAATGAATAGTACCTTTGCACCTTATAATCAGATATTCATTCTAGATGTAACTCATATTGAAATATTATATACTGGACATTGTAACATGTGGTTTAATATTTCAAACAGGGAGATATAACTATTGTCTGTCTAAGACCTTCATGTTTAGAAAGTTTCTTCATGCTTTTTAACTTGAGCTAACGAGGTCAATATACATGTAAACAGTTAAATGTATATTAAAAGGAATTAACCAATGGTCCATAATCAAAAGTGTTTACATATGTCTGATAACCTGGATATGTTAATAATTGTTAAAATGTCTTTTTGTAAATCTTTGTTTATTGATAATGTTGCATTTGATTGTTACTCTACTGCTATAAAATATTTTAACAACTTCTTGCTGTTTGTACTAGTTATATCCCTCATCTTAAAAGGGGGGGGGGGGTGTTATAGTGATGGGTGACTGTGCGTGCATTTTACCATCTCTCATCTACCACTGACTGAAATATGAAAATTTCATAGAATCTTTGTTACAAAGTGCCATTGTGCAACTAATATTTTACTTTTTGATCAGAATGATATTTGGGTTTACAATTCAAAACATGGACTAATGGTACCCATATTTTATCCACAACTCCACCTACACCACCCGCAGGTCAGGGGTTTTCTCCGGGTACTCCGGCTTCCTCCCCCAATAAAAACTGGACACCATGATATAGCTGAAAAATTGCTGAAAGTGGCGTTAAACACCATCAAACAAATAAACAAACCTACACCACAGAATCTTCGTCACAGTACCATTGTGCATGACATTGTACATTTTGATCTAAATATTTGGGGTTTGTCATGCTGTGACTTGGGAAGCAGAGGGTTATTAATTAGTGAGCATTGCTCAGTGCTTCATGTTGCCTTTAATTACTTTTGCAGTTGTTACAAACCCATCCAGAATCTGGTTCTGTCTTGTTTTCAATGGTCATGGAGTATACTTGTATGTTCTTGGAATATATCACACTGTGGCATTTTTTTTTGGACATTTGGCAATCTAATCAAAATTATATCTACACTTGGCTCCCTCTTTTTGCTATTGTCCAAGGCAACAACAATAGCAAGAACAGGGGGGGGGGGGCAAGTGCAAATATAATTTTAATTAGATTGGACATTTCAACACCTCAACAAGGTTGTCAATTTTTGTGCCCACAATGTCTGTTATTCCTATAAAACCATTTTAATGTCCTATAATATTAATATTCCTAACCTTCAAATATTAGTATGGTTGGGTAATTACCATAATTCTGATTATATAGGTGAAATAATATTCAGATATGGCTTTGCATGTATTCATGTAGTGACTAACTGTACATGGTCTTTGTGGGTCACCGGAAAACTAAGAACAACAATGAACATATCTGGGTTCCAACTGGCTTAGTAAATAAAGATATAAGGATTGGTTTTCTGATTGATATATTAGATGGTATTTTACGTCCAGCTAACATTATTTCGGCTATATTGTGGCAAGAAAAAGTTAACAAACAAAAAATAAATTCAGGAAAATGGACCAAAGGAAAAAAATTGTGAATGCAACTGGAAAAGTATGGTGTATTAGTAGGGGAGGAACATGTAGCCTTTTGAAACAGCTAAGCCTACTCTTATTGACATCCACAAAAAGGGTCTTTAGTGTGCAAGGAGTGTGACAGTCTCCAAACCCCACAGTGTTCTTAGGTCAGGCTGTGACAGTCTCCAAACCCCACAGTGTTCTTAGGTCAGGCTGTGACAGTCTCCAAACCCCACAGTGTTCTTAGGTCAGGCTGTGACAGTCTCCAAACATGTTACCCACAGTGTTCTTAGGTCAGGGTGTGACAGTCTCCAAACATGTTACCCACAGTGTTCTTAGGTCAGGCTGTGACAGTCTCCAAACATGTTACCCACAGTGTTCTTAGGTCAGGCTGTGACAGTCTCCAAACCCCACAGTGTTCTTAGGTCAGGCTGTGACAGTCTCCAAACATGTTACCCACAGTGTTCTTAGGTCAGGCTGTGACAGTCTCCAAACCCCACAGTGTTCTTAGGTCAGGCTATGACAGTCTCCAAACCCCACAGTGTTCTTAGGTCAGGCTGTGACAGTCTCCAAACATGTTACCCACAGTGTTCTTAGGTCAGGCTGTGACAGTCTCCAAACATGTTACCCACAGTGTTCTTAGGTCAGGCTGTGACAGTCTCCAAACCCCACAGTGTTCTTAGGTCAGGCTGTGACAGTCTCCAAACATGTTACCCACAGTGTTCTTAGGTCAGGGTGTGACAGTCTCCAAACATGTTACCCACAGTGTTCTTAGGTCAGGCTGTGACAGTCTCCAAACATGTTACCCACAGTGTTCTTAGGTCAGGCTGTGACAGTCTCCAAACCCCACAGTGTTCTTAGGTCAGGCTGTGACAGTCTCCAAACATGTTACCCACAGTGTTCTTAGGTCAGGCTGTGACAGTCTCCAAACCCCACAGTGTTCTTAGGTCAGGCTGTGACAGTCTCCAAACATGTTACCCACAGTGTTCTTAGGTCAGGGTGTGACAGTCTCCAAACCCCACAGTGTTCTTAGGTCAGGCTGTGACAGTCTCCAAACATGTTACCCACAGTGTTCTTAGGTCAGGGTGTGACAGTCTCCAAACATGTTACCCACAGTGTTCTTAGGTCAGGCTGTGACAGTCTCCAAACATGTTACCCACAGTGTTCTTAGGTCAGGCTGTGACAGTCTCCAAACATGTTACCCACAGTGTTCTTAGGTCAGGCTGTGACAGTCTCCAAACCCCACAGTGTTCTTAGGTCAGGCTGTGACAGTCTCCAAACATGTTACCCACAGTGCTCTTAGGTCAGGCTGTGACAGTCTCCAAACATGTTACCCACAGTGTTCTTAGGTCAGGCTGTGACAGTCTCCTCAACATGTTACCCACAGTGTTCTTAGGTCAGGCTGTGACAGTCTCCAAACCCCACAGTGTTCTTAGGTCAGGCTGTGACAGTCTCCAAACATGTTACCCACAGTGCTCTTAGGTCAGGCTGTGACAGTCTCCAAACATGTTACCCACAGTGTTCTTAGGTCAGGCTGTGACAGTCTCCAAACATGTTACCCACAGTGTTCTTAGGTCAGACTGTGACAGTCTCCAAACATGTTACCCACAGTGTTCTTAGGTCAGGCTGTGACAGTCTCCAAACATGTTACCCACAGTGTTCTTAGGTCAGGCTGTGACAGTCTCCAAACATGTTACCCACAGTGTTCTTAGGTCAGGCTGTGACAGTCTCCAAACATGTTACCCACAGTGTTCTTAGGTCAGGCTGTGACAGTCTCCAAACATGTTACCCACAGTGTTCTTAGGTCAGGCTGTGACAGTCTCCAAACATGTTACCCACAGTGTTCTTAGGTCAGGCTGTGACAGTCTCCAAACATGTTACCCACAGTGTTCTTAGGTCAGGCTGTGACAGTCTCCAAACATGTTACCCACAGTGTTCTTAGGTCAGGCTGTGACAGTCTCCAAACATGTTACCCACAGTGTTCTTATGTCAGGGTGTGACAGTCTCCAAACATGTTACCCACAGTGTTCTTAGGTCAGGCTGTGACAGTCTCCAAACATGTTACCCACAGTGTTCTTAGGTCAGGCTGTGACAGTCTCCAAACATGTTACCCACAGTGTTCTTAGGTCAGACTGTGACAGTCTCCAAACATGTTACCCACAGTGTTCTTAGGTCAGAGTGTGACAGTCTCCAAACATGTTACCCACAGTGTTCTTAGGTCAGGCTGTGACAGTCTCCAAACATGTTACCCACAGTGTTCTTAGGTCAGGCTGTGACAGTCTCCAAACATGTTACCCACAGTGTTCTTAGGTCAGACTGTGACAGTCTCCAAACATGTTACCCACAGTGTTCTTAGGTCAGGCTGTGACAGTCTCCAAACATGTTACCCACAGTGTTCTTAGGTCAGGCTGTGACAGTCTCCAAACATGTTACCCACAGTGTTCTTAGGTCAGGCTGTGACAGTCTCCAAACATGTTACCCACAGTGTTCTTAGGTCAGGCTGTGACAGTCTCCAAACATGTTACCCACAGTGTTCTTAGGTCAGGCTGTGACAGTCTCCAAACCCCACAGTGTTCTTAGGTCAGGCTGTGACAGTCTCCAAACATGTTACCCACAGTGTTCTTAGGTCAGGGTGTGACAGTCTCCAAACATGTTACCCACAGTGTTCTTAGGTCAGGCTGTGACAGTCTCCAAACATGTTACCCACAGTGTTCTTAGGTCAGGCTGTGACAGTCTCCAAACCCCACAGTGTTCTTAGGTCAGGCTGTGACAGTCTCCAAACATGTTACCCACAGTGTTCTTAGGTCAGGCTGTGACAGTCTCCAAACCCCACAGTGTTCTTAGGTCAGGCTGTGACAGTCTCCAAACATGTTACCCACAGTGTTCTTAGGTCAGGGTGTGACAGTCTCCAAACCCCACAGTGTTCTTAGGTCAGGCTGTGACAGTCTCCAAACATGTTACCCACAGTGTTCTTAGGTCAGGGTGTGACAGTCTCCAAACATGTTACCCACAGTGTTCTTAGGTCAGGCTGTGACAGTCTCCAAACATGTTACCCACAGTGTTCTTAGGTCAGGCTGTGACAGTCTCCAAACATGTTACCCACAGTGTTCTTAGGTCAGGCTGTGACAGTCTCCAAACCCCACAGTGTTCTTAGGTCAGGCTGTGACAGTCTCCAAACATGTTACCCACAGTGCTCTTAGGTCAGGCTGTGACAGTCTCCAAACATGTTACCCACAGTGTTCTTAGGTCAGGCTGTGACAGTCTCCTCAACATGTTACCCACAGTGTTCTTAGGTCAGGCTGTGACAGTCTCCAAACCCCACAGTGTTCTTAGGTCAGGCTGTGACAGTCTCCAAACATGTTACCCACAGTGCTCTTAGGTCAGGCTGTGACAGTCTCCAAACATGTTACCCACAGTGTTCTTAGGTCAGGCTGTGACAGTCTCCAAACATGTTACCCACAGTGTTCTTAGGTCAGGCTGTGACAGTCTCCAAACATGTTACCCACAGTGTTCTTAGGTCAGGCTGTGACAGTCTCCAAACATGTTACCCACAGTGTTCTTAGGTCAGGCTGTGACAGTCTCCAAACATGTTACCCACAGTGTTCTTAGGTCAGGCTGTGACAGTCTCCAAACATGTTACCCACAGTGTTCTTAGGTCAGGCTGTGACAGTCTCCAAACATGTTACCCACAGTGTTCTTAGGTCAGGCTGTGACAGTCTCCAAACATGTTACCCACAGTGTTCTTAGGTCAGGCTGTGACAGTCTCCAAACATGTTACCCACAGTGTTCTTAGGTCAGGCTGTGACAGTCTCCAAACATGTTACCCACAGTGTTCTTAGGTCAGGCTGTGACAGTCTCCAAACATGTTACCCACAGTGTTCTTATGTCAGGGTGTGACAGTCTCCAAACATGTTACCCACAGTGTTCTTAGGTCAGGCTGTGACAGTCTCCAAACATGTTACCCACAGTGTTCTTAGGTCAGGCTGTGACAGTCTCCAAACATGTTACCCACAGTGTTCTTAGGTCAGACTGTGACAGTCTCCAAACATGTTACCCACAGTGTTCTTAGGTCAGAGTGTGACAGTCTCCAAACATGTTACCCACAGTGTTCTTAGGTCAGGCTGTGACAGTCTCCAAACATGTTACCCACAGTGTTCTTAGGTCAGGCTGTGACAGTCTCCAAACATGTTACCCACAGTGTTCTTAGGTCAGGCTGCAATTGTTTATTTTCAGAAAATAATCAAGACTAATACAATTTTATACATAACTTCAATATATATATAGAAATTCAACTCAAAACATGGTAGAACTCTGTTAATAGTAAACAAAAAACTAACAGCAATAGATTTATTTTAAATAATTAAAGACTAAATAGATTCATAACAATCACTCCTTTTTAATCATGACAAGCTACTATGAATACAATCCAAACCGGGCACTTATATTTTTCACGTAACTTGTTTAGACTTTTAGAAATGTATTGTGACAAAACGCACAACTGTTTATATTTTGTTAAAATAGTTGCAATAATTATATTATGTGGTTACACTGATTTAAAATGGGATTTTCATATAAAGTAATCATTCTGGATTCGACATCAGTATGGTACACATGTTAATTTTGATTGTGAAAAGTTTATTACTATAAAATTCTGAATGACTATATTGATATAGGATCGATAATAGAGCTGCAATTTGATTGGTTTGTTCAAATGTCTTTACATTCATTTGCATAACATTATTTCTGTTTTAACAAAGGTCACCCGAATGTGACATAACAGGGTTACTTTAGATCATACATGCATCGAAAACAAAAATAAAAGATTAAATTTTTAATTGTATTGCTATGAATATATTAGAATATTTACCAGCTGTTATTTCAGACATCAATGTTAAACTCTTCAACATTGGTTTCGATATAAATTATTCAATCCATATCAAACTGGTAGAATACTGCTGGTTATACAAGCTTGTTACATGTTAAATGCCAACAAGTAATATATTAAATGACAAAAAAATAATTAATTAATAATCAATTATACCTCACTGTACAGCCATAAAAAGTAATGGAGTCACAGCTATTCCCATGTTTTGAATTTAAATTACAGTAATATTTAAAAATGAAAGACTTTTATATGCAGAAATAATCTGTATAATTCTGTGTAAGGTTCACAATCGGCCTAGAATGGATTTGTAATTACCACTTTAATCTTTTAAAAAAGTCTTAACAAACCAAACATCCAAAATAAATAACAGCTTGGGATTTTTTTCTTGAAAAATATATAGAAACAGTTAAAGAAAAGCCAAATATTTCTTTGTTCTATATGTTACATGATGTACCCTTTCAGACATAATTAAATAAAATATCCTCATAAGTGTGAGACTGGATACATTTTTGTTTGTCAGATAACACTATCATTGCACCACTAATGACCATAAATAATAAATAACATATATCACGATGCTGCAGCGTCTGTTTTATTGTCTTTGTGTGTAATGATACCTTTCTGTATCAAATCAGGAACCTCTACAGCTAACCATGGGCCTAGCTGAAACATAAACAAAATTAACTAGTTGTAACTGTTTTAGCATGCTAAAACCGATGTCTCCCCTTCCATAGTATCAACAAGGTGGATGTTTTTATCTGTGGGGGCAAATATAAGTACTAGGAATATCTTTCTACATGGGAACAAATAAATATACACATTGGAGCTGAACAATACGAATGTGTAGTCTATCAATTCAGTACCATCAGACAGGATAATTTATACTAAAGATTGAAAAAACCTTATCTTGATTAAATGCGGGTGTTATTGCAATAAAATTAGCATAAATTTGACCTTGAGGTCAAAGGTCAAGGTCATATGAAGGTCATTTTGGTACGCGACACATCGTCTCATAGTGATACATCTACATGTCAAATATCAAAGCTGAATATCAAAGGATAAAAAAGTTATGGTCCGGACACGCTTTGCATGTAAAATTAGCATTAATTTGACCAAGGTCATATGAAGGTCATTCTGGTAGGCGACACATCGTCTCATGGTGATACATCTACATGCCAAATATCAAAGCTGAATATCAAAGGATAAAAAAGTTATGGTCCAGACACACTTTGCATGTAAAATTAGCATTAATTTGACCTTGAGGTCAAAGGTCATTCTGGTACATGACACATCGTCTCATAGTGATACATCTACATGCCAAATATCAAAGCTGAATATCGAAGGATAAAAAAGTTATGGTACGGACATGCTTTGCATGTAAAATTAGCATTAATTTGACCTTAAAGGTCAAGGTCATATGAAGGTCATTCTGGTAAGCGACATGTCTCATGGTGATACATCTACATGCCAAATATCAAAGCTGAATATCAAAGGATAAAAAAGTTATGGTCCGGACACGCTTTTGTATGTGAAGAAGAATAAGAAGCTGAAGAACTGACACAAAAACAATATGTCTCCCCCTTCTGGGAAGGGGAGACATAATTACAATGGTATGTTCTTAAAATATAGTTTTCCATGTAATTCTAATATAAATATAGTTATGCTGATCTTTGGAACTGCAACAATATCTTCATCAAAACCCTCTAATAAATTAAAAAGATTTTTCAGATGTAGACTTTCAAAAATGCAGACAAATTTCATACAATTCTTTCAAATCATTTTTTGTAAAAATTCTTTCATATAAAATTGATTATGTTTCTAATTTGTCCCAACTTTTCTAACTACTTGTACAGGATAGGGTTAGACCCTAACCCTAACCCTGTATATAGGCCCCGGCTAACCCTAACTACTTGTCACTTCATATAACATCATTCTCAGTTGAAGTTGATCAATACAAGACTGTTACATCTACAGGATGTATATATAGGCCTCAGCTAATATTCTGTTCATTAAAAACTGTCATGTAAACTTGCACATTTCTGTTTCAATGAAAACTAACGGACAGGCTCTTTGGATTAGTAAAATGTTTTTGACTGTATCAACTGTACTGATTTATCAGGTAAGATTTACAGAATTGTGTTGGTTTAAGGGAAGAATTAGGCACATTAAATAATATAGTTTGTTATATACTTACTCCTAGTGCCATGGCATGAGATATTCCAAACTTTGGCACATTTCTGGCCCACAGGGGTTTAAAGTGGTCTGTCAAACAGATCTTTCCACCTCTACAATGGGAGATCATACATGTACACATAAAGGTATCTAACAAATATTAATGTGCAAGATTTCTGTAATGGTTGCAGTCTTCAATTTATTGCAGTGGGTTTAGTAATAGTGTGCAAATTTCACTTTCTGTTATATAATATAAAAGGGCCTCGATGGCTGAGTGGTTAAGGTAGTTCCTCTACTATAGACCACTTGGTCTATCAACACTGCGATTGCGGGTTTGAATCTCAATTAAGGCAGGGTGCGCTTGACTCCTATCTTAATTGCCAGATACCTACTAAAGGTAAGGGGTTTTCTCTGGGTACTCCTGCTTACTCCCCACCATTAAAAACTGAAAGTTAAAATAGCTAACAATTGCTGAAAGTGGCATTAAACACTATTTAAACAAAACAAACAAACAATATAATCTAAAAGCTTCATATAACAGCTGAAATAGCAATAGTCAGTATACACATGTAGCTGTGACAAGTTACCTTTACATTTTGGCTGTTTTACCATCTAATTCTGGAATAGCTATAACATTATCAATAACTAACCAACTTATATGTACAGTATGGCAGTGACACCTGTACAATTAAGCTGGTTTAATTCTAGAATAGCTGTTGTCATTTCAATGACCAAACAACGTATGGTTTTTTTTTGCTGTTTTACCATCTATTCCTGAAATAGCTTTAACCTTATCCAGGACCATACAAGTTACCCCTACAGTATTGCTGTGACAACTTACTTTTACAGTATGCCTATGGCTGTGACAACTTACCTGTACAATATGGCTGTGACAACTTATCTTTACAGTATGGCTGTGAAAATTTACCTGTACAGTATGGCTGTGACAACTTACCTGTACAATATGGCTGTGACAACTTACCTGTACAATATGGCTGTGACAACTTACCTTTACAGTATGGCAGTGAAAAACTTACCTTTACAGTATGGCTGTGACAACTTACCTTTACTGTGAAAACTTACCTTTACAGTATGGCTGGAAAACTTACCTGTACAGTATGGCTGTGACAACTTACCTGTACAATATGGCTGTGACAACTTACCTGTACAATATGGCTGTGACAACTTACCTTTACAGTATGACTGTGAAAACTTACCTTTACTGTGAAAACTTACCTTTACAGTATGGCTGGAAAACTTACCTGTACAGTATGGCTGTGACAACTTACCTGTACAATATGGCTGTGACAACTTACCTGTACAATATGGCTGTGACAACTTACCTTTACAGTATGACTGTGAAAACTTACCTTTACAGTATGGCTGTGATAACTTACCTGTACAATATGGCTGTGACAACTTACCTTTACAGTATGGCTGTGAAAACTTACCTGTACATTTTAGCTGTTTTACCATCTAATTCTGGAATAGCTATTTCTGGAGCAGTTGTTGGATACATAACAGGTATCTGGAATAAAGTGTTTTTACTATTTAATTTGTCAGAAATAGCAATGACCTTTTTATTCTTGATTTATACTTATTGTCTTAAGATACCTGCTTCAGTAGGTAAGGGTCAAGGGTTATAACCATGGGCTACAGAGGAGTAACAACATTATTTAGTGGAGCAGCTTCAGTAGGTAAGGGTCAAGGGTTATAACCATGGGCTACAGAGGAGTAATAACATTATTTATGTGGAGCAGCTTCAGTAAGTAAGTTTAATGGCCCTTGCTTATAGATGTCTGTACAGAGAACAAATTCACATGTATTGATTCATTTTATTCTTTTTTTATTCATTGTTTATTTTTATTTTGTTTGTCCTTAGCTCATGATGATACACATGTACATTGTGTTCAACGGGCACCTGTCAAACATACCGATATGTACTTTACATTTACTATAGTGCCAACTAGGGACAAACAATCTTTATGGCAATCAGTACTACATGTTGTTATGTTGTCACTAGAACTGACCCTTTAACATTTCAATACAAACAATTTTCATTTTTTGCTTTCCATTGCACTTCATTAAAGTATTCTAAAGATACATTTAATACTACCTTAGTAGATATCCATAATTCAAACATGGTAGTGCTAAACTTAATCATAAAGCAACTTACATCAAATTCTAATTCAAATTCATATTTAAGTAGTTCATGTATATACCAACACTTCCCAAACCACCTGGTTCCCTCTTTATTTGACTCCAATCGAAACCAGTCATTGTCAGCTTCCTTATTATTCTGTACATACTATAAAAAATAATTAGCACTTAATGACGAATCAACAATGTGTAAGATACTGGAATAGGAAGTCATCATGTGTAATTATATTTTTGAAATAGAGACTTCACATCGTTCTTCATGACAAAAGTTAACTTATGTTTGAAAATCAGCTAGCATTTGGTTTACAAAACAGAAAATGAGAAAGACATGCAGGTTGCCTATCAAATCCCCGAATCTGATAAACCAACAAGCACCTGATAGGGTCTCTTTGGAGGATATTCCTGGAAAATGGGCCAGAATAACAAGGTAGGGTTTATATACTAATTTACCCATGTCCAGTTTTAAATTACTTATCTCCCCTTTTACTTCCCGTTAAAAAATCTATGGCTGTCATCAATGAAAGACAATGATATTGAAATAAAGATTTTGCGTTGAAGTCATTAATGGTCGAATCCATGAAGTAAAGAAAGTGTTTCAGTCCAAGAAAAAGTCTTGCGGTTGCAAAAATATGGATCTATTAAAGGAATTGATGTCATAATCTTAAAGAATAAATGTCATTGAGTATGTAGAACATCTACAATCATGATGTCAGTGCAAATTCTCAGAGCGAACTCAGCAACAAAGGTAGGGGGTAGGAATTGTTTACTTTTGTGTTAGACTCCTATGTTCACTTCGTATGCGACAATACTTTTCTTTTGTTTTCTGGCATATTTCGACCCAAATGATATGGGGTCACATTCCACTGCTTGCAGTATAGTCGATAATAGTTGGTGAAAATTTAATATGGATAAATCGCCCAATCGAAATGCAAAAAACTGCATTTCAAAACTATGAATATATTTTATCGAGGAAATATTTATCGATTTCAAAATATACCCGTTTTGATCTACAAAAGGAGCATAAGGTGAACCATAGGCGGTAAGCTGTTTGCTAATACCCCAACCAAAACAAGGTGATATATGGAAACTAAAAAATTAAAACCAAAACTGGCAAGAAGATATCAACAAAATTGAACAAGTTCAGCGAAGAGCTGCTAGGTATGTTACAAGTCGCTTTCACAACACCTCTAGCGTTAGTAACATGATGCAACACCTTAAATGGCGTAGCCTAGCAGACCGAAGAACCGATACCAGACTTACCAGCATGTATAAAATTGTAAATGAATTAGTAGCCATCCAAAAAACAGACAGATTAATACCACCATTAAGAAAATCCCGGAACATGCATTCACTCTCCTTTCAAATACCACAAACACGCCTTGTATCACGCCAGCAGTCATTCTTTCCCCGCACTATACGAGATTGGAACCATCTTCCACTGAACACTGTTATGAGTGACTCTGTTGAGACATTCAGAACAGCTGTCTCAGCCATCATCTACTAAATCACACATTATCTGTATATAGTTTTATTTTAATATTTAAAAATTATATAAAAAATTCTTTTAAATTTTTACTTGTGCCTAGCGCGCAGAACCACAAATTGGCGGAATCTTCAATTTGTTGAAGGCGGCCAATTATGAAACAGAAACAGAAATGAAACAGAAGCCATATGGGTGACGAAAAAATATGTATCATTGATTAATTAACAACATTTCTCTAACCTTGATTAATGATTGGTATTCTTCTTTCAATCGCTGTACCCAAAGTTCTCCATCTCTAGGTCCAGCCTTAGTTTTAAGCAGTGGAATTTGTGCAAGAGTTCGCTTCGTGGCTTCGTCAACCATGTTTATGTTTACAAATGGTGTTTCGATTGCGCGTTTACTATTTTAGAAATAACTAATGCAAGAATAAGCATCCCATTGACAAAGACTTTATTTACTGGTTGCTGTCATCAATCTTGAACGGAGGGGTAACAGTAGAAAGAATAAAATTTCTACCAATCGGATATTGAAGAAATATTTATGTTCGATCCTGTGGTGCGTGATTGACAACACGGTACAGTTGATGCTGTATTTAGATCAAAATGCCACCTAAAAAGAAAAAGGGAAAGGGAAAAGGCAAGAAGAAGAAGAAGGATGGTGTGTAGCTTAAGTTAACTGTAGTGTTTGTCATCTGAAGTTCGAAAAGGGTTTATAAAAACGGGACAAACCAGTAAGGTATCGAGTCACTTGTCAGTTCGCCCCGAATTTCGTTCGCACCTGAGTCATTTGATTTCGCCTTATACTTGTTCGAACCTGGTAAATTCGCCCCGATTTCTATTCGCACTTGTAAAATATATGTTATATAATAATACATGTTTAATTTTGATTATTGTATGGTGATTATCTAGAACGAATATTCGTACCCTCGCATTTTGTTATCTTTTTTTTTGGCGAGGGTACGATTTAGTCCCATTACTCGTAATGTAGCAGAGCGGAAGTTAATCACTGCCGGCACTTTGATGTCGAAAAGAAGTTGCATATATAATTGGCCGTGCTCAATCTTGATATCTTTCAACAATGTCACCATTTTTTAGTGGTTTCGTGTTTTTAAGATCTATCATTATAGTTATTGAAGTTTTTAATAACTGCTGTGCATTGTGTATTAATCGACATTTGTGTCTCTGTTTAATTATGTATACTACATGAAAAACATTGAGAAACCTAAAAAACTGAATGGTGTGTCGCATCTTGGGAGAAAGTATATGTAAATTACTGGATTCTTAATATGAATGTAGGCGCAACCTAAAATGCGAGCATCGCACATTTGTTCATGTCATTACTTCAGAGCCCCCTAACAGTGCCTTTACATTCCATTGATGACGTGACGTAATAATGTGTTGGTGACGTCAAAAAACTCAATTTCAAATACAACGTTTCAGATTGAAAAAATTCTTCTGGCATTTTTGTGGTAATTTCAAAAATAAGCACTTTAATTTTAGCCGTTTTAAAAAAAAAAAGCACAAATACCAGGTATTTTCGTAAATTCCCAGTGCATTCGGAGTAGCCCAGGTTTTTTTGATCATATTTTGGGTCTCGTGCAATTTGGCAGACTCTGTACATTAGTGAGCTTCGCTTCGCTCGCATACTAAGGATTGGTTGTTACAGTATGCAAATAAGCATGATTATACTCAAATTAAGTCACTTTATCCATATACGGAAAAATGATCGACACAGCATTTTCCATGTGCATCTTCAGAGACCAAAAAGGAAATTTCTTCAATAAAGATTGTTTCCCGTTATTCTTGCAATGTCTGAAGCTTTAATAACGTAAAGAAGATGAATATTACGTTAGAATTTTGTATAATTAGACAGAAGGTAGAATTTTTTATTTGCTACATTACGAGCAATAGGACTAAATTCCGCCCTTAATCCGACAAATCACAAAATTAACTTCAGATTATAATGGCAGTAAAATACTAGTACAGTGTAGTGATTATCCAGATACTGTCCATTATATGTGTGTTTATGGTGCCGATGTTTAATGTGTGGTTATCTGATAGGTGAGCACAATCACTACCTAATCATATATTATAAACAATCTATTAGCTTTTTTAATTGAAGCCATTTAATTGCAAATCTCAAGGCTTACTAACTCTGGGCGAAGCAGGCAACAAAGTCCCCGTACTGAGACCTGAAGTCAACCTAAGGTCATCCGTTTTTTTTTCCCTCAAGTCCCCCGATGGTTCACAGAAGATACACTTGTATATCTTGTCCAAATAATTCACCCAGACTACCAATTTATCAGTAAATGTGTAGTTCCAATAAAAAACGGCAAACAATATGCACATTTAACATTTTTTCAAACGATTAAGATCTTTCAAATGGATTACGCTCCATTTGTTTATTTACCGGATGTGACTAATTACTGGAAGTGAACAACGAAGAAAAGTAATGTACAACAGCCCATAATGAAAAAACATAAAAAAATTTTATAAACAAACACTTTTAATTGGTTTCAAACTTCAGTTCTTTCAAAGTGTATTGTACATTTTGTATTTTAACAATTTTCTTTGATAAATATATGAGCTGCACTTGAAAGAATAAAGATGTACAGTAATTATTGACATCATGATAAGTTCTGTAGATGGGTGTCCCGTGAAGCAAATTGGATTAGCACAACTTTGTCCAAGTGGAAGTGTGCTGAACGATTATTTCTGGGTTTAATGTAATGTTATTCTGTCTATCATCTTTGGAAATTTCGCTCAGATAATCATGGCTTGTCCATAACAAAACTGTTAGGAATGTGATGATGTATACAAGAACTTCATGTATGATGTTTATGTCTACAACTTCCTATACAAATATTGTTAGTTGATCTATGGCTACAAGAACTGAAGTAGATAGAAAAATAGTCGCTATATTTAGTGCTTGTTTTCATTGATTAATGATAAAGGTTATGTGCTGTTTGATATTGCCATGAATAATAATGAAAAAGAAAGAGAACAGTGACATTTATAGAGATATTACGAATTGGTACCAAACTTGAATGAGTCTAAGTCTGGACTCTTTACAACTTTATACAGTAAGGACATGCACAACCTGATTGACCAAGGACAAAAATGAATATTGGTGTTTGTTTGTAAGGGGGAGTTAGGCCGAATTTTACTGCTGTTATAATCTGAAGTTAGTTTTGTGATTTGTTGGATTAACAAAAAAAGAGTGAGGGTACAATTATTCGTTCGAAGGTAGAGTGTGTTGGAGATTATAATGTGAAATAATTTGTGTTGTATTTTGTATAGCAGTGGTTTCTACTTTGTTGTTATGGAGGACATTTAAGTTGGTGTAGCATGGGACAAACACTGGTCTGGTAGCTATAATGGTTAAGATTGTACGTCTACCTGAGTCATTGTCAAGGTGTCTATATAATACCAGGTTGAGTATACTTGTTTTCAGCTATATGAATACTATTTGTTGGCAGTAAAATTTAACATCCAGTCCAATGTTAGAACATCCTCACAAGTCAGGGTTTCTGTTTCCACATAAATTTCGTGGACATATGAAGACACAGAAACCCTGACTTGTGAGGATGCAGTCAGACATCAGATTTCCTGGACACATGAAGACACAGAAACCCTGACTTGTGAGGATGCGGTCAGACATCAGGAACATATCAACTTAGGTGAACCAGACATTTGAAATAGTAGAAACAAATGACCTTGTTGGTACCCTGAAATACAATAAAACATCATGTTAAATGTCCTCTGTTTTACATTTCAATTAAGACATAGAGTACAGCTACAGTACTTGGACTGTGAATCATAGCCTTTGTTAGAGAAAGTGTAATGCTATCATATCTAGCATCCAGTTAGATAGTGGATACAGTGTCCATGTATAGTCAGGGAACAAAAGTGGCCATGTAACCATTGTATATTATTTTGAATAAGAACGATAAGACTATATACTTTAAGTTTTTTACATAATTTTATTAAACTGGATTTGTTTACAGATCCCATGGCAATGGAGCTGGATGACAAATATAAGAAAACAGTCCATGAGATTGAAGCTTTAAAAGATCAGCTGGGTAAGTCAGTAAATCAGAAGAATGGATAAGCCATTAAAATCTTCCTGCTATGTTATATGTATTCACAAGATATTTTATCGTATTATAAAATATATGCATAAACTCCTTAATATATTGCAGTCATTTTTGTTTATAACAATGCTATAATAAATGTAGATTTGGTATGTTTTTTGCCACAAAAGAATTGGATTTCACTAGTTCAGTTAAAGCCAAGACTTAATTGATATTGCAAAAGTACATTTTTTTTTAAGTAATATTTGTTGCAAAACAGGTTTTATGTACAGAGGAAATTATCGCAAATTTTTTGTTATGTTACTTGTATTGCATCTGAATATGGTTTTCAGCTGTAAGAAAAGAACTGGCCAGACGCGGACAAGGAGAGAGTGACACGATGAAAGCAAAAATGACTAGTGCTATGGAGGAACTAGAGAAACATAAAACAGATCAAAAAGACATCACTGCAGGTACTTAAATCTGTGTTTTCCTGGTAGGTGTGTAGATCCATTTACCTAGTAAAGTTAACATGGTTAATCTGTTTACCTGGTAGGTGTGTAGATCCATTTACCTGGTAAAGTAAATCTGTTTACCTGGTAGGTGTGTAGATCCATTAACCTGGTAAAGTAAATCTGTTTACCTGGTAGGTGTGTAGATCCATTTACCTGGTAAAGTAAATCTGTTTACCTGGTAGGTGTGTAGATCCATTTACCTGGTAAAGTAAATCTGTTTACCTGGTAGGTGTGTAGATCCATTTACCTGGTAAAGTAAATCTGTTGTGTTTTTGTTTGACATCCAAGCATGTCAACATACCTGCAGAAATTAGTTAAGATTTATGTTTCTGGGACAAGATATATTTGGTTGTTCCACTTATACTGGTGGAGGGAGTTTAAATAATTTGCTAGTTAAAAAAAAATCCTTAATACACATATTTTTGCTAATTGATTGTTCCGCGCACTAGTTTAATCAGATGTGTTATGCGGCACTCATGATCATATTTTGGATATTCACAATGCCCAATTGATTATCCTATTTATTATATAGATCAAAATTGTTTTCGTAAAATTTTAACGCTTAATCCTAAATTTTATGAAAAGGCAGATGAATATCTGTATAGACAAACCAACTGCAACATGGCCGCCCTTATCTGGATGAGGACACCAGCTAAGTAATACTTCGTTCTGAAATAACCCTAACCCTAACCCTTTATGAAAAGGCGGATGAATATCTGTATAGACAAAACCAACTGCAACATGGCCGCCCTTATCTGGATGAGGACACCAGCTAACTAATATTTCGTTCTGAAATAACAAATAAGGATATTGTCACGCTAAATGACATGTTATAGGATATTGTTCTAGCAGGTTCCGGTCTAATAGTGAACAATTATTTTAACTTTTGTGTTTTGATTATCGAAAATAAACGATATTTGACATTTTGGCGGGAAAAAACCTGAGAGGGAAAATAAACGATAATTTTCACATGTGATTTACCATGATTTCTGTCACTCGGAAAATTCGATATTTCATCTCTAACTATATAATAAACATATTTTTGCTAATTGATTGTTATTAATAGTTTAACCTTAAAGTAACACACAGTCAATATTGAACAATTTATGCTGAAAATTTATTATTAAATACACAGTGATAAAGAATATGGTTTCTATAGTAATATTTCTTAGTATATGTATTAGCAGTACATAAATGTGTATAGACAGCTACTAGTAATAGGAACTGGTCTTTATTTCTGTTACAAGATATGACAAGACAGTATAAGTACATGATGACTGGTCTACAGTTAAAGCTACATCAAATGGAAAGGGACTATCAGCTGACACAGAAAGCTCTCAGTAAGTAATGGAAAGGGACTATCAGCTGACACAGAAAGCTCTCAGTAAGTAATGGAAAGGGACTATCAGCTGAAACAGAAAGCTCTCAGTAAGTAATGGAAAGGGACTATCAGCTGACACAGAAATCTCTCAGTAAGTAATGGAAAGAGACTATCAGTTGACACAGAAAGCTCTCAGTAATGGAAAGGGACTATCAGCTGACACAGAAAGCTCTCAGTAAGTAATGGAAAGGGACTATCAGCTGACACAGAAAGCTCTCGGTTAAACACTAGTTTGACCAATCATGGTGTAAGGTGTATTGCTGATACATGTAATCTCTGTTGACCGATCATGGTGTAAGGTGTTCGGCTGATACATGTAATCTCTCTTGCTAGACTATATTTTGGAATGCAACAACTGTTCCATACTCTTCTTTACACATTTATATCATGAATTATTTCAGATATAAAGAAGAAATATGAATCGGTCTTTAAGTTGACAGCTGTGTTTCTATAGTCGTCATGTGGAAGCTGAGAGCAAGTGATGGATTTAGTTTTACCAAATACACAAATTTAATTTTTTGACAAATTATCTTATCAGAAATCACATGACCAATTTGAACCAAACTTGGTATGAATGATCCTTGGAAACTGCACTACAAATATTATATCTGAAAGCATTGCCAACCAAGACAAATGGCTATTGTTACTAAAAATAGAAAATTCTGTAAATTAGATTAATTTTGCTTCATTTTTGGGCAACCAAGCTCATTTAAAATGAAGTAGTAATTTAACATATATGTATATGTTTTTAAAGTTTTTCTTTCCTAATATTGTAATAGTATATAGTAGTCCTAAAAGTACATCTATTTTGACAGAATAAAGATTTCCCCATTTTTAATGATAATAGTTATTAAGCTCGCATGACCAGTGTTATTTAGGTTAAGATTTTTTATTTAAGTTCACCAGTTCTTTATATTTATAACTATTTTAATGTTGCTTGGCACACTTTTGCCCCAGAAAAACTCCTCTTGTTTTGTAAAATTTTTCATAAATTGCATAGTTTTGGGGCATACCACAGTTCCCATGAATATTTTACCTAAATTGGGGCACACACTACTAAATCCTCAAGTTTTATCTGGAAATAATTGGTGTTTTTATGATATTTTTTTTAAAACTTCCAGCTTGCCACTTATTTTACTCTCCTAGTGAGACATTTTAAGAATGTTTAGTATATATCTTGAAGTTATTCGACTTATGGATAATTTGATGGCTAATTGTTCTGCTTTTATGCAAAATATTTAAATTTTACTATTTTGTAAATATTTTTGATAAGTATCTTAAAATTATCATTAAAATTCATTGTGACTATGTTTTCCAATCACATTGTTGATTGAAATGTCCTTGAAGATTTGTGATAAGGTCATGCTTGATTCATAATACTAACTATATCTGATAGCTATGCCCTCTAGCCAGGATGGCTGTTTTTAGATGGTAACCTCACAAAACACTGTAACTACAGCCAAATTGCCATTTCCTATACCTTCTATACTTTTGCCATTGATGAGATAGGCTGGGTATTTGTTATAGGTTTTAATAAAAAACAAACAATTATTTAAATCACTTCCAACTGCAAAATACCATTTGTGAGTAATACACAAAACAATTCTCACACTTCATGGTTATGTTGGATTTATACTTATAGTTTGTTTCTTGCATTAGAAATATTGATACTCATATGTTGTCCTATTTATAGTTTGTTTGTTGTTTTAGGAATATTGATACTCATATGTTGTTCTATTTATTAATATACATATCAGTTGTTTCATTATTTGCAATTACATGTACATGTTCCGTCAGCATTTCCTGAAAACAAATCCCAGCAGTGATGGTGTTAAACATTACTCATTTTTAATTGTATGATGTTTAACCCTCAAAATAATATTTCAGGGGATACAGAAAAGAAACTCAAAGATACAGAGGAAGAGAGAGATCAAATTATTAGGGAAAAAGATGAGAAAATTGATGAACTGAATAAAGAAATACGCAAAATGGAAAAGGATTATAAAAGAATTCTGGATGTAAGTAATTGTACCACAATGGAATTATAGCTAGTAACATCTAACTAAGTCTGTGTCAGTAAAACATTATCTCAAATTACAAATGATTGGGTAGAATGGTTCTTAATTGATTTGATTGGGTAGCATGGTTCTTAATTGATTTGATTGGGTAGCATGGTTCTTAATTGATTTTGACTGGGTAGCATGGCTCTTAAAAGATTTTGATTGGGAAGCATGGTTCTTATTTGATTTGATTGGGTAGCATGGTTCTTAATTGTTTTTGATTGGGTAGCATGGTTCTTAATTGATTTGATTGGGTAGCATGGTTCTTAATTGATTTGATTGGGTAGCATGGTTCTTAATTGTTTTTGATTGGGTAGCATGGTTCTTAATTGATTTGATTGGGTAGCATGGTTCTTAATTGATTTGATTGGGTAGCATGGTTCTTAATTGATTTTATTGGGTAGCATGGTTTCTTAATTGAATTGATTGGGTAGCATGGTTCTTAATTGATTTGATTGGGTTGCATGGTTCTTAATTGATTTGATTGGGTAGCATGGTTCTTAATTGATTTGATTGGGTAGCATGGTTCTTAATTGATTTGATTGGGTAGCATGGTTCTTAATTGATTTTATTGGGTAGCATGGTTTCTTAATTGATTTGATTGGGTAGCATGGCTCTTAATTGTTTTTGATTGGGTAGCATGGTTCTTAATTGATTTTGATTGGGAAGCATGGTTCTTATTTGATTTGATTGGGTAGCATGGTTCTTAATTGATTTGATTGGGTAGCATGGTTCTTAATTGTTTTTGATTGGGTAGCATGATTCTTAATTGATTTTGATTGGGAAGCATGGTTCTTATTTGATTTGATTGGGTAGCATGGTTCTTAATTGTTTTTGATTGGGTAGCATGGTTCTTAATTGATTTGATTGGGTAGCATGGTTCTTAATTGATTTGATTGGGTAGCATGGTTCTTAATTGATTTTATTGGGTAGCATGGTTTCTTAATTGATTTGATTGGGTAGCATGGTTCTTAATTGATTTGATTGGGTAGCATGGTTCTTAATTGATTTGATTGGGTAGCATGGTTCTTAATTGATTTTATTGGGTAGCATGGTTTCTTAATTGATTTGATTGGGTAGCATGGCTCTTAATTGTTTTTGATTGGGTAGCATGGTTCTTAATTGATTTTGATTGGGAAGCATGGTTCTTATTTGATTTGATTGGGTAGCATGGTTCTTAATTGATTTGATTGGGTAGCATGGTTCTTAATTGTTTTTGATTGGGTAGCATGGTTCTTAATTGATTTTGATTGGGAAGCATGGTTCTTAATTGATTTTGATTGGGTAGCATGGTTCTTAAAAGATTTTGATTGGGTAGCAAGGTTCTTAATTGTTTTTGATTGGGTAGCATGGCTCTTAATTGATTTTGATTGAGTAGCATGGTTCTTAATTGATTTTGATTGGGTAGCATGGTTCTTAATTGATTTTGATTGGGTAGCATGGTTCTTAAAAGATTTTGATTAGGTAGCATGGTTCTTAAAAGATTTTGATTGGGTAGCATGGTTCTTATTTGATTTGATTGGGTAGCATGGTTCTTAATTGTTTTTGATTGGGTAGCAAGGTTCTTAATTGTTTTTGATTGGGTAGCATGGCTCTTAATTGATTTTGATTGAGTAGCATGGTTCTTAAAAGATTTTGATTGGTTAGCATGGTTCTTAATTGATTTTATGGGGTAGCATGGTTCTTAATTGATTTGATTGGGTAGCATGGTTCTTAATTGATTTTATTGGGTAGCATGGTTTCTTAATTGATTTGATTGGGTAGCATGGCTCTTAATTGTTTTTGATTGGGTAGCATGGTTCTTAATTGATTTTGATTGGGAAGCATGGTTCTTATTTGATTTGATTGGGTAGCATGGTTCTTAATTGATTTGATTGGGTAGCATGGTTCTTAATTGTTTTTGATTGGGTAGCATGGTTCTTAATTGATTTTGATTGGGAAGCATGGTTCTTATTTGATTTGATTGGGTAGCATGGTTCTTAATTGTTTTTGATTGGGTAGCATGGTTCTTAATTGATTTGATTGGGTAGCATGGTTCTTAATTGATTTGGTTGGGTAGCATGGTTCTTAATTGATTTGATTGGGTAGCATGGTTTCTTAATTGATTTGATTGGGTAGCATGGTTCTTAATTGATTTGATTGGGTAGCATGGTTCTTAATTGATTTTATTGGGTAGCATGGTTCTTAATTGATTTTATTGGGTAGCATGGTTTCTTAATTGATTTGATTGGGTAGCATGGTTCTTAATTGTTTTTGATTGGGTAGCATGGTTCTTAATTGATTTTGATTGGGAAGCATGGTTCTTAATTGATTTTGATTGGGTAGCATGGTTCTTAAAAGATTTTGATTGGGTAGCAAGGTTCTTAATTGTTTTTGATTGGGTAGCATGGCTCTTAATTGATTTTGATTGAGTAGCATGGTTCTTAAAAGATTTTGATTGGGTAGCATGGTTCTTAATTGATTTTGATTGGGTAGCATGGTTCTTAAAATATTTTGATTAGGTAGCATGGTTCTTAAAAGATTTTGATTGGGTAGCATGGTTTTTAATTAATTTTGATTGGGTAGCATGGTTCTTAATTGATTTTGATTGGGTAGCATTGTTCTTTATTGATTTTGATTGGATAGCATGGTTCTTTTAATTGATTTTGATTGGGTGCACAACACCATATTTGAACTTTGTAAGATGTATGAAAGATATAATTATAATTAAAACCAAGTAGAAACTGACAGCTGATTCCATTACATCACTCACGCCACCTGTGGGTTTATTCATAACAAAATGTTTGTTTTCCTTAATCTTCTTTCATTGGTTGCTCTATAGAATGCTACATATATATTTAAACCAATCAGGTCAATGCTTATGTCTGCTGTTTACATACATAGTCCTTTAAATCATGTTGATAAATTTGCTGATAGAATTTTACCTCCAGAAAATGTTCGGATTGGTCAGTGTGATCCACTTTCTATTGACACAAAAATGGATAGGAATGATAAAGTGAGGTCTTGGTTACTTAAAAACGTCAGTTATCATGGCAACTAGGACATAAGTCTTCTTACTGTTCCTTATTTACAAACAATGTTAATGAAATAAAATGTAACAGTTACCATGACACTTAGAACATAGCCTTCTAACTGTTCTGGGGCCTCGGTGGCCGAGTGGTCAAGGTAGTTCGTCTACTATTGATCACTTGGTCTGTCAACACTGAGATTGTGGGTTCGATTCTCACTGCAGGCAGGGTGTACTCGACTCCAATCTTAATTGACAAGGATTGCCAGTTTTCCTACCGCAGGTCAGGGGTTTTCTCTGGGTACTCCGGCTTCCTCCCCCAATAAAAAAACTGGACGCAGTGATACAGCTGAAAAATTGCTGAAAGTGGCATTAAACACCATCAAACAAACAAACAAACTAACTGTTCTGTATTTACAAACAATGTTAATGAAATAAAATGTAACAGTTACCATGACACTTAGAACATAGCCTTCTATCTGTTCTGTATTTACAAACAATGTTAATGAAATAAAATGTAACAGTTACCATGACACTTAGAACATAGCCTTCTAACTGTTCTGTATTTACAAATAATGTTCTCTTACATGAATTGACAAAGTGCCTCTGTATACCATTTATCATATCTTGAATTTATTGCTTAACTTGCTGTGTGTCAAAAAAGTAAATACATCGAAGGTATTGGCTGGTAAAATGCAGTCTGTAAAAATCAGTGTTGGTAAATGTGTGATGAGAAATATATTATATGGTAAAGGACATGCTGTAAAAGTCAATATGTAATAAATGGTAAAGGGCATGCTGTAAAAGTCAACATGTAATAAATCGTAAAGGGCATGCTGTAAAGGTCAATATGTAATAGATGGTGAAGGGCATGCTGTAAAAGTCAATATGTAATAAATGGTAAAGGACATGCTGTAAAAGTCAATATGTAATAAATGGTAAAGGGCATGCTGTAAAAGTCAATATGTAATAAATGGTAAAGGGCATGCTGTAAAAGTCAATATGTAATAAATGGTAAAGGGCATGCTGTAAAAGTCAATATGTAATAAATGGTAAAGGGCATGCTGTAAAAGTCAATATGTAATAAATGGTAAAGGGCATGCTGTAAAAGTCAATATGTAATAAATGGTAAAGGGCATGCTGTAAAGTCAATATGTAATAGATTGTAAAGGGCATGCTGTAAAAGTCATGAGTGGAAATGTAAAAGGTACAGAATATTCAGCAATTGTTAGTAGTAAATAAGTTTTAACTGGTAAAATACATTCTGTAAAGGTTTAAAAAAAACTCACTTTCTTTCAGGATGCTTTAAACAAACTGATTGACAAGTTAGAGGAACAAAAGGAGCAATGGGAGAAAAAAGCCACTATGTTACAGACAGAGAATGTCAACAGTTTACGAGAGTTTGGTCTGACAGATCAGTGGACATTCCATAGTGTTAAACCAATGAGAGGTTATAGTGGCCAAACAAAAGGCTTTTAAGAAACAGAAAATTCTTATCATTATTTCAATTTAATACTCTTAAATTAACTCTTACTTTGATTGTTAAATGACTTTCTTTGTCAATTGTTGTTAAGCATTATCAATTAACAGTCAAAAGTTTTTTAACTTTATTACACAACAAACTAAAACTTCCCATCCAATAAAAATTACTGTTAATACAAAGCATTCATTGGCATTCCTAAAAATAAAATATTTGTTTAATATAAGGGTGCATCTAATAGCTTTAATACCATGTGCTTAAGTAGCAGGCCTTCCAGAATTATGCATTTTGATAAACGGGTGATACCTCCTATAATAGGCTACATGTTTTTATTTTTGTTTGTTATGAAGGTTATATATATATTTGGACTATTTTTACTTTTATAATGTCTGCTCATGGAAGCAAATAAGGATTTAATATCTGAAAAATGTTCAATGCCATGTAAATCAATTATTTAGTTATCTCCCTTTAATTATGATTTATAGAATTCATTCTCCTGTATACATATGTATTTTAAATTAAATATCAAATAAAAATATGTAGTCTCTTTAGACCAATTGTACACCTTAAATGATTGTTCTTTCTATCAATATGTTTACATGTGCAGGCATTATAAGATTTTTTAGAAGTGTTTTTAAATACTGATTTATTTTTTTCATGTGATGCTGTATCTGGTTAATCATAGTATATAGAAAATAAAATGATTCATTGTTGTTTTTCTTTAGAAATTTTAATCCTATTTAAAGTGTATGTAAACACTTGGCATACCCAGCATTGGTCGTGTACAGTCCTCTTTACCAGTCATGTAAAAATACCCCACAAATAGAACTGTTGAATTAAAACTCAATATGATGGTCGTGTACAGTCCTCCCTATCAGTCATGTAAAAATACCCCACAAATAGGACTGTTGGATTGAAACTCAGTATGTTGGTCGTGTACAGTCCTCTTTACCAGTCATGTAAAAATACCCCACAAATAGAACTGTTGAATTAAAACTCAATATGATGGTCGTGTACAGTCCTCCCTATCAGTCATGTAAAAATACCCCACAAATAGGACTGTTGGATTGAAACTCAGTATGTTGGTCGTGAACAGTCCTCTTTACCAGTCATGTAAAAATACCCCACAAATAGAACTGTTGACTTGAAACTCAATATATGATGGTCGTGTACAGTCCTCCCTACCAGTTATGTAAAAATATCCCACAAATAGATCTGTTGGATTGAAACTCAATATGATGGTCATGTACAGTCCTCCCTACCAGTCATGTAAAAATATCCCACAAATAGATCTGTTGGATTGAAACTCAATATGATGGTCGTGTACAGTCCTCCCTACCAGTCATGTAAAAATATCCCACAAATAGAAACTGTTGGATTGAAACTCAATATGATGGTCGTGTACAGTCCTCCCTACCAGTCATGTAAAAATATCCCACAAATAGAACTGTTGGATTGAAACTCAGTATGTTGGTCGTGAACAGTCCTCTTTACCAGTCATGTAAAATTACCCCACAAATAGAACTGTTGAATTGAAACTCAATATATGATGGTCGTGTACAGTCCTCCCTACCAGTCATGTAAAAATATCCCACAAATAGAACTGTTGAATTGAAACTCAATATGATGGTCATGTACAGTCCTCCCTACCAGTCATGTAAAAATATCCCACAAATAGAACTGTTGAATTGAAACTCAATATGATGGTCATGTACAGTCCTCCCTACCAGTCATGTAAAAATATCCCACAAATAGAACTGTTGGATTGAAACTCAATATGATGGTCGTGTACCGTCCTCCTTACCAGTCATGTAAAAATATCCCACAAATAGAACTGTTGAATTGAAACTCAATATGATGGTCATGTACAGTCCTCCCTACCAGTCATGTAAAAATATCCCACAAATAGAACTGTTGAATTGAAACTCAATATGATGGTCATGTACAGTCCTCCCTACCAGTCATGTAAAAATATCCCACAAATAGAACTGTTGGATTGAAACTCAATATGATGGTCGTGTACTGTCCTCCTTACCAGTCATGTAAAAATATCCCACAAATAGAACTGTTGAATTGAAACTCAATATGATGGTCATGTACAGTCCTCCCTACCAGTCATGTAAAAATATCCCACAAATAGAACTGTTGAATTGAAACTCAATATGATGGTCATGTACAGTCCTCCCTACCAGTCATGTAAAAATATCCCACAAATAGAACTGTTGAATTGAAACTCAATATATGATGGTCGTGTACAGTCCTCCCTGCCAGTCATGTAAAAATATCCCACAAATAGAAACTGTTGAATTGAAACTCAATATGATGGTCATGTACAGTCCTCCCTACCAGTCATGTAAAAATATCCCACAAATAGAACTGTTGAATTAAAACTCAATATGATGGTCGTGTACAGTCCTCCCTACCAGTCATGTAAAAATACTCCACAAATAGAACTGTTGGATTGAAACTCAGTATGTTGGTCGTGTACAGTCCTCCCTACCAGTCATGTAAAAATACCCCACAAATAGGACTGTTGGATTGAAACTCAGTATGTTGGTCGTGTACAGTCCTCCCTGCCAGTCATGTAAAAATATCCCACAAATAGAACTGTTGAATTGAAACTCGATATATGTTGGTCGTGTACAGTCCTCCCTACCAGTCATGTAAAAATACCCCACAAATAGAACTGTTGAATTGAAACTCAATATATGATGGTCGTGTACAGTCCTCCCTGCCAGTCATGTAAAAATATCCCACAAATAGAACTGTTGAATTGAAACTCAGTATGTTGGACATGTACAGTCCCCCTTCCAGTCATGTAAAAATATCCCACAAATAGAACTGTTGAATTGAAACTCAATATGTTGGTCGTGTACAGTCCTCACTGCCAGTCATGTAAAATATCCCACAAATAGAACTGTTGGATTGAAACTCAGTATGTTGGTCGTGTACAGTCCTCCCTACCAGTCATGTAAAAATACTTCACAAATAGAACTGTTGAATTGAAACTCAATATGTTGGTCGTGTACAGTCCTCCCTACCAGTCATGTGAAAATACCTCACTTTGTGTTAAATAGTCTCTGATGAAGGAATTTTCATGTTGAAGTACTGAGATGGCTGTGCAAGCTTATTTGTCGCTTAGTGTTTGTAGACTTCTGTGAATCTTTATATACACAAAACATTTTTTTCCTTTCCTTTAATGACTATAAACAAAACATCTTCAATTTTTCTTCAACTTCAAAAGTTATAACAACATACCGGTATTTACTTTTTGTGATTGGTATGCAACATTTTATTATAACCCCACTCGTAAGAGAGGGGGCTATATTGCAATCATCTTGTCCGTCTGCCTGTCCGCCCGGTGCAAACTTTTGCTGGTCCATGTTATAATGGGCCTTGGATATAACTTTGACAAGTTTTAGTTTCCAGACTCAAAAGAACTTTCATAAATTTTTGTGATATTTGGGGCTTTGTTCATATTGATAGATGTGATTAATTTGTTAGAATTATGAATCTCTGAAGTGTATAGCTCTTGTCCTTATCTTCACACGGGTAATATCATGCACTCCTGGTGCCGCTGTTAATTAGCTTTTGTATGAAATCCATTAGCTACAATAATGTAGCTTCTCTTTTTTTATGGACGGAGCTACAAAGAGGTCCCATTTCTTGTAAGGGAGCAGCTGGGAGTGATTTACAACCGTGGGTTTTATGCATATAGTCAGCTATTAAGCTGTTTGCTTGAATTGCTACATACTTTTTAATGTCTTTGAAGTTTACCTGATATTTCTACACCTTATTCATTAATTGTACACTTTATTTGTAATCATGGCATTGTTGACAAAATTGAATTACGGAAGTGAATAATTTCTGAATCTATTTGGTAAAAAAGTTCATTCATATAATTTTTCTGGATTCTTGCATTAGTTGGGATTAAATTTTACCAATATGATTCTACAATTCTACACTCCACAATTTCAACTTTTGTCAATGCCATGTATACGAAAAAGTGTTTAAAATGATTTAATTAGACATTGTAGAAATGTCAGCTGAAAGGCTGAGAAAGGAAAAAATATAAATTAAACAAAAACAGCAGTTTAATAGCAGAAAATATGTATATATCCTAAGAGAGATTTTGCTCCATTACAGGTAATTTATAGCTCCATCCATAAAAAAGGAGCTACATTATTGTAGCTAAAAATCCACATAATGTCTGAATATTTAAAATAATATTAAGGTAAATATGAATGAACATCTAGTCTTTCATTTCTTTTTATTGATACTCTTTATACAAACAAATGCTGTTGTCAAATAATTTCCAAAATTCATCCTTTGGCAGTTTCCCACAGACTTTATGGGATATGATCAACACAGTTGTTTTTGTATTCTCCTACACAAGATGCAAAAGCTAGCACATGTGGTATATAACTCTGTTCGTGTGCATTTTGGAACAAATGTGCCATGGGGCCTTTAGCATAGATAGCCACATCTTCCCCAGAATGTGTGGCACTGGAGAACGGTACTGCCGCCTGATTAATGTAATGCTTGTTACCTGAAATATAATGTAATGTTTCAAGTGTTGATGGAGCTTTCATATTATAGTTTGCTTTCTTTTAACTTCCTAAACGTGTCAGAATTTGTATTCCCGATTGTCATGTTTTTAATTATATCAGAGATATCTACCAATACTACCATACTATAAATGTATGTGTAACTGGTTAATATATCTGATATACCACTAGTACCATACAATAGGTGTTGTGTGTAACTGGTCAATATATCTGATATACCACTGGTACCATACAATAGGTGTTGTGTGTAACTGGTCAATATATCTGATATACCACTGGTACCATACAATAGGTGTTGTGTGTAACTGGTCAATATATCTGATATACCACTGGTACCATGCAATAGGTGTTGTGTGAAACTGGTTAATATATCTGACATACCACTGGTACCATACAATAGGTGTTGTGTGTAACTGGTCAATATATCTGATATACCACTAGTATCATACAAATAGGTGTGTGTGTGTAACTGGTCAATATATCTGATATACCACTAGTACCATACAATAGGTGTGTGTGTAACTGGTCAATATATCTGATATACCACAAGTATCATACAATAAGTGTTGTGTGTAACTGGTCAATATATCTGATATACCACTAGTATCATACAATAGGTGTGTGTAGTCAATATATCTGATATACCACTGGTACCATACAATAGATGTTGTGTGTAACTGGTCAATATATCTGATATACCACTGGTACCATACAATAGGTGTGTAGTCAATATATCTGATATACCACTAGTACCATACATTAGGTGTTGTGTGTAACTTGTCAATATATCTGATATACCACTAGTACCATACAATAGGCTGTTGTGTGTAACTGGTCAATATATCTGATATACCACTGGTATCATAGTTTAATTTAAACATATTTTATTTGCTCAAATATGCAAAAAGGATAAGACACAAGTTAAACAAACTTATGAAGTCTTCTCCAAATATACAATATATTACAATAAGAACGTTCGTGGAGCATGCATACAATTAAATATAATTTATAGTATATCATACGTGTAGAGTAAAATATGTACAAGGAGAAAGAGAGAATGTATAAGGAAAGAAAAAAATATTACAGATATTAGAAAAAATAAAGAATAAGGATGATGTGATAATATGATATGATATGTGTGATTCGAAAACCTTGTGTTTAATGCATTAGACAATATGGAATCTTTCTGACCCTTTGATATATTCATATACATGTTTAAAAACCTGTTCGTTCTGTTCGGTGGACAATAACGGGTTGCCAGATGTTAAAAGTTCTAGATTTACTGGACAGTAATTTGGTAGCCAGGCAAGGTTATCAAATAATCTGTCTCTAATATTAGTATATTTAGAACATGCAAAGAAATAATGATACGAATCTTCACGGTTAGACCCACAACGACAGGATGGATCAGAAATAATATTAACTTTGTACAGATCATAGTTTAAAAACGAAGCAAAGCATCTAAGTTGTGTTAGGACAATATTAAATTTACGCTGTCCATATTCATAATGCTTCGGGACTTTTCGATGTGGGTTCAGGTTTTTTAATTCGGATTTAAATTTAGAGATAGATTCGACATTACGGATTGACATATCTAAGCTGTTCCACTGTCGAATAGTTGACGGTATGAAAGATTCGTTAGTCAGGGACAATCTACAATAAGGGGTCATTATGTTTTTACCGTTACGCAAGGGATACACGGACGTGCTTTGTATAGTTGGTGGTATTAAATTACAAAGATATGCTGGTGCAGAACTATGCTGTATATTATAAAACATTTGTAGTTTCCTACGTTTTCTACGCTCAGCCAAAGGCTCCCACCCCGTTTCGGTATAAATATTAATTGAATTGGTAAAATTTGGTAGGCCTGTGACGATTCGAGCCGCCTCTAGCTGCAATTGCTCAAGTTTATTGCAGTAACCCACACCAACGTTATCCCAAACTTCACAGGCATACTCAAAAAGTGGTCTTATGAAGACCAAATATAGTTTTTCTAAATTTTTTCTTTTTAATTTATATTTAAGTTTCCTGAGTACGTTCAGGTGCCTAGAAACACTACGTATTATATTTTCTACATGTATGTTCCACTTAGCATCACTGCTAAAAGTGACTCCTAGATGTTTATGAAAAGTAGTAACTGGAATATCTGTGTCGTTTAGTGTAAATCTTATATCTGGTGGTAATATATTTGAGAATAACATAATTTCAGTTTTGTCAAGGTTAAACGACATTAACCATTTTCGTGACCAATCGTTCAGCTCTCTCAAATCGTGATCAATCACAGATTGTATCTGTGAAACATCACGGCTAGCATAGCTGAACGACGTGTCGTCAGCAAAAAGTCTACAAAGAGAAACAAGATTTTCAGCTATATCATTAATATATATGATAAATAATAATGGTCCTAGTACCGATCCTTGAGGAACACCAGCATATACATTGCAAAGCTCCGACGACGATTGCATGATAACTACTCTCTGTTGCCTATTATTTAAATAGCTTTTAAACCATTCTAATAAATTTTCGCCAACACCATAGGATTTTAATTTATATACTAATCCTTTATGCCAAACTTTGTCGAATGCTTTGGAAAAGTCACAGAAAACAAAACAGTTTATTTCTTTCTTCTCGAGTGAATTTAAAATACAATTATATATTTCTAACAACTGATGGACAGTGGAACAGTTAGGAAGAAAGCCAGACTGATATTTATATATTAGATTATTTTTTTGCATGTGATTATAAACATATTTATAAATAACCCGTTCCATTATCTTCCCTACGCAGCTAATGAGGGATATTGGTCTATAATTAGACGGTATTGAGCTGTCGCCCTTTTTGAATATTGCAATAACATTTGCAATTTTCCAACTGGATGGATATTTGCATTGGTACAGTGATTTATTAAAAATTAATTGAAGTGGTATTGCTATTTTTTCGGGACACAATTTTAACATCTTGTGGCTTATTATGTCTGGCCCTGAAGCTTTATTAGGTTCTAAAATTGTTATTATGTCAACAATTTCTTCTGTACTAATTACAATATTATTTAAATTTATATTTGTTCGAAGTTTAAAATCCGGGAGAGTGACATTTTCATCCTCTAATGAGGAAATTTTGCTAAAATACTTATTCAATAAATTACATTTCTCGTCGTCCCCATAGACTACATCTCCTAAACTATGATCTTGAATAATATTTTGAAGTGGGGGTATATTAGAACATCCTTTATTTGATTTGATAAGCATTTTCATAATTTTCCAGTATGTTTTAGAGTTTGTAGCATTATCTAATATATGTTATCAAGATTCTTTTCAAAATTTTCCTTTGCAGCCTTTTTCAAGTTATTAACTTTATTTCTTTGTTTCTTATACTTTATTAGATCTGCTTGTTTTTTAGACTTAAATGCTGTTTTTCTAAATCGATCTCTTCTACGAATTTCTCTCCTAAGTTCATTATTGAACCATGGCTTATCATTATTTCGTATGGTAATTATTTTAGATGGAATACTTTCCCAAGCGATGTCAAGAAACGTGTTGGTAAATATACTACACATTTCGTCGATGTCCTCGACATCAGAAAGAAGTCCAATCCAATTTGTCGAGCCCATTTTTTGGGAAAATTTTTCAATATCTGTTTTGTCATATATCCATATTTCACGTTGAAATGAATTTGATAGATATCTAGGACAATCTAAGAAAATTATTGTTGCATCATGATCACTTACATCAGGAGGTACTTTAAAAACGTCCGAAAATATATAATTGATTGAGTCACTTATAATAATTGGATCAAGCAGTGTACTGCTATGATCCGTCACGCGGGTGGGCTTATCGATTACATTCGTTAAATTGAATAAGTTCATTGTTTCAATTAATTTTTTATTGTGAGCATTAAATAAATCAGAATTAAAATCACCTGTAATCACAATGTTTTCATTACTCTCATAGCCTAATCCTATTGCATGATTAAGTCGTGTCCAGTACTCATTGTCCGTCCATTCGGGTCGATAAGTACAACAAAGTAAAAAAAGTTTACCTTTACCTTTAATTTCTACCCAAAGCGACTCATCAGTTTGGTTTTCGAGTGCACCTTTCCGAGTAATTGAAAAATCATCCTTTACATAGATTAGCAAGCCACTGGTATCATACAATAGGTGTATGTGTAACTGGTCAATATATCTGATATACCACTGGTACCTTACAATAGGTGTTGTGTGTAACTGGTCAATATATCTGATATACCACTAGTACCATACAATAGGTGTTGTGTGTATCTGGTCAATATATCTGATATACCACTGGTACCATACAATAGGTGTGTGTAGTCAATATATCTGATATACCACTAGTACCATACAGTAGGTGTTGTGTGTAACTGGTCAATATATCTGATATACCACTAGTACCATACAATAGGTGTTGTGTGGAACTGGTCAATATATCTGATATACCACTGGTACCAAACAGGTGTGTGTGTGTAACTGGTCAATATATCTGATATACCACTAGTACCATACAATAGGTGTTGTGTGTAACTGGTCAATATTTCTGATATACCACTAGTACCATACAATAGGTGTTGTGTGTAACTGGTCAATATATCTGATATACCACTAGTACCATACAATAGGTGTTGTGTGTGGTCTTCAGTTGGACTTATTGTTATGTACAATGCACATCTGATTTCTACTGAATATAGTTTGTGGTCACTGACCAGCTCTGTGACTGTGGACCACTGCCACTTACTTGTGTCTGTGTGGGTAACATCAGGTCTAACACCAGACCATCCCCCAGGTCCTGTTCCATACAGCAGGGTTGAATATGGTTTGTGGTCATGAGCCAAAGACGTAGTACCATGGTTTGATTTTGTAATACCTAAAAAAAAGAACTATTTATAGACAGACAATATATCTCATAGTATTTGAGGTGTTTTGCCATCCAAATATCTACATCTATAGATATTTTTTTCAAGATGGGCATATAAAATATAATAAGGTTGTTTCAATATCATACTCCATATCTACCGAAGAGATAAATATGTGTATCATAACGGCTAAATCACACTTGCTGCGAACAAGTATCATCACATCAAGCTTGCTATGGATTAAAACACTAAGAAGTACATTTGTACTAGTAGCTGTCCACACAAGATTAACTCATGTTGAAAATGTGTCATACATGCAATAAAAACCTTCATATGTTAAATTTTTCTTTAGTTGAGTTAGGGTTAGGGTGTTATTGTTATAATGTTGCCTACTTCTGAAGAAAAAATATGAAAAAATATTTAACAGTTTAATATTAATGTATTGAGCACATAAATATTAAATATCTCTTAAAGACTGATGTGTAAGGAATATCATACAAAATATGTGTACACTTGTGTAACTACACACACAAATATGTATGCTTCATACCATGTATGACTTCTGTATTATACCCTGGAATGGTACTTGAAAGGCAGAAATAGATAAATAATTTTTTACTTTACAAAGTCAATATTTAACATTATTATTTGAAGTTTAACATGGATGAATTTAGATCGAAAGAGTACCGAGTATATTGTTTCCTCTGCCAGGATATCCTGCGATGATCATTGTGTGGGCGTGATCAGCAGTCACTACGGCCAGCGTATCCCTGTCATCCGTCATGTTGTCCATCATAGAAACAGCATCATTAAAGGCCAGTGTCTCGTGAAGAGCCCTTACGGCATGGCCTGCATGATGTGCCATGTCTATTTTAGCACCTGTATTGAAAAAAGAAATAGTTTATTCCAGAAGCAATCTAGAGTTTTTTAGCTCACCTGACCGAAGGGTCAGGTGAGCTATTGCCATCACTTGGCGTCCGTCGTCGTCGTCGTCGTCGTCGTCGTCTTTTCTTTAAAAATCTTCTACTCCAAAACAACTGAAGGGATTGCTTTGAAACTTTGCACACATCATCAGTAAAATATCCTCTGCCAAGTTTGCACAAATCATGGCCTCAGACCAACCAACATGGCCGCCATGGCTAAAAATAGAACGGGGGTCAAAATACAGTTTTTGACTTATAGTTCAAAAAGTATAACAGATACATGAAAACCAAAGAGACCTTCCTTCTTCAGCATCAAAAGCTCTACAAAACACCCCGGGTCACTGGGGTTCCCTGTTAACGCCAAAAGTGCATAAGGAGTTCCCTGTTAAATCTAGAAGTGCATAAGGGTTCCCTGTTAATCCAGATGGGCCCCGAGGGTTCCAAATTAATCCTGAAGCACATTAGGGGTTCCCTGTAAACTAAAGAGGCACCCTAGTGGTCCCTTGCACTCCAGAAGTGCATAGGGGTTCCCTGTATACTCCAGATGGACACTAGGGGTTCAATGTTAACTCCAGAGGCGTCCTAGGGGTTCCCTGTTAATCCAGATGGGCCCCTGATGTTCTCTGTTCACGCCAGAAGTGCATAGGGGTTCCTTGTAAACTCCAGATGGACCCTAGAGCTTCCCTGTTAAATCTAGAGGAACCCTAGCAATTCCCTGTTAACTCTAGATGGGTCCTTGGGGTTCCATGTTAACTCCAGATAGACACTAGGGGTTCTCTGTTAACACTAGATGCTATGGGTTCTGTGTTAAATCCAGATGATTCCTAGGGACTCCTTGTTGACTCCTGAGGCACCTTAGTGGTTCCCTGTTACCTTTAGACCGGCATTATGGGTTCTTTTAAAAATCCAGAAGCACATTAGCAGTTCCCTGTTTACTCCAGAGATATCCTGGAGGATTTTAGATGTTTCTTAGTAAAACATAATTTACTATGGTCACGGTTGTCCAGACACTTAAACGTCAGATAGGTATGTTGCTATGGTAATGGTTGTCCAGACACTTAAACGTCAGATAGGTATGTTGCTATGGTAATGGTTGTCCAGACACTTAAACGTCAGATAGGTATGTTGCTATGGTAATGGTTGTCCAGACACTTAAACGTCAGATTGGTATGTTGCTATGATAATGGTTGTCCAGACACTTAAACGTCAGATAGGTATGTTGCTATGGTAATGGTTGTCCAGACACTTAAACGTCAGATAGGTATGTTGCTATGGTAATGGTTGTCCAGACACTTAAACGTCAGATAGGTATGTTGCTATGGTAATGGTTGTCCAGACACTTAAACGTCAGATAGGTATGTTGCTATTCACTTTATAATGTCATCTAACTCAGTAAATTTAGTGTAATGATATACTACAATAAAATGTATCTAAAATGTTAAGAAAACTTATAGTATGGTTGTGTTTGGAAATATTTGTTGTTCTCTGCAAAGAAATCAAACATAATATTATCGAATGCTTCAGCAGAGAAAACATGTTGTTAAGCGCTAGATTTTTTTCAAAATCAAAGTTTTAAAAGGTAAACAACACAGTTAAAATGTAAATAACCTTCCACCAGCAAAAAGAAACCCTTTGGGTTCTTCTGTAAAATTGTAATAGCTGCTTCCGTCATTTCTGCCAGTGATGGTTCTCCTTCCACTTCGTAATGTGGATCAAAACGGTCCAGCTCGTAGGCCATATGACTGGAATCGAATAAACCTTTAAAATAGTAAGACCAAATGTTGACAAGGAAACAAATATAAATCAGTTCTCCTTGTAATAGCATGTTATTTTACAAGCTTCCAACAATTTACCGTTACTGTTCAAACACTATTTGTACCATAAATTCAGTAACTTAAAAATCAAATGGAGACTCAGTTAATGTGTAACTATGCCAACAACTAGTTTCCATTCTAGCGATTATTATCAAAGAAGTTCAGCAATAAACCAGCAAACATGTTTGTTATTAACTAAAATAGTTGTAATCATTGTGATTATTAATGACGTAGCCCTTTGGGACGCGCTGATTGGCAAATAAAGTTAAGGCCTTCTCGTTTCAGAATGGAAAGCTTATTTGTCTGTTTTTTGTTTGTTTGTTTGTTTTTTTTTCTCCCAAGTTGTTTTTTTTTTCAATTATAAATTTTGTTCGTGACATGTCGTAAAGACATTTAGTGCCATATATGTATTGGATACTGACATAGGAACTTCAATAAGTCATGGTGTTAGAGGTAATGGTCAAAGCACAGGGGCTTGTAAAAGTAGATTTACTCGCGCTTTCGATTGATACTGGGTCCATTTTGTTAAATCGAATGCGCAAGTAAATCTATTTTTACAAGCCCCTGTGGTCAAAGTAATATTTTTACATTTTTTTTTCATTGCCCATGTATGTTAAGGGGCTCATTTTAATAATTGCTTTTTTGTACGAGTAATATATGCATAAATCAAAAGGTCGGTAGTCAAGGTCATTTAGGTTCCACAAACGTCTTATTTAATGACCTTTCTGGTTTAAGAGAATATTTAAATAGTTTTTCTTTCAAATGTGTTAATTTCCAAAGACAAATTCTTATGTTGCTTAGATTACAAGGTCATTTTATATGTGTTCTTTTTTAATGCATAAAGTAATGGGAAGCCTATCAATCGTTCTTTATTTATATTCAGCTTACCAAGAAGGTAATCCAGCTTACTGAAGTCTAGTTGATGAAACTGTCTAGCGTTCCATACATAAGCATGGGACATGTTTCTCTTAGCTTTGTCGTTATTCCATTCCTGTTAATAAAAATATGTGTAGCCGTTCACGCGAAAAACAACTTTAGTATTCATCACAGAAAACAAATTCTTATGTTTTCAATTTTCATATTGGCCCTGTATGTTAATTTCAATTTACAAAAAAACCAGACATTAAATTTTCAAAAACTTCGTTGTTAATAGTAACAACCGTGAGTATCTATATAAGAAATGAAAACAGTTGTTGGATTCACACACAGTAACGATTGATTACATATACTGTATATACTCATTCTCAAACAGACGATATGGCGGGATTTAAAAAAAAACAACCGGACGCTATGAAATAATGGACATGCAAACACAAATTATGTGCAATATTTACAAAAAATATATATCGCCGTTATTAGTGTACCTCCCTCACTTATTGATGTTTGAAAGTGACAGAAAGATTCGTAAATGTAATATACTGTTCTAGGGACCAGGTGAATAAGAATGAAAAATTATTGCAGATATTAAACAAGTAAGTACCTAAGGTTCAGTCACACTACACCGCATAGCGTTAACGGACGCCAAACGCAAAGAAAAATGCGGCTGAAAGTTATCCGGTGATGAAAAGCATTTCCCGCTGCTGCTGCTCGGTGCTCTCATGATCGATGTACGGGGAGCATAAAACGTGCAAAACGCACAATGACCGAACGATCAACGCACATGTATTGGATGAACGACGTACAGTTAACAGACTTCAACGTACTAGTAACGGATTTTTAACCGCACAAAACGTACACGCAGCGCATGAAGAACTGACAAAACGTTCTTTGAACTTTTAACTCGTTTAACTTACGTTACATTCGCTGCATGTCCGTTAGTAGTCCGGCCGTAAATCAGGTCCACCGGGCAAGAACGGACTCGAACCGGACAAGTACAGAATAAGGAACGTACGAGTAACGAACAAAACGCATACCAGCGCATGGTTACCGTACATCTGACGGACAACTTTATCCGGTGCTGTACGTTCCAAATTTAGAACATGTTCAAAACTTTCCACCGAACGGAACGAACACGGCTGGACAAGAAGCGCAAACGCCGCATGATAAACGGAAAAGAAACGCATGCGAACGGACATGGACGGATTGAAAATTTTGTTATGCGTTGGACGTCCGTTAACGCTATACGGTGTAGTGTGACTGAAGCTTTAGATTTAACATGTACGAAGTTGGAAATATTCTCTTACTTATTTTATAATTTCTTTTAACAAGAAATGTTTTTTATAAATCAGTTAAGAAATTCCAAAATGGCAATCAAATCTCCAAAACAGGAATGAAACACACAACAAACACATAAAACAAAACAGGAATTAAACACACAACAACAAACACATAAAACAAAACAGGAATGAAACACACAACAACAAACACATAAAACAAAACAGGAATGAAACACACAACAACAAACACATAAAACAAAACAGGAATGAAACACACAACAACAAACACATAAAACAAAACAGGAATGAAACACACAACAACAAACACATAAAACAAAACAGGAATGAAACACACAACAACAAACACATAAAACAAAACTGGAATGAAACACACAACAACAAACACATAAAACAAAACAGGAATGAAACACACAACAACAAACACATAAAACAAAACAGGAATGAAACACACAACAACAAACACATAAAATAACACACAAACAGCGACACATACTCTCAAGAAAATGAGAGTTAAATTGGATACTATAAACATGTAGACAGTTCCTGCAACACAATTAAATTTTTCCGTTTATAAATCCGAGTCAAAAAATTGACTCCAACCTTACTGCGATCTTACATTTCCTCCGTAAGAGTAGTTAGTATTATTCATATATTTCTGGTCCCTTACGGACAGGTTGCTCGCTCAACGGCGTTCTCATTTTACCCACAGTAACTCACTCATTGGCGTTTTATTGGATAACGGTTTCATAAATATTTACATTACAACAATCAAGTTGCAATCACGTTTTGTAAAACTAATCCGGAATAAGGTAATCCGCGCTCCAAAAAATCAACCTTAAATGGGATATGCTTGTCCTAACTACTTCAATCAAACCCTGTGGTTATTAATCTTGATCTATCTTCTATTGATCAAGTGCCTGTCAACAGTGAGGGTGCGTTCGAATTTCATTGCGGACAGGGTGTTTTCGACTCCAATCTTTATTTACAATAATTGCTACCGTAGTCTGGCTTTATCCCACAATAAAAACTGGACGCACACGAAATAACTGGAATATAGCTGAAAGTGGCACTAAACACCATCTACTCAATCAATAAAACTCTTAATAGGAATACGTTTATCGGCGCTTTCAATTAATTATCGGCGCTATCAATTATCGGCGCCATCAATGAAGCCTTTAATGTTGTATGCTTATTTGTGGAACTAAGAAAAACATTTGTCTGCGCTTTTATCATCAGTTTTTATATGGAAAACCCTGTAATATTATACAGTCAGCTGCTGCGCTTTTATCATCAGTTTTTATATGGAAAACCCTGTAGTATTATACAGTCAGCTGCTGCGCTTTTATCATCAGTTTTTATATGTGAAAACCCTGTAGTATTATACAGTCAGCTGCTGCGCTTTTATCATCAGTTTTTATATGGGAAAACCCTGTAGTATTATACAGTCAGCTGCTGCGCTTTTATCATCAGTTTTTATATGGAAAACCCTGTAATATTATACAGTCAGCTGCTTCGCTTTTATCATCAGTTTTTATATGGGCAAACCATGTAATATTATACAGTCAGCTGCTGCGCTTTTATCATCAGTTTTTATATGGGAAAACCATGTAATATTATACAGTCAGCTGCTGCGCTTTTATCATCAGTTTTTATATGGAAAACCATGTAATATTATACAGTCAGCTGCTGCGCATTTATCGTCAGTTTTTATATGGAAAACCCTGTAGTATTATACAGTCAGCTGCTGCGCTTTTATCATCAGTTTTTATATGGGAAAACCATGTAATATTATACAGTCAGCTGCACTAACCTTTATCATCAGTTTTTATATGGGAAAATCCCGTAGTATTATAGTCAGCTGCTGCGCTTTTATCATCCGTTTTTATATGGGAAAACCATGTAATATTATACAGTCAGCTGCACTAACCTTTATCATCAGTTTTTATATGGAAATCCCTGTAGTATTATGCAGTCAGCTGCTGCGCTTTTATCATCAGTTTTTATATGGGAAAACCATGTAATATTATACAGTCAGCTGCTGCGCCTTTATCATCCGTTTTTATATGGGAAAACCATGTAATATTATACAGTCAGCTGCACTAACCTTTATCATCAGTTTTTATATGGAAATCCCTGTAGTATTATGCAGTCAGCTGCTGCGCTTTTATCATCAGTTTTTATATGGGAAAACCATGTAATATTATACAGTCAGCTGCTGCGCATTTATCATCAGTTTTTATATGGGAAAACCCCGTAGTATTATACAGTCAGCTGCTGCGCTTTTATCATCAGTTTTTATATGGGAAAACCCTGTAATATTATACAGTCAGCTGCTGCGCTTTTATCATCAGTTTTTATATGGGAAAACCCTGTAATATTATACAGTCAGCTGCTGCGCTTTTATCATTAGTTTTTATATGGGAAAACCATGTAATATTATACAGTCAGCTGCTGCGCTTTTATCATCAGTTTTTATATGGGAAAACCATGTAATATTATACAGTCAGCTGCTGCGCTTTTATCATCAGTTTTTATATGGAAAACCATGTAATATTATACAGTCAGCTGCTGCGCATTTATCGTCAGTTTTTATATGGAAAACCCTGTAGTATTATACAGTCAGCTGCTGCGCTTTTATCATCAGTTTTTATATGGGAAAACCATGTAATATTATACAGTCAGCTGCTGCGCTTTTATCATCAGTTTTTATATGGAAAACCCTGTAGTATTATACAGTCAGCTGCTGCGCTTTTATCATCAGTTTTTATATGGAAAACCCTGTAATATTATACAGTCAGCTGCTGCGCATTTATCGTCAGTTTTTATATGGAAAACCCTGTAGTATTATACAGTCAGCTGCTGCGCTTTTATCATCAGTTTTTATATGGGAAAACCATGTAATATTATACAGTCAGCTGCTGCGCTTTTATCATCAGTTTTTATATGGGAAAACCATGTAATATTATACAGTCAGCTGCACTAACCTTTATCATCAGTTTTTATATGGGAAAATCCCGTAGTATTATACAGTCGGCTGCTGCGCTTTTATCATCCGTTTTTATATGGGAAAACCATGTAATATTATACAGTCAGCTGCACTAACCTTTATCATCAGTTTTTATATGGAAATCCCTGTAGTATTATGCAGTCAGCTGCTGCGCTTTTATCATCAGTTTTTATATGGGAAAACCATGTAATATTATACAGTCAGCTGCTGCGCCTTTATCATCCGTTTTTATATGGGAAAACCATGTAATATTATACAGTCAGCTGCACTAACCTTTATCATCAGGTTTTATATGGAAATCCCTGTAGTATTATGCAGTCAGCTGCTGCGCTTTTATCATCAGTTTTTATATGGGAAAACCATGTAATATTATACAGTCAGCTGCTGCGCATTTATCATCAGTTTTTATATGGGAAAACCCCGTAGTATTATACAGTCAGCTGCTGCGCTTTTATCATCAGTTTTTATATGGGAAAACCCTGTAATATTATACAGTCAGCTGCTGCGCTTTTATCATCAGTTTTTATATGGGAAAACCCTGTAATATTATACAGTCAGCTGCTGCGCTTTTATCATTAGTTTTTATATGGGAAAACCATGTAATATTATACAGTCAGCTGCTGCGCTTTTATCATCAGTTTTTATATGGGAAAACCATGTAATATTATATAGTCAGCTGCTGCGCATTTATCATCAGTTTTTATATGAGAAAACCCTGTAATATTATACAGTCAGCTGCTGCGCTTTTATCATCAGTTTTTATATGGGAAAACCCTGTAATAGTATACAGTCAGCTGCACTAACCTTTATCATTATATTTTGCATCTAAATCTTTGGTTTTTTCCTAGGATAATTTGCGTTGACTGTATTTGAACAGTCCTGGCTTTATCTTAGCATCGAGAGACTATATCTGGCGACGAGACTATACCAGTTCTCTAAAATTTCCCGCAGCTAATATACTAGTGTTAATAAATTCCCGAGCTTTTATTGTCAAGAGTCAGTTGGAATTATTTCCCCTTCTCTAACGGGAACAGTTTTTCTATAGTGTATGTGGGGTGTAGTGCTTTCGCCTGCGGCTCGTGTACTATACTCACCAGACAACACTAGGAAAATAGTTCCTTTTTGAGAAGTCTACAATAGATAAATGGTACACTGCCATCCTCGTTATCCCCTTTAGTTTGAGTAGAAAACCACAAATACAATTTACCCTTACAATACTTTAAAAATGCGCGTTAAATTGATCAATTTTGTGCAGAAAACATTTACATTGATTTATGTAGAAAAAAATCTCTGATATACACGAATCCACACTACTCCACACAGAAGTGTATTACCTCATCAGTTTTTGTGTAGCAAACTATGTTGTACGCACATGTACACTTATTCTGTCCGATGTGTAGACACTACTCCCGACAGTTGTTGTGTAGAAACTACTCCCGTTAGTTGTTGTGTAGACACTATTCGGGTCAGTTGTTGTGTAGACACTATTCGCGTCAGTTGTTGTGTAGACACTATTCGCGTCAGTTGTTGTGTAGACACTACTCCCGTCAGTTGTTGTGTAGACACTATTCGCGTCAGTTGTGTAGACACTATTCGCGTCAGTTGTTGTGCAGATACTACTCCCATCAGTTGTTGTGTAGACACTACTCCCGTTAGTTGTTGTGTAGACTCTATTCGCGTCAGTTGTTGTGCAGATACTACTCCCATCAGTTGTTGTGTAGACACTACTCCCGTTAGTTGTTGTGTAGACTCTATTCGCGTCAGTTGTTGTGCAGACACTACTCCCGTCAGTTGTTGTGTAGACTCTATTCGCGGCAGTTGTTGTGTAGACTCCCGTCAGTTGTTGTGTAGACACTACTCCCGTTAGTTGTTGTGTAGACTCTATTCGCGTCAGTTGTTGTGCAGACACTACTCCCGTCAGTTGTTGTGTAGACTCTATTCGCGGCAGTTGTTGTGTAGACTCCCGTCAGTTGTTGTGTAGACACTACTCCCGTCAATTGTTGTGCAGACACTACTCCCGTCAGTTATTGTGTAGACACTACTCCCGTCAGTTGTAGTGTAGACACTATTTACGTCATTTGTTGTGTAGACACTACTCCCGTACGTTGTTGTGTAGACACTACTCCCGTCAATTGTTGTGTAGACATTACTCCCGTCAGTTGTTGTGTAGACACTACTCCCGACAGTTGTTGTGAAGACACTATTTACGTCAGTTGTTCTGTAGACACTACTCCCGTCAGTTGTTGTGTGGACACTACTCCCGAGAGTTGTTGTGTGAAACTTTTGTTGTCAGTTGTGTATATACTATTCGCGTCAGTTGTTGTGTAGACACTACGCCCTTCAGTTGTTGTGTGACACTATTGCTGTCAGTTGTGTAGACACTACCCTTTTCAGTTGTTGAGTAGACACTATTTACGTCAGTTGTTGTGTAGACACTATTTACGTCAGTTGTTGTGTCGACACCATTTACGTCAGTTGTTGTGTAGACACTACTCCCGTCAATTGTTGTTCAGACACTACTCCCGTCAGTTGTTGTGTAGACACTACTACCGTCAGTTGTTGTGTAGACGCTACTCCCGTCAGTTGTTGAGTAGACACTATTTACGTCAGTTGTTGTGTAGACACTATTTACATCAGTTGTTGTGTGAACACTTCTCCCGTCAGTTGTTGTGTAGACACTATTCACGTCAGTTGTTGTGTAGACACTACTCCCTTCAGTTGTTGTGTGACACTATTGCTGTCAGTTGTGTAGACACTACCCCCTTCAGTTGTTGAGTAGACACTATTTACGTCAGTTGTTGTGTAGACACTATTTACGTCAGTTGTTGTGTCGACACCATTTACGTCAGTTGTTGTGTAGACACTCTTTACGTCAGTTGTTGTGTAGACACTACTCCCGTCAGTTGTTGTGTAGACATTACTACCGTCAGTTGTTGTGTAGACACCACTCCCGTCAGTTGTTGTGTAGACACTACTCCCGTCAGTTGTTTTGTAGACACTACTCCCGTTAGTTGTTGTGTAGACACTACTCCCGTTAGTTGTGCAGACATTACTCCCGTCAGTTGTTGTGTAGACACTATTTACGTCAGTTGTTGTTTAGACACTATTTACGTCAGTTGTTGTGTAGACACTACTCCCGTCAGTTGCTGTGTAGTCACTATTTACGTCAGCTGTTGTGTAGACACTACTCCCGTCAGTTGTTGTGTAGACATTACTACCGTCAGTTGTTGTGAAGACACTACTCCCGTCAGTTGTTGTGTAGACACTACTCCCGTCAGTTGTTGTGTAGACACTACTCCCGTCAGTTGCTGTGTAGACACTATTTACATCAGCTGTTGTTTAGACAATACTCCCGTCAGTAGTTGTGTAGACATTACTACCGTCAGTTGTTGTGTAGACACTACTCCCGTCAGTTGTTGTGTAGACATTACTACCGTCAGTTGTTGTGTATACACTACTCCCGTCAGTTGTTGTGTAGACACTACTCCCGTCAGTTGATGTGTACACACTACTCCAGTCAGTTGTTCTGCAGACACTACTCCCGTCAGTTGTGTAGACACTACTCCCGTCTGTTGATGTGTACACACTACTCCGGTCAGTTATTGTGCAGACACTACTCACGTCAGTTGTTGTGTAGACACTACTCCCGTCAGTTGTTGTGTAGACACTATTTACGTCAATGGTTCTGCAGACACTTCTCCCGTCATTTGTTGTGTAGACACTATTTACATCAGTTATTGTTTAGACAATACTACGGTAAGATGTTGTGTAGACACTACTCCCATCAGTTGTTGTTTAGACACTACTCCCTTCAGTTGTTGTGTAGACACTACTCCCGTACGTTGTTGTGTAGACACTACTCCATACAGTTGTTGTGTAGAAACTACTCCCGTTAGTTGTTGTGTAGACACTATTCGGGTCAGTTGTCGTGTAGACACTATTCGCGTCAGTTGTTGTGTAGACACTATTCGCGTCAGTTGTATTGTAGACACTACTCCCGTCAGTTGTTGTGTAGACACTATTCGCGTCAGTTGTGTAGACACTATTCGCGTCAGTTGTTGTGCAGATACTACTCCCATCAGTTGTTGTGTAGACACTACTCCCGTTAGTTGTTGTGTAGACTCTATTCGCGTCAGTTGTTGTGCAGACACTACTCCCGTCAGTTGTTGTGTAGACTCTATTCGCGGCAGTTGTTGTGTAGACTCCCGTCAGTTGTTGTGTAGACACTACTCCCGTTAGTTGTTGTGTAGACTCTATTCGCGTCAGGGGCCTCGGTGGCCGAGTGGTCAAGGTAGTTCGTCTACTATTGATCACGTGGTCTGTCAACACTGAGATTGCGGGTTCAATTCTCACTGCAGGCAGGGTGTACTCGACTCCAATCTTAATTGACAAGGATTGCCAGTTTTCCTACCGCAGGTCGGGGGTTCTCTCCGGGTACTCCGGCTTCCTCCCCCAATAAAAACTGGACGCCATGAAATAGCTGAAAAATTGCTGAAAGTGGCGTTAAACCACCATTCAAACAATCAAACAATCTATTCGTGTCAGTTGTTGTGCAGACACTACTCCCGTCAGTTGTTGTGTAGACTCTATTCGCGGCAGTTGTTGTGTAGACTCCCGTCAGTTGTTGTGTAAGCACTACTCCCGTCAATTGTTGTGCAGACACTACTCCCGTCAGTTATTGTGTAGACACTACTCCCGTCAGTTGTAGTGTAGACACTATTTACGTCATTTGTTGTGAAGACACTACTCCCGTACGTTGTTGTGTAGACACTACTCCCGTCAGTTGTTGTGTAGACACTACTCCTGACAGTTGTTGTGAAAACACTATTTACGTCAGTTGTTCTGTAGACACTACTCCCGTCAGTTGTTGTGTGGACACTACTCCCGACAGTTGTTGTGTGAAACTTTTGTTGTCAGTTGTTGTGTATATACTATTCGCGTCGGTTGTTGTGTAGACACTACGCCCTTCAGTTGTTGTGTGACACTATTGCTGTCAGATGTGTAGACACTACCCTCTTCAGTTGTTGAGTAGACACTATTTACGTCAGTTGTTGTGTAGACACTATTTACGTCAGTTGTTGTGTCGACACCATTTACGTCAGTTGTTGTGTAGACACTTCTCCCGTCAATTGTTGTTCAGACACTACTCCCCTCAGTTGTTGTGTAGACACTACTACCGTCAGTTGTTGTGTAGACACTACTCCCGTCAGTTGTTGAGTAGACACTATTTACGTCAGTTGTTGTGTAGACACTATTCACGTCAGTTGTTGTGTAGACACTACTCCCTTCAGTTGTTGTGTGACACTATTGCTGTCAGTTGTGTAGACACTACCCCCTTCAGTTGTTGCGTAGACACTATTTACGTCAGTTGTTGTGTAGACACTATTTACGTCAGTTGTTGTGTCGACACCATTTACGTCAGTTGTTGTGTAGACACTACTCCCGTCAATTGTTGTTCAGACACTACTCCCGTCAGTTGTTGTGTAGACACAATTTACGTCAGTTGTTGTGTAGACACTACTCCCGTCAGTTGTTGTGTAGACATTACTACCGTCAGTTGTTGTGTAGACACTACTCCCGTCAGTTGTTGTGTAGACACTACTACCGTCAGTTGTTGTGTAGACACTACTCCCGTCAGTTGTTGTGTAGACACTACTCCCGTCAGTTGCTGTGTAGACACTATTTACGTCAGCTGTTGTTTAGACAATACTCCCGTCAGTTGTTGTGTAGACATTACTACCATCAGTTGTTGTGTAGACACTACTCCCGTCAGTTGTTGTGTAGACATTACTACCGTCAGTTGTTGTGTAGACACTACTCCCGTCAGTTGTTGTGTAGACACTACTCCCGTCAGTTGTTGTGTAGACACTACTCCCGTCAGTTGATGTGTACACACTACTCCAGTCAGTTGTTGTGCAGACACTACTCCCGTCAGTTGTGTAGACACTACTCCCGTCAGTTGATGTGTACACACTACTCCAGTCAGTTGTTGTGCAGACAGTACTCACGTCAGTTGTTGTGTAGACACTACTCCCGTGAGTTGTTGTGTAGACACTATTTGCGTCAATGGTTCTGCAGACACTACTCCCGTCAGTTGTTGTGTAGACACTTTTACATCAGTTATGGTTTAGACAATACTACGGTAAGATGTTCTGTAGACACTACTCCCATCAGTTGTTGTTTAGACACTACTCCCTTCAGTTGCTGTGTAGACACTACTCCAGTACGTTGTATTGTCGACACTACTCCCGTCAGTTGTTGTGTAGACACTATTTACATCAGTTGTTGTGTAGAAACTACTCCCGTCAGTTGTGGTGTAGACACTATTCGCGTCAGTTGATGTGTAGACACTACTCCCGACAGTTGTTGTGCAGGCACTACTCCCGTCAGTTGTTGTGTAGACACTATTTACGTCAGTTGTTGTGTAGACACTACTCCCGTCAATTGTTGTGTAGACACTACTCCCGTCAGTTGTTGTATAGACGATATTCGCGTCAGTTGTTGTGAAGACACTTCCCCCGTCAGTTGTTGCGTAGACACTATTCGCGTCAGTTGTTGTGCAGACACTACTCCCGTCAGTTGTTGTATAGACACTATTAACGTCAGTTGTTCTGTAGACACTACTCCCGTCAGTTGTTGTATTGACATTATTTACGTCAGTTGTTGTGTAGAGACACTACTCCTGACAGTTGTTCTGTAGACACTACCCCCGTCAGTTGTTGTGTAGACACTACTCCCGTCAGTTGTTGTGTAGACACTACTCCCGTCAGTTGTTGTGTAGACACTATTTACCTCAATGGTTCTGCAGACACTACTCCCGTCAGTTGTTGTGTAGACACTATTAAAGTCAGTTGTTGTGTAGACTCTACTCCCGACAGTTGTTGTGTATACACTACTCCCGACAGTTGTTGTGTAGACACTACTCCCGACAGTTGTTGTGTAGACACTTCTCCCGTCAGTTGTTGTGTAGACACTACTCCCGACAGTTGTTGTGTAGACACTACTCCCGTCAGTTGTTGTGTAGACACTACTCCCGTCAGTTGTTGTGTAGACAGTGTTTACGTCAGTTGTTGGGTAGACACTATACACGACAGTTGTTGTGTAGACACTACTCCCGTCAGTTGTTGTGTAGACACTATTTACGTCAGTTGTTCTGCAGACATTACTCCCGTCAGTTGTTGGGTAGACACTACTCCCGTCAGTTGTTGTATAGACAATCCTCCCGTCAGTTGTTGTATAGACACTTTTTACGTCAGTTGTTGTGTAAACAATACTACGTCAGTTGTTGTGTAGACACTACTCCTGTCTGTTGCTGTGCAGACACCACTACCGTCAAGTATTGTGCAGACACTATAAAGTCAGTTGTTGTGTAGACACTACTCCGGTCAGTTGTTGTGTAGACACTACTCCCGTCAGTTGTTGTGAAGACACTATTTACGTCAGTTGTTGTGTAGACACTACTCTGGTCAGTTGTTGTGTAGACACTACTCCCGTCAGTTGTTGTGTAGATACTACTCCTGTAAGTAGTTGTGTAGACACTTCTACCGTCAGTTGTTGTTTAGACACTATTTACATCAGTTATTGTTTAGACAATACTACGGTAAGATGTTGTGTAGACACTACTCCCGTCAGTTGTTGTTTAGACACTACTCCCTTCAGTTGTTGTGTAGAGACTACTCCCTTACGTTGTTGTGTAGACACTATTTACATCAGTTGTTGTGTAGAAACTACTCCCGTCAGTTGTGGTGTAGACATTACTCCCGTCAGTTGTTCTGTAGACACTACTCCCGTCAGTTGATGTGTAGACACTACTCCCGACAGTTGTTGTGCAGACACTACTCCCGTCAGTTGTTGTGTAGAGACTATTTACGTCAGTTGTTGTGTAGACACTACTCCCGTCAATTGTTGTGTAGACACTACTCCCGTCAGTTGTTGTGTAGAGACTATTTACGTCAGTTGTTGTGTAGACACTACTCCCGTCAATTGTTGTGTAGACACTACTCCCGTCAGTTGTTGTATAGACGATAGTCGCGTCAGGTGTTGTGCAGACACTTCTCCCGTCAGTTGTTGCGTAGACACTATTCGCGTCAGTTGTTGTATTGACACTATTTACGTCAGTTGTTGTGTAGAGACACTACTCCTGACAGTTGTTCTGTAGACACTACCCCTGTCAGTTGTTGTGTAGTTGTGTAGACACTATTTACGTCAGTTGTTGTGTAGACACTACTCCCGTCAATTGTTGTGTAGACACTACTCCCGTCAGTTGTTGTGTAGACACTATTTACGTCAGTTGTTCTGCAGACACTACTCCCGTCAGTTGTTGTGTAGACACTACTCCCGTCAGTTGTTGTATAGACAATCCTCCCGTCAGTTGTTGTATAGACACTTTTTACGTCAGTTGTTGTGTAAACAATACTTCGGTCAGTTGTTGTGTAGACACTACTCCTGTCTGTTGTTGTGCAGACACCACTACCGTCAGTTGTTGTGCAGACACTATTTACGTCAGTTGTTGTGTAGACACTACTCCGGTCAGTTGTTGTGTAGACTCTACTCCCGTCAGTTGTTGTGTAGACACTATTTACGTCAGTTGTTGTGTAGACACTACTCTGGTCAGTTGTTGTGTAGACACTACTCCCGTCAGTTGTTGTGTAGATACTACTCCTGTTAGTAGTTGTGTAGACACTTCTAACGTCAGTTGTTGTGTAGACACTACTCCCGTCAGTTGTTGTGTAGACACTATTTACATCAGTTATTGTTTAGACAATACTACGGTAAGATGTTGTGTAGACACTACTCCCATCAGTTGTTTTGTAGACACTACTAACTTCAGTTGCTGTGTAGACATTACTCCCGTACGTTGTTGTGTGAACACTTCTCCCGTCAGTTGTTGTGTAGACACTATTTACATCAGTTGTTGTGTAGAAACTACTCCCGTCAGTTGTGGTGTAGACACTATTCGCGTCAGTTGATGTGTAGACACTACTCCCGACAGTTGTTGTGCAGGCACTACTCCCGTCAGTTGTTGTGTAGACACTATTTACGTCAGTTGTTGTGTAGACACTACTCCCGTCAATTGTTGTGTAGACACTACTCCCGTCAGTTGTTGTATAGACGATATTCGCGTCAGTTGTTGTGAAGACACTTCTCCCGTCAGTTGTTGCGTAGACACTATTCGCGTCAGTTGTTGTGCAGACACTACTCCCGTCAGTTGTTGTATAGACACTATTAACGTCAGTTGTTCTGTAGACACTACTCCCGTCAGTTGTTGTGTAGACAATATTTACGTCAGTTATTGTGTAGACACTACTCCCGTCAGTTGTTGTATTGACATTATTTACGTCAGTTGTTGTGTAGAAACACTACTCCTGACAGTTGTTCTGTAGACACTATCCCCGTCAGTTGTTGTGTAGACACTACTCCCGTCAGTTGTTGTGTAGACACTATTTACCTCAATGGTTCTGCAGACACTACTCCCGTCAGTTGTTGTGTAGACACTATTTAAGTCAGTTGTTGTGTAGACTCTACTCCCGACAGTTGTTGTGTATACACTACTCCCGACAGTTGTTGTGTAGACACTACTCCCGACAGTTTTGTGTAGACACTTCTCCCGTCAGTTGTTGTGTAGACACTACTCCCGACAGTTGTTGTGTAGACACTACTCCCGTCAGTTGTTGTGTAGACACTACTCCCGTCAGTTGTTGTGTAGACAGTGTTTACGTCAGTTGTTGGGTAGACACTATACACGACAGTTGTTGTGTAGACACTACTCCCGTCAGTTGTTGTGTAGACACTATTTACGTCAGTTGTTCTGCAGACATTACTCCCGTCAGTTGTTGGGTAGACACTACTCCCGTCAGTTGTTGTATAGACAATCCTCCCGTCAGTTGTTGTATAGACACTTTTTACGTCAGTTGTTGTGTAAACAATACTTCGGTCAGTTGTTGTGTAGACACTACTCCTGTCTGTTGCTGTGCAGACACCACTACCGTCAAGTATTGTGCAGACACTATAAAGTCAGTTGTTGTGTAGACACTACTCCGGTGAGTTTTTGTGTAGACACTACTCCCGTCAGTTGTTGTGAAGACACTATTTACGTCAGTTGTTGTGTAGACACTACTCTGGTCAGTTGTTGTGTAGACACTACTCCCGTCAGTTGTTGTGTAGATACTACTCCTGTTAGTAGTTGTGTAGACACTTCTACCGTCAGTTGTTGTGTAGACACTATTTACATCAGTTATTGTTTAGACAATACTACGGTAAGATGTTGTGTAGACACTACTCCCGTCAGTTGTTGTTTAGACACTACTCCCTTCAGTTGTTGTGTAGACACTACTCCCGTACGTTGTTGTGTAGACACTACTCCCGTCAGTTGTTGTGTAGACACTATTTACATCAGTTGTTGTGTAGAAACTACTCCCGTCAGTTGTGGTGTAGACATTACTCCCGTCAGTTGTTCTGTAGACACTACTCCCGTCAGTTGATGTGTAGACACTACTCCCGACAGTTGTTGTGCAGACACTACTCCCGTTAGTTGTTGTGTAGACACTATTTACGTCAGTTGTTGTGTAGACACTACTCCCGTCAATTGTTGTGTAGACACTACTCCCGTCAGTTGTTGTATAGACGATAGTCGCGTCAGTTGTTGTGCAGACACTTCTCCCGTCAGTTGTTGCGTAGACACTATTCGCGTCAGTTGTTGTGTAGACACTACTCCCGTCAGTTGTTTTATAGACACTATAAACGTCAGTTGTTCTGTAGACACTACTCCCGTCAGTTGTTGTGTAGACAATATTTACGTCAGTTATTGTGCAGACACTACTCCCGTCAGTTGTTGTATTGACACTATTTACGTCAGTTGTTGTGTAGAGACACTACTCCTGACAGTTGTTCTGTAGACACTACCCTTGTCAGTTGTTGTGTAGACACTATTTACGTCAATGGTTCTGCAGACACTACTCCCGTCAGTTGTTGTGTAGACACTATTTAAGTCAGTTGTTGTGTAGACACTACTCCCGACAGTTGTTGTGTATACACTACTCCCGACAGTTGTTGTGTAGACACTACTCCCGACAGTTGTTGTGTAGACACTTCTCCCGTCAGTTGTTGTGTAGACACTTCTCCCGGCAGTTGTTGTGTAGACACTACTCCCGTCAGTTGTTGTGTAGACACTACTCCCGTCAGTTGTTGTGTAGACAGTGTTTACGTCAGTTGTTGGGTAGACACTATACACGACAGTTGTTGTGTAGACACTACTCCCGTCAGTTGTTGTGTAGACACTATTTACGTCAGTTGTTCTGCAGACACTACTCCCGTCAGTTGTTGTGTAGACACTACTCCCGTCAGTTGTTGTGTAGACAATCCTCCCTTCAGTTGTTGTATAGACACTTTTTACGTCAGTTGTTGTGTAAACAATACTTCGGTCAGTTGTTGTGTAGACACTACTCCTGTCTGTTGTTGTGCAGACACCACTACCGTCAGTTGTTGTGCAGACACTATTTACGTCAGTTGTTGTGTAGACACTGCTCCGGTCAGTTGTTGTGTAGACACTACTCCCGTCAGTTGTTGTGTAGACACTATTTACGTCAGTTGTTGTGTAGATACTACTCTGGTCAGTTGTTGTGTAGACACTACTCCCGTCAGTTGTTGTGTAGATACTACTCCTGTTAGTAGTTGTGTAGACACTTCTACCGTCAGTTGTTGTGTAGACACTGTTTACATCAGTTATTGTTTAGACACTGTTTACATCAGTTATTGTTTAGACAATACTACGGTAAGATGTTGTGTAGACACTACTCCCATCAGTTGTTGTTTAGACACTACTCCCTTCAGTTGCTGTGTAGACACTACTCCCGTACGTTGTTGTGTAGACACTACTCCCGTCAGTTGTTGTGTAGACACTATTTACATCAGTTGTTGTGTAGAAACTACTCCCGTCAGTTGTGGTGTAGACACTATTCGCGTCAGTTGATGTGTAGACACTACTCCCGACAGTTGTTGTGCAGGCACTACTCCCGTCAGTTGTTGTGTAGACACTATTTACGTCAGTTGTTGTGTAGACACTACTCCCGTCAATTGTTGTGTAGACACTACTCCCGTCAGTTGTTGTATAGACGATATTCGCGTCAGTTGTTGTGAAGACACTTCTCCCGTCAGTTGTTGCGTAGACACTATTCGCGTCAGTTGTTGTGCAGACACTACTCCCGTCAGTTGTTGTATAGACACTATTAACGTCAGTTGTTCTGTAGACACTACTCCCGTCAGTTGTTGTGTAGACAATATTTACGTCAGTTATTGTGTAGACACTACTCCCGTCAGTTGTTGTATTGACATTATTTACGTCAGTTGTTGTGTAGAGACACTACTCCTGACAGTTGTTCTGTAGACACTACCCCCGTCAGTTGTTGTGTAGACACTACTCCCGTCAGTTGTTGTGTAGACACTATTTACCTCAATGGTTCTGCAGACACTACTCCCGTCAGTTGTTGTGTAGAGACACTACTCCTGACAGTTGTTCTGTAGACACTACCCCTGTCAGTTGTTGTGTAGACACTATTTACGTCAATGGTTCTGCAGACACTACTCCCGTCAGTTGTTGTGTAGACACTATTTAAGTCAGTTGTTGTGTAGACACTACTCCCGACAGTTGTTGTGTATACACTACTCCCGACAGTTGTTGTGTAGACACTACTCCCGACAGTTGTTGTGTAGACACTATTTACGTCAGTTGTTCTGCAGACACTACTCCCATCAGTTGTTGTGTAGACACTACTCCCGTCAGTTGTTGTATAGACAATCCTCCCGTCAGTTGTTGTATAGACACTTTTTACGTCAGTTGTTGTGTAAACAATACTTCGGTCAGTTGTTGTGTAGACACTACTCCTGTCTGTTGCTGTGCAGACACCACTACCGTCAAGTATTGTGCAGACACTATAAAGTCAGTTGTTGTGTAGACACTACTCCGGTCAGTTGTTGTGTAGACACTTCTCCCGTCAGTTGTTCTGAAGACACTATTTACGTCAGTTGTTGTGTAGACACTACTCTGGTCAGTTGTTGTGTAGACACTACTCCCGTCAGTTGTTGTGTAGACAATATTTACGTCAGTTATTGTGTAGACACTACTCCCGTCAGTTGTTGTGTAGACACTACTCCCGTCAGTTGTTGTGTAGATACTACTCCTGTTAGTAGTTGTGTTGACACTTCTACCGTCAGTTGTTGTGTAGACACTACTCCCGTCAGTTGTTGTGTAGACACTATTCACGTCAGTTGTTGTGTAGACACTACTCCTGTTAGTAGTTGTGTAGACACTACTCCCGTCAGTTGTTGTGTAGACACTACTCCCGTCAGTTGTTTAGTAGACACTATTTACGCCAGTTGTTGTGTAGACATTATTTACGTCAGTTGTTGTGTAGACACTACTCCTGTCAGTTGTTTAGTAGATCATTTATCGATATATACTACTCCGCGCATCTTGCGCCAGTTTTCAGTGAATAATTTTATTTAATTCATTTGTCTAAGTTTTTTGTGTGTTGTTAAAGCTCGACGTTAAGACAATGTCAATAGAACACTATGTTTGTTTTAATATTGTGTACTGTTACTTGAGAGGTGCTGTATAATGTAATGATATTTTCTTGTCACAAGATGTTACAAATGCTCCGCTATTTAATTAAATCATGACAGAATTCGACGATAAAGTGTTTAAAGAAGTTTAAAAATGGATTTCTGTCAGCGTGTTTAGAAGATTCTTTGTCAGTATGAGCGAGTGTGTCACTTCCACAGATCTATCATATGTGAGTTATAGGTGTGAAGAGAAGACATGATATTTACAGGGGTCGACTTCACTAGAAACTATCATAGAGGGAGTATTTAAAATGCAGATATGATATACAACTAGTTTGCTTGCTCGCTTTATTTAGAAATTAACATTTATTTCTATGAAAATTGACATTTATTTTAAGACCGAAGTGATCAGTTCTGTCTATGATTTACTCATTAAATACCATGAACAAACGTAATAATAAGACATTTGACAGTTTTTGTTAAATAAGAGTTTACCTTGATTAAGTCTCGTCCATCAAGTCGACCGTAATGCGAATTTAATCCAGCCTCGGGGTCAGTAGCTGTAGCAGGGAGTAGGAACTGTCGACCACCACCCATCAAAACCTAATCGTACAAAAGGACATATAAATATCAATTAAAACTTTATTACACTATTAATTTCGATCAGCTTTAACGTATGTTACTTAGATACATTGCTTAAATTTACAATGATCACATGATTTGTTTGTTTCTTTGTTTGTTTAAATATTGTTTAACGCCACTTTCAGCAATTTTTCAGCTATATCATGGCGTCCAGTTTTTATTGGGGGAGGAAGCCGGAGTACCCGGAGAAAACCCCCGACCTTCGGTAGGAAAACTGGTAATGATCACATGATGGTACTGCATATTGTATGGTTACTCTTATCATACTGTTACCTTATAGATACCTGTATATTAGGGTTGTCTTCGATAAGTTGCAGCGCAATGTCTTTACATCCGCCAGTCACGTGCTTCATTTGAGAATCACCTTCCCAGTCTCTGTCGGCCACGTGGGCGTATGTACCAGCAGGAGTTGCGTGAGTTATCGTTGCAGTAGTTACTATGCCAACAGATTTTCCTAGAAATATGCAAGTGAAAAACTGATGTCGCATAGAAATTTAATAACCTAAATAAATAATTATTTATTATTGTAAATAAACAAATATAAATGATGTTGTTGTTGTCATATCCAGCATGCCACGATATGTCGCGGATAGATTTCCAGTTAACGTAAGAAACGTTAAATCAAATATATTTTTTCTGTTCTCTAGAATATTCCTATTATTCTATATCTCTCCGCAATCTCTAAGCTTTGCAAGTCGACTAAAATATGTACGGATAGTCGCCAAGCAAAGATCCTGCGACCAAAGCAAACAAAACGAACATATGTAGCGACCATCCGCAAAAATGATATTTGTCTAAATATAATTATCATTTTTGTTTTATATTTCTATTCAATTTTGATTTATACAATTCATCTGATGTACGAGGGATAGCTTCATTTATAGGATTTTGTTTTGATAATCAAATAAAATATAAACACAACTGGCCTTGACATGTTTGTTTCATTTTATTTTGAATCTTCATAAATATTAAATATAGGTATGAACTCTGCACTATTATATGGATATTCACAGTTGGAAATTACATCGACAAAACAGAAATAAAATTTGAAAGGATATTTTAATTTTGGATTATTATAGCTAGGTGCACAAAGATAGTCTTAAGATAGTCAATAGATTTAAAGGTTTCACAAAAGTGTACAAACAACATATTAAACAATAAATTCAATTAATAAAAAGTAATTATGAAAATTTGGGAAATAATAATTAAAAATCTCTGTTTTCTATATATTATTATACTCAACCTCTTAACAGATGTTAACTTATCTTTTATGGATATGCAATGCTAAAATCTTGATTGATTGATTGATTGATTGATTGATTGATTGATTGATTGATTGATTGATTGACGTCCAGCTAACAACGTTTCATCTATATTCAGGACAAGAACACAGTAGAAAACTCTTAGCACAAAATCAATATTGATTGATTGATAATTTGATTGATTGATTGATTGATTGATTGATTGATTGATTGATTGATTGATTGATTGATTGATTGATTGATTGATTGATTGATTGATTTATTATTTATTTATTTATTTATTTATTTATTTATTTATTTATTTATTTATTTATTTATTTATTTATTTATTTATTTATTTATTCATTCATTCATTCATTCATTCATTCATTCATTCATTCATTCATTTATTTATTTATTTATTTATTTATTTATTTATTTATTGCAGATTCATGTCTCTTAGTCTATAATGTTTTATTCCAAATGTACAATGTCTCAAGTGGCCTCCTGTAGTACAGAATATACCATTACAGATAAATAATTTTGATACATTTGATGGTATACGTATATCACTTTTATGAAAGGCAGCGAAAAATACGTCCACCTCAAAATCTGCGGAAAAAAATATCTCATAATTATATAAGACATAAGTATGAGCTAAGTATAACAATTTTTGGTCTTTGCTACGAGCAGTCTTAAATAGCGTGGACGACAGAGAGACAGTCGACACACATCTTCAAGGATTCTAACAACTTGTATAATATACTTAGTGGTGACCAATCAGGTTTCAATGTAAGGACAACGGTTCTTCAGTAATTCATTATATATGATATCATGTAGAAAAAGATGTCAGATTTATCTTGTCCGTGCTCTTTCCAGTCGAATGATAAACCTTGGCATGCTTGACATTTGCTTAAATTGTAAAAATTTTAATTCAAGAGAGGCTCCTTGGATGTTTCGATTGTGTATATATATGTATTAATACTACACATTCAGACTGTTTTGGGAAATAGAACGAGACTTTCTCCAGCTGACATATTACCGATATTTCTTCAACAGTTCTAAATTCTAAATTTGATTAATGAACATCAAGATTTAATTAAAACTCCTAAGTTAATTATTTATTTGCAATGATTTTTTTTATTTATGTACGCATATGCAAAACCATTAAACCTGGCTCAATTATTCAAACGTCAATTGTGTTTAATTTAATTGATAAATATTTAAGAATTATAAACTCCATTACATCACCCGAGCTATGTTTTCGCTATTACCTCAAGATGAGAGGTGACTAAATACTGTAACCCGGAAACGGAGGACATATTTATTAATACAAAAAAGTTATTTTTTTTCATCCCTGATACGGTGTGAAATATATCTTTTTCTTGTATTTTTGATCGTTCCTGGACGACAACACGTACTAACAATATCACTGGCTGTCGCTGTGGTAGTCTGTTACGGTCAAGACAATGTCGTTGTGTCTTAGATCAGCTACGCCTGATAGTGTCTAAGATCAGCTACGCCTAATAGACAATCTATCGCTGACTAATGAACTCCTGACGCCTATCAAGCACCATTTGGTTATTTTAATAAGGCAATGAAATTCATTTTATTACAATCGATGTGTATAATTGTACACTTCGTTTTTAGGCGTGCTTAATTTGTTCTATTTTAAATGAAATAAATTAAATGACTGGCATTTTCTGTTATTCTTTTAGATTAAAAAATTAATATTTTGTCCCCAAATTCGCGTGATTTTTGTATTGTTCAGCATAGTATGTAAGCCTACAACCTGACTTTTAGCTGTGCTTAAATCTGATATTTGTGCTTTTAGTTGTGCTTAAACAGTGCTTTATGCTTTTATGGGTGTATAACTGCACATTATGCTATTTATGCTTATAACTGCACTTTATGCTTTTATTTATGCTTAAAACTGAGCTCAATGCTTTTAGATCTTCTTACTGATAAATATATTTAAATGATCCAAGTGTTTTTAGTTACAAATTATGATGTTTAATGTTCTTAAAGTATGCCTTTTAACAATGTGTATGATCTCTGAACAAGTAACTTGCTTTTTATCATGTACATGTATGTATAACCCTGTCCTAACAAATATATGTTTTAAATATAATGTTATGTTTGTATGTCGGTAAAAAGCTCTACAGAGCTTATGTTTGCTATGTGTTTTAGATAATCCGACTTTAAATAAAATTTTCTTGTCTTGTCTTGTCTTGTCATTAAACATGTCACGAAGGTTGCCCGGTATGAAATAAAAAATAAAACAGTTATGCCACAAAAGGAAACTTGCCTTTCTTGTTTCTCCCGCAACAGTATCGCGCATTTTAATTTACAGCTTATTGTTAAATTTAGACACTGAAACAACGAAAGCAGACTGTTTTATTACAGTGCCTTATGCGAAGGACCAGTCCAATATTGTATCTAGATTATGAGCAGGGTTAGGATCACAGTGACCTCTGCTGATACTGGCGTTAACACCTACGACATCTATGTTACATTACCTTCTGCGAGGGACCAGTCCAATATTGTATCTAGATTATGAGCAGGGTTAGGATCACAGTGACCTCTGCTGATACTGGCGTTAACACCTACGACATCTATGTTACATTACCTTCTGCGAGGGACCAGTCCAAAATTTTTTCTAGATTATGAGCAGGGTTAGGATCACAGTGACCTCTGCTGATACTGGCGTTAACACCTACGACATCTATGTTACATTACCTTCTGCGAGAGACCAGTCCAATATTGTATCTAGATTATGAGCAGGGTTAGGATCACAGTGACCTCGGTTGATACCGGCGTCAACACCTTTCACACCTATTTCAGTGGCGGATCCAGCGGGGGAGGAGGGGACGTTTGCCCCCCTTAAAAGGGGAAAAGAAAGAGAAAGTGATCGAAAAAACGAGGTAAGACAGAGAGAGAAAAGAAAGATCGAGGACGAGTGTGTTAAAAATGTTAAAATTTGTAGTGCTCAACACCCTCTCAATTGCTTTAAGCTTCTGGGGGCTTCGCTCCCCTAAGGGCGCTGCGGTCCACAGACCCCTTGCCCGAATTTCGCCCCCCCCCTAATTTGCCTGATTTTCTGGATCCGCCCCTGTATTTTACATTACCTTCTGCCCGGGACCAGTCCAAAATTGTTTCTAGATTATAAGCAGGGTTAGGATCACAGTGACCTCGGCTGATACTGGCGTTAACACCTACGACATCTATGTTATATTACCTTCTGCGAGGGACCAGTCCAATATAGTATCTAGATTATGAGCAGGATTAGGATCACAGTGACCTCGGCTGATACTGGCGTCAACACCTATCACACCTATGTTCGTTTTGACACCGGAAAAGTAAGCAGTGGCCGTTCCTGCAGAATCGGGCGTAGTCGAGTCCTGGTTGTATGTCTGAAGAAAAAAACTGATTGTTACATTCATGTGTCTTAATAAACTTCTACAAGAATTTAAAAAAAAAACCAAAAAACATTTGTAAAATATTAAACCCAATTAAGCGTCACTTTAAATAATCTCTCTCATGACCTTAATTAGTTCTTATCGCGATACCAAACGTACTGTTGTTTGCAATATATAAATGATATTTCTTATATCACCCGAGTTGTATATATTGAATGTTTTAATGTTACATCAAAGAGGCTCACAAGGGTATTTGTGTGGTTGCTTGAAATGTATCAGTTTATTTCGAAAAAGTTTGGATTCCCTGAAATGCCTTAATTTATTTTGAGTATTTGCATTTTCCTTTTAATATCATGATTTATCTTGAATATTTGTGGTTTTCCTTCAATACCTTAATTTATCTGGAATAAATGGGGCTTCCCAGAAATGGTATAAATGGGGGTTCCCAGAAATGGAATAAATGGGGGTTCCCAGAAATGTTTTTATTAATCTTGAATATTCTAAGTTTCCTTAAAATGTCATAATTATCTCAAATATTTGTGGTTTGCTTTAAATGTCTTAATGTATCTTGAATACTTCGGGTATTTCTGAAATGTCTAAATTTATCTTGAATATTTGGAGTTTCTAAGAAAAAGTCTAAATTTATCATAATTATTTCAGTTTTACCTGAAATGCTATCTCAGTGGACAACTCATTTGTAATATTAAACAAAACTTAATTAAATCAAATGTTAGCTTTAAATGTTCTTTATACAACCCCATGGCAAAAATATTTTAATTGGATGCAATGACAATATGTAGGAATATCTGTCATGTGTTATGTAAACACCTTAATGCAGAGCAAATCTTTGAAGTCTTTCACAAAACATTCTACTTGCTATCCTTCGAATAGAACATGCATACGTTCAAGTCTATGTATACAACATTCACCATAAAATTATTTATTCTCAGACATGTAAAACGAACCCCTCCCAAAATTATTTCGCAATACTTTACATTGAAATACACTTGGAGAAAGGTGTTTGTATCCTTTAAGACCAATACATGATGTTCACATATATATAGATGAAGTCCGGACTCCTTGGATATAATACCATTGTCTAGACAAATCTTACCTTAGACAAAGCAACATTCGGGAATGTTTCCCAGCTTAAGACCGTCTCTTCGCCAGTTTTACCATTCAGCTGACCTCTTAGTATTCTGGAAGCGGTTTGTGTTCCTATGCTCATGCCATCCCCAAGCATAATAATTGTATTCTTGGCTCGTCCGACGATTGGTTGGGTCTTAATAGCATGTTGGATGTCTTCCTTGGCCTTCGTCCTCCAGTATAATGGTGCTTAAAATATTTTGATAACTTTCAGTCTCAGAATGTAATGCAGTATCAGTACCAACTGTAATTCTCGGTCGTTATAGTAACGATCGATCATGTTATTTGTCGGTCGTTTATAAGTGGCCGGTCATGTCATAATAGGGAAATTTAAAGTTGGGCTACTCTTTCTTCCGGCTTACGTACTGGCGATACTTGTTATTAACTTCACGCATAGTGAAAACGTGTCGGCTACTTGACCTTTCGTGTCACGAATGTGGTGTTTTAGATCGACTTTATCGACTTGTTTTTGCGCGATACTTCGATACGTTTGAAAAACATCACGATACTTGTAAAACGCATCGGCTTACTTGATAAAAGTAAGCATAAGAAAATACATGGCCTACTTTTCAAAATCATCGGCTTACTTCTAATTAACCAACCAAAATCTCGTATTGTAAACTATTTACTAAATCTCTAAAAGCAGCTAGAGTTTTGAATGGCTAACCTCGTAAAAGAAGTAAGCCGATACTTTCAACAAGTACCGCGATGCTTTGAACAAGTATTGCGATGGTTTTTTTTAAAGTATCGCGCTTCTTTTTACATATGGAAAACTGTACAATACGTACGCAACTGACCAACATACCGGCAAGTCCCAGATTTTACTAATAAATGCGAATAAATGGAGAATTATCTCCGAGAGGTTTTAAATACTTAGATATTCTTCTCAAATTAAACAAGTGTTAAAAGCTAATTAATTTTCACGTGCTCTAGTGCTACACAGACAAACTAAAACGTTTCAGTTGCTTGCACTTACTTTCTCCATTGCCGCTGTACCGGTTATTGAACATGGAGCTCTGGCCACTACTTGGTACATTGTCCAGTAAAAATCCAAATACTGGAGCGGAGAAACAGAAAATTAAAAAAATTGACACCATCGTGCTGGCAGACGGAGATCCAATGATAGGAATACACAGATAAGAATATTTGTCTGTAGATTTTGGACAGTGATAATATTTATCTTACATTCCACCTTTTATCGCCTTCGTCACTATACTGGCACTAACCAAAGTCAGCCAATGTATTCAAGTTTCTACTTACTGTCTGCATGCATATAACTATTCAAAAATACTAATATCAGACAATACTTAGTAATGCGAGGACAATATAAATAGTAGGCATCAAAAATACTAATATCAGACAATACTTAGTAATACGAGGACAATATAAATAGTAGGCATCTTATAGCGAGACAGCATACAGCATTAGATTGATTGATTGATTGGATGTCTGCTTTACAGCATTAGAGAAAATCCCGACAATATATCCTACTCCTAGCCCTTAAGGCAACAGACGATGCGATCAGGAAAGCAGAGGTAGAAAATGTAACGGTAAAAAAGTTCGAAAAACATATGACAGTAACATACAAACAAACAAACAAACAAACAAACGACAAAAATGCAAATGATTAACCCTAACCTAATAAAACATTACATGCAGTCAGGTGCTCCGGACGAGTAAGCAGTGCCTGCCTTTAATTAGACACCCGTCATAGTCATCTTAGGCAAAAGTCAAATCTATTAATAGGAAAACCTCCATACATCTCAGAAATAAAAGTATGATCGTATTTGGCAGATGGATGTTCCAACTAAATCGTGCTGACTGTCATAGAACATCTGAATATATGCCACCAATCTCGGTACAACAAATGTATGTTTCAACAGAATATTGATCAACAGCAGCGTCGTCTAGAAAATCGGAATACCGATTGAAAGATCTTGCACGACGTAAGAGTTGAGAAATGTAAACACCATACCCGTAAGCTGAGAAATGTAAACACCATACCCGTAAGCTGAGAAATGTAAACACCATACCCGTGAGCTGATAAAATATTGCTATCAATGAATGGCATCTTAGGAACTGAGGTTGAAATTATCGCGCTTTTCATAGAGTTAATTTGTATTATTTCATATCATAAACTTATGTTTGTTTTAATTGGATAAAACAGGGTCAGCTGGTATTAATTAATCTGCAGTAATTTGACGCGAGGGCATTATCACGCCGTGATAACGCCCGTGGCGTTATCACGTCGTGGTAATGCCCTCTCCAGTAACAAGCAACATAAACTGTTTTTAAATAGATAAATAAATATATGTAAATTTGCAACATAAATAAAGAAAAAAATGTCATTCAGTTTAGAAAACTGACTGTGTATATTGTGAAAATGTCGAATGATGATATATCATCAGGCCAACATCCAAATCATACAGCTACAAATAAAATAATACAGTGTAAACTACATAGTATCTTAATTTTTCAATGAAATAAATACAATAGCTGCTTATATAGCTGGCATTGTCATGATAATTGACAGCACTCGGGACAGTGGTATTGCCTTCAACATTGATAATGCCCTGGCCTTTGGCCCGGCATTATCAATGTTTCAGGCAATACCACTCTCCCTTGTGCAGTCAAGATATCATGACAATGCCCTCTATATAAGCAATTATTGTATAAGTTTTCCACTTGGGTCAATTCTGAAAAGTCTATGTAAGATTAAACGGTAGTATGCTGACTATCAAGGTCTATGTAAGAGGCCGACTGGATTAAACGGTAGTATGCTGACTATCAAGGTCCTTTGATAGAATGGAAGTAATCACTGTTCACTATATAAGAGGCCGACTGGATTAAACGGTAATATGCTGACTATCAAGGTCCTTTGATAGCATTGAAGTAATCACTGTTCACTATGTAAGAGGCTGACTGGATTAAACGGTAGTATGTTGACTATCAAGGTCCTTGATAGTATGGAAGTAATCACTGTTCACTATGTAAGAGGCCGACTGGATTAAACGGTAGTATGCTGACTATCAAGGTCCTTTGATAGCATGGAAGTAATCACTGTTCACTATGTAAGAGGCCGACTGGATTAAACGGTAGTATGCTGACTATCAAGGTCCTTTGATAGAATGAAAGTAATCACTGTTCACTATGTAAGAGGCCGACTGGATTAAACGGTAGTATGCTGACTATCAAGGTCCTTTGATAGAATGGAAGTAATCACTGTTCACTATGTAAGAGGCCGACTGGATTAAACGGTAGTATGCTGACTATCAAGGTCCTTTGATAGCATGGAAGTAATCACTGTTCAGTGACAAAACATCGTCAAAAAGAGAAAAAAGAAATTAAAAACTGTGCCAACTTCTTTTCTTTTTTTCCAATAGACTTTCGAGGAAATCAGCCTTATACGAGTTCAAAAACAAACCGGCGAGGAGATGATCACAATGTGTAGCCATTGGAATGCTTTCTTACATGGGAAAAAATGCACCATGTGTTTTACATATGTAAAACATATTTTTTACAGGTGTATTTTCACATACGTAAAACATACGTTGAGGACCTTCATGTAAAACGTATCTAAAAATACATATGGTTTACGTATGTATTTCATACGTTTTACGCCTGGTATGAAAAACACACATGTATTAATTCATATGTATTACGTATGTAATTCATGAGTTTTTTGTATGGTTTGAAAAAACTATTTCAAATAACACCTACCTTCTTCATGTATTATTTTGTTTCAGGTTACTTATAAAAATCTGCTTTGATACTCTTTGCTGTTATATTTCACTCCATCAATCAAAGTGATATCTAAATTCAACATGCACATGTGACCAGATTGCCCACTTGGAACATTTCAGCTCAATTATAACAATTTATATGATTAATATGACATTCAGAGTTAGACATTTAAAACTTTGTATGATGCAAGTATAATGATTAATAAGAGATAACTATTTCATGAAGACCAAATTGCAGGGATAAGCATAAAAGCCTTATGAAACCTAAATTTTCAGGGATATCATGGGGATGAATAGAGAATGTCAAAAATATATTTCTGACATTATTGTTGATTGGCTATCTTATGTTAAAATCATATTAAAATCAAAATCATATTTTATTATAAGTGTTAACTAATGGTGTGTCTCCAAGTGATTGTCTCTGACTAATGGAGAGTCTCTTGAGTGATGAATAACTGAGTGTCTCTGAGTGATGAATAACTGAGTGTCTCTGAGTGATGACTAACAGTGTCTCTGAGTGATGACTAACAGTGTCTCTGAGTGATGACTAACAGTGTCTCTGAATGATGACTAACAGTGTCTCTGAGTGATGACTAACTGAGTGTCTCTGAGTGATGACTAACTGAGTGTCTCTGAGTGATGACTAACAGTGTCTCTGAATGATGACTGAATCAAGCTGAATGATGATTAATGGAGTGTGTCTGAGTGATGACTAACGGAGTGTCTCTGAGTGATGATTAATGGAGTTTCTCTGAGTGATAATTAATGGAGTCTCTGAGTGATGATTAACGTAGTGTATCCGAGTGATGACCAATGGAGTGTCTCTCAGAGATGACTAATGGAGTGTCTCTGGACTGTTGCCTATTCCTTTGTTGTCTGTGGTGCTAAAAAAAAAACCAAAAACATTTACATTGTATTTCTTACACCTGAACTAATTTTACAAAACAATTACTAATTTATATTGTTACAGATACTTTTTATTCTTGAACTGTATTTAAAAAAATGCAGTTGAATAATTTAACCATACACATTCACACACTCCCGAAGGGCGCGAAAATTGTAGAGAAGTAAATATTTTTGTAGTACTATGAGCTGAATTTTCCTTTTTAGCAATCATTTTCCTTAACTTCCATTGTCTTTTGAATGCTTTTTTCTTTTAAAATAATGTATGTTATTGAGTGCAAGCGTGACCCAAAGGAAAAGCTAGTTAGTTTTTAGCTCACCTGACCCAAAGGGTCATGTGAGCTATTGTTATCACTTTGCGTCCGTCGGCGTCGTCGTCGTCGGCGTCTGTAAACTTTTTACATTTTAATCTTCTTCTCTGAAACCACTTGGCCAATTGAAACCAAACTTGGCCATAATGTTCATTGGATGGACCTTTACAAAGTTTGTGTTTTTTATTTTGATTGGTAAACCAATATGGCCGCCACCTCAAGACTTAGTTTAACATAGGACCCTATGGGAAAACGTTAAAAAGGGCTTCTTCTCTGAAACCGTTTAACCAATCAAAACAAAACTTACTAGCAATATTGTTTGGATGGTCCTCTATAAAGTTTGTGTTTTTGATGGGAATTGGAAATTCAAAATGGCGGCCACCGCAGGACTTAGTTTAACATAGAACCCTATGGGAAAAAGTTTTAAAAGGCTTCTTCTCTGAAACCGGTTAATCAATGTAAACAAAAACTTACTAGCAATATTGTTTGGATGGTCCTCTATAAAGTTTGTGTTTTTTATGGCAATTGGAAATTCAACATGGCTGCCACCGCAGGACTTAATTTAACATAGGACCCTATGGGAAAAAGTTTGAAAGGCTTCTTTTCTGAAGCCGGTCAACCAATGGAAAGAAAACTTACTAGCAATATTGTTTGGATGGTCCTCTATAAAGTTAATGTTTTTTATCCCAATCGGAAATTCAAAATGGCCACCACCGCAGGACTTGGTTTAACATTCGACCCTATGAGAAAAAAGTTTAAAAGGGCTTCTTCTCTGAAACCGTTGAACCAATCAAAACAAAACTTACTAGCAATACTGTTTGGATGGTCCTCTATAAAGTTTATGTTTTTTTATGGCAATTGGAAATTCAAAATGGCCGCTACCGCAGGACTTAGTTTAACATTGGACCCTATGGGAAAAAGTTTTTAAAGGCTTTTTCTCTGTAACCGGTTAATCAATGGAAACAAAAACTTACTAGCAATATTGTTTGGATGGTCCTCTATAAAGTTTATGTTTTTTATGGCAATTGGAAATTCAAAATGGCCGCTACCGCAGGACTTAGTTTAACATGGGACCCTAAGGGAAAAAGTTTTTAAAGGCTTTTTCTCTGAAACCGGTTAATCAATGGAAACAAAAACTTACTAGCAATATTGTTTGGATGGTCCTCTATAAAGTTTATGTTTTTTATGACAATTGGAAATTCAAAATGGCCGCTACCGCAGGACTTAGTTTAACATGACCCTATGGGAAAAAGCTTTTACAGGCTTCTTCTCTGAAACCGGTTAATCAATGGAAACAAAAACTTACTAGCAATATTGTTTGGATGGTCCTTTATAAAGTTTATGTTTTTTATGGCAATTGGAAATTCAAAATGGCCGCCACCGCCGCAGGACTTAGTTTAACATAGGACCCAATGGCAAATAAAAAAAATCTTCTCTATACAACGGGTTAACCAATGAAACAAAGCTTTCTAGTAATATTGTTTGGATGGTCCTATTTAAAGTTTATTGAAAATTACAGGACTTACTTTAACATCAGGGAAATGCCATCTTCATTGCCTATAAAATCAGGTGAGCGATACAGGCTCTTAAGAGCCTCTGGTTATTTTCGAAAGCAAAAATTATCTTAACTGCGTTATAAACTGTTAAAATTTATTTTAGGTTGTAAAATATTTAAAGATACATTGTAACTTCGGGAGTGTCACAGGTTAAACCTGCCTTATATTATGAATAGTGTATAAATTTCATGATAAGTAAAGGAAAGTTCATAGCTATTTGAAAAATATATGTAAAAATGATGACATCAAAGATGACAGTTTCCATAATAAATTTTATAATGCACAATACAAACAAGTGTGGACTGTGACCACGCTCACAAAGCGATACCCCTTGCTTCGCTTGAAGTCCAATTATCTTCGCTTAATGATATCCGAGGTCAATAAATATCCTTCATGCACATCTACATATAATGTACTTCCTTTATGCTAAGTTTCATTCAATTTCATCAAGCGGTTTAGGAGGAGTTGCGCATACAAGGGATATTAAACAGCCAATGTGTGGATATTAAATAAGCCATAAATCATAAACCTAGATGGATTGTTTGTTTGAATGGTGTTTTAACGCCACTTTCAGCAATTTTTCAGCTATATCATGGCGTCCAGTTTTTATTGGGGGAGGAAGCCGGAGTACCGGAGAGAACCCCCGACCTGCGGTAGGAAAACTGGCAATCCTTGTCAATTAAGATTGGAGTCGAGTACACCATGCCTGCAGTGAGAATCGAACCCGCAATCTCAGTGTTGACAGACCATGTGATCAATAGTAGACGAACTACCTTAACCACTCGGCCACCGAGGCCCCTAAACCTAGATGGAATGTGTATTATAAGCATGTCTTTATTTAGTGTTTTGTAATTCAGTTTCAATTTATCAACATACCATTAGTTTTGCTCAGATAACGGAGCAGCCTCCTCTTGTCATTATCTTTGAGCAGCTGGAAGTTTCCGTTATCTGGGCAACAGCTTTTTTCATAGAATGGCTTGAAGACTGCCCAGAAATCCATATGGCACTCCAGGTCATCACTCCCCTCATGCATCAGTTTTTTAGAATACAGAAATGATCTCTGAAAAAATATTGTATAATGTTTATATTTCACATAAATGTCATGATGACACATAAACATCATTAAAAAGATACGTACAACACTTACTTGTAAGATTTTTAAAATATTGCTTATACATGTACGTCAAAAAGTAGTTCCACATAACTTTTTTAATTCACTGATAAAAAACTATGATGTACTTGCGTGGTAAAATATATTTAAAAAATTTTTTAACTATAAAAAAGAATATTATGTATCTTTCCCCAGAACATACTTTCCTTTTTTAATACTTTTTTTCCGTTATATTCTATATAAATTTTGTCAAAAATTCACTTGCCGGAAAGGAATTTGACTGACCAGTGCTAATTTCAAAGACTGATGCACACCTTCATATGATGTACTTCCTTCTTGTTAACTTTCATTAAAATCCATGTATACTAAATTTTTGCTTTCCCTCAGCGGGATATATATATATACGTCTACAAATTAAACCCAACACTATTTTTTTTTGATCAAAATAAATGTTATACAGTATACATGTATTTTGAAATAAAACAATAAAAATAAGGGGTTAACAGCTAAACTTTTTGTCTACATTACAAACCTTTGTAATTTAGGGGCCAATTATCTCCCTTGTTTTTTTTAAAATCTATTTTTATTATGGAATGGTTCATGCATTTGTTTAAAAACTTAATGCATTTAGATTAAGTTTTAAGATATGAACTAATTTTATAGAAGTTTAATATATTGATTAGCATAGTTTGCACTTTTTTGTATTTTTAGCTATGTATGGTAACATGACAGGTGTCCTCACTAACCAAAAGATACATTACTTATTTAAAGACTTACAATACTTACTAATATTAAGGCAAACATTAGCCTTGACTGCTCCATTGATTCCTCAATAGAGCAGTTCCCCTGGTGAATGAAGCTGCTGAAATCGTTCAATGGGAGGCCCTGAACGTCAGTCTTCCCATTCTTAATTTCATAAACCAACTTGAAAAGAAAAAAAAATGGGTTATTCAAAATGATTCTTACCACACATAAAACTAGAAAAACTGAGCAGCTGCTCACAAATAAATATCACCACCCAAATTCAATCAGATAAAATTAAAAAAAGAAATCCACCAAGGAAATGAGCCATGAAGACCCCAAATCGGCCCAAAAGTCCAAATTTGATTTACCTGCTTGAAACAGCAGCTTTGTATGTACATTAGACTTCCTATCCCATAAATTGCAATATCTTTTGTTTAAATTGTATGTCAACAAGGAGAGCAGTGAGCTTAAAATCAGTCTATTTTGTAAAAAAATATTTGATATTTTCCCTTGATTTTCATGTATAAATTGGTGAATATGAAAATGGCCATACTAGTCAACCAAAGTTATTTTATGATAGAAATGTGTATTATTATGTAATAAATTAAATATTAAAAAATCATGATGGTCGACGAATGTTGCCAATACTAATTTTGACAAAATATGAACGGAAAACAGTGAAAATATGGAAAAATGAATAATTTTAGCAATCAAGTAGAAGATAATGAGATGTGGAATATTAACTGTACCTGAAACCTTTTATCTATCTTTTATGGTTTATTCAGTGTAAGGTAAATATATAGCTTCCTTCTTAGCTGGTTTCTTAAATCTGTAAACTTCTGCCCACAGAAACTCTTTACAACTCTGTGGGCAGTTGTGTCTGTCCCAAATCCTTCAGTACTAAGGTTTCTTTTGATTTCATCCTGTCAAAATATCAGAAATTAAGACAAATTAAAGTTTAATACCTGAATTACCAAAATTGAAAAGGTGGTTAGATACATACATGTAACATGTGTAACCCACCATTATTCCATATGCCCTTTTTAAAACTGACCAATTAATGAAAAAATATTATTTAACAAGAGGCTCCCAGGAGCCTGAATCGCTCACCTGGTCCTTAAGCCATAAGGGTCTCTTCTATAAGGAGTCATCTGACAACCTCAACCCAATGGAGACTTTTGTAAAGCTTAATGAAGGTTTAAGCAAGCAACAGCTTTTCTTTATGTGGAATAATAGTTTTCATACTATTACAAGGCAAAAACATAAAAAATGCTATTATTGACCTTTAAAGGACCATACACCCTATAAGGGGTCATCTGACAACTTCGACCCAATGCAGACTTTTGCACAGCTTAATGAGCTGAAGGTTTAAGCAAACAACAGCTTTTATCTATCTGCAATAGTTTTCATTCTATAGGGCAAAAATTTGAAAAAATGCCATTTTTACCTTTGAATGGTCATAACCCCTATAAGGGGTCATCTGACAACTTCGACCCAATGAAGACTTTTGTTGCAATGTTTCAGTCCAATTGTGGTTGTGTGGTTTCAGAGGAGAAGATTTTTGAAATTGTTAACATATGGCCTTTGGCCAAGTGAGCTAAAAATTAAAGGTATAGTTATTTGTTTTTTCTGGACAATAAAGAGGTGGAGCCCACAATTTTTTTTTACTTGAATATTTTTTAAGTTGTAGTAAATACAATAAGATATAAAAGTAATTGTGTGAAAAGTGGCTTCACAATAAGCAAAAATTGTGTGCATGTATACCTAAGCTAAAAAATATACAAATATATGGCCAAACAAAAATGTATGTCTATAAAGGGTTTCCCTACCTTCCCTATTTTTTCTCCCTACCCTAGACCATTTTATTGGTATTTTTTAGAAAAACATCACTAAAAGTCTCCGTTATGATAGTCTGCCCCATAGGGGTCTATATAAAATGATTTTAAATCCGTAAAAAAAGTGTTATAGCCCTTACCCTCAATTCCTGATCAGTCTGGACATTCAGCCATGGACATTTGGTGAATTTAGCCTTTAAAAAGGTAACCAGCTTCTTCTGCAGCATAAATAATAGCATGTTTCATAGTTATCAATGTCCATCAGCGGCAGATCTGGAAATTTCAAAAGGAGGGGGCTCTGGTCATGCTTCTAAATATAAAAACTTTTTTTTCCAACATAAAAGTGAAGGGCGGGATCCCCACTGGACCCTCCCCTGTCCATTTATAAACATTTATAAATACAACAATAGCCTGTGAATGTGGTTGTTACACTATATATACATTGTCATTGCCAACAAATATGATAATCTATGTATCATGCAACCATAAATTAAAGTACTTGATTTTGCTTTAAAAGCATTAAAGTACCCAGGTCTATTTAAACTGATGATCCATCCTTTTAAAAAAAATATGGTAAGTAACATTAAAGTTTCATAGCATTTGGTCAACAAGAACAAAAGTTATTGTTGGATCAAAGAAACAATAGGCTCCCATGAGCCTGAATCGCTCACCTGGTCCTTAAGCTATAAGGGTCTCTTAAGACGATGACAGACGCCAAGTCATGGCAATAGCTTTTTTTGGGCCCCTTATTCCTACTCAAAATTATGACCCCAAAAGGAGAGGTACACATCTTCAATATATCAGTAATCAATGTTAATGTGTAAAATTTCAGAAAAATCTACAATTTGGTTTTGTAAGATTCAAATTACACAAGACATGTCCCCTTTAGCGCGACAGACAGATTGATTGACCTGACTCTTATATTACATAATATATATATGTTGTTTATGCAAAATATAAGACATATTTCTTCTTCAGTGATTTTATATTTGAATGTTGTATCACTATCATAATCAAATATTACCAGATAATGTATTAACTAAGATTATTTTTAATCACGATATAGTAATTTCTTGTGAAAAAACAACACCAAAATAAATAAGGTCAGTTAAACAAGTCTCCGTTAGTACAAAAATTTGTCTAACCAGTGTTAGTTTCTGATCTCGGAAACATTTGGAATCGGGGTCACAGCATCATGTTTCTCATGATTACGTGCCGTTTTTAACCAGTAGAATAAGGTACGACACCACTAATAATGACCTTTGCTTCTCGTTGCTCAACATAGTTCCTTAAAATAGTTTATTGTATAATAGCTATCTTTGCCCTTTTTTCTATTTGCCATAACCAATACACGTGACATTCCATTCCCTATCATACTGGTTAGCTAAACAACAATTCTTCTAAATAAAAAAACATATTGCACTGGTATGATTTGATTGGCTATCATATTTGACGATGCGATAGCCAATCAAATCACAAGAGCTCAATATGTTTTTTTATTGGGCAGAATGAACATTGAACTTATCGTGCATAAAAAATAACTGTAACATGAAATTTTTTTGTTGAATTCTTAATTCTTGTTACTAGAATATTAATATTGTTGATTTGATACAGTTATTTTAAATTTCAATGAAACTGAACGTATAGTAAAACGTTCCTATCTATTCCAATTTAATGATTCAATATCGTGTAATAAAACACCTACTACACTTGAACTTGATCAATATTGAGTTTTATTAAACATAGTACAAAAATATTGAACTCGACTTCGCCTCGCTCAATATTATTTTACCCTGCTCCATTAAACCTCATATTCAATAATTGCACAGTATTTGTAATAGTTTTTTTTCCATTTTTTTTTGTTTTAAGGTAATTGGGGCTTATTGGAAAGAAGGTCTTTGAAAAAAATTAAATTAAACATTTGATGAAACATTGTGAAATAGAAGAAAATTTGTCCAGTGGATAAAGTGTAAATTTCCTATTTTCAAAGTCTCTCTGACTCAGTCCTCCTTGAAGATAGGTATGATTCCAGAGTTTATTAAAGTTATTCTGAATTTAGGATATATTTTGGAAGAGGTATGGTACTTTTAGATCACCAAATGCCGTTCCAAATGCATTAGTGGAATATGTTTAAATTGACTTTATGTTATAATAAACAAATAGGCCGAAATAATATAAGCAAAGCAGTGTAAGCTGATTCCCATCTGACTCTAACTTTGTACAGCAACAAAAACTGTAGCATGAAAATAAGATTGGATACCAGTTCAAGCACAAGAAAATACGAGAACATCCGTAGCTAATATGAACTCGGTGCCGGAGATAGCTATGTACACGGTGCCGAGATAGCTATGTACACGGTGCCGAAGATAGCTATGTACACGGTGCCGAGATAGCTATGTACACGGTGCAGAAGATAGCTATGTACACGGTGCCGGAGATAGCTATGTACACGGTGCCGGAGATAGCTAAGTACTGGGTGCCGGAGATAGCTATGTACTGGGTGCCGGAGATAGCTATGTACTCGGTGCCGGAGATAGCTATGTACTCGGTGCCGGAGATAGCTATGTACTCGGTGCCGGAGATAGTTATGTACTCGGTGCCGGAGATAGCTATGTACTCGGTGCCGGAGATAGCTATGTACTCGGTGCTGGAGATAGCTATGAACTCGGTGACGGAGATAGCTATGAACTCGGTGCCGGAGATAGCTATGTACTCGGTGCCGGAGATAGCTATGTACTCGGTGCCGGAGATAGCTATGTACTCGGTGCCGGAGATAGCTATGAACTCGGTGCCGGAGATAGCTATGAACTCGGTGCCGGAGATAGCTATGTACTCGGTGCCGGAGATAGTGCCGGAGATAGCTATGTACTCGGTGTCGGAGATAGCTATGTACTCGGTGCCGGAGATAGCTATGTACTCGGTGCCGGAGATAGTTATGTACTCGGTGCCGGAGATAGCTATGTACACGGTGCCGGAGATAGCTATGAACTCGGTGCCGGAGATAGCTATGTACTCGGTGCCGGAGATAGCTATGTACTCGGTGCCGGAGATGGCTATGTACTCGGTGCCGGAGATAGCTATGTACACGGTGCCGGAGATAGCTATGTACACGGTGCCGGAGATAGCTATATACACGGTGCCGGAGATAGCTATGTACTCGGTGCCGGAGATAGCTATGTACTCTGTGCCGGAGATAGCTATGTACACGGTGCCTGAGATAGCTATGTACTCGGTGCCGGAGATAGCTATGTACACGGTGCCGGAGATAGCTATGTACACGGTGCCGGAGATAGCTATGTACACGGTGCCGGAGATAGCTGTGTACACGGTGCCGGAGATAGCTTTGTACACGGTGCCGGAGAAAGCTATGTACTCGGTGCCGGAGATAGCTATGTACATGTTGCCGGAGATAGCTATGTACACAGTGCCGGAGATAGCTATGTACTCGGTGCCGGAGATAGCTATGTACTCGGTGCCGGAGATAGCTATGTACTCGGTGCCGGAGATAGCTATGTACTCGGTGCCGGAAATAGCAATGTACTCGGTGCCGGAGATAGCTATGTACTCGGTGCCGGAGATAGCTATGAACTCGGTGCCGGAGATAGCTATGAACTCGGTGCCGGAGATAGCTATGTACTCGGTGCCGGAGATAGCTATGTACTCGGTGCCGGAGATAGCTATGTACTCGGTGCCGGAGATAGTGCCGGAGATAGCTATGTACTCGGTGCCGGAGATAGCTATGTACTCGGTGCCGGAGATAGCTATGTACTCGGTGCCGGAGATAGCTATGTACACGGTGCCGGAGATAGCTATGTACACGGTGCCGGAGATAGCTATGTACACGGTGCCGGAGATAGCTTTGTACACGGTGCCGGAGAAAGCTATGTACTCGGTGCCGGAGATAGCTATATACACGGTGCCGGAGATAGCTATGTACACAGTGCCGGAGATAGCTATGTACTCGGTGCCGGAGATAGCTATGTACACGGTGCCGGAGATAGCTATGTACTCGGTGCCGGAGATAGCTATGTACTCGGTGCCGGAGATAGCTATGTACTCGGTGCCGGAGATAGCAATGTACTCGGTGCCGGAGATAGCTATGTACTCGGTGCCTGAGATAGCTATGAACTCGGTGCCGGAGATAGCTATGAACTCGGTGCCGGAGATAGCTATGTACTCGGTGCCGGAGATAGCTATGTACTCGGTGCCGGAGATAGTGCCGGAGATAGCTATGTACTCGGTGCCGGAGATAGCTATGTACTCGGTGCCGGAGATGGCTATGTACACGGTGCCGGAGATAGCTATGTACACGGTGCCGGAGATAGCTATGTACTCGGTGCCGGAGATAGCTATGTACACGGTGCCGGAGATAGCTATGTACACGGTGCCGGAGATAGCTATGTACTTGGTGCCGGAGATAGCTATGTACACGGTGCCGGAGATAGCTATGTACACGGTGCCGGAGATAGCTATGTACTCGGCACCGGAGATAGCTATGTACACGGTGCCGGAGATAGCAAATAGTTGTTGAAATAAGTATTGAAAAGATTTAAACATAATAACAATTAGTATTTTGGAAGTCACTTTTTAATCTGTTTAAATGTCTGTTATAGTGCATTTTACATTAAATACATAAAAATATGTACCAATCACGATGTTGCCGTTTTTTACTTCTAGTTCTACTTCACGTAAATCAATCAACTTGTGTACTAATAATTAACGAAGAAATATTTATGATATTTATTAATATTTATTAGAAGACTGTTTGTTCGGTCTTTCATTGATAATGTCAAAAATCCACATATCAACACTGGCTTAATGAAATAATCCCCACTTCTCCTTGCCAGCCTCAAAAATATAGAAGTGACTATAATTCTGACCTATCGTGAACCCCGAGATACAATGCTTATCTCTTTTTCAAGAGAATAAATGACAGATGTTTTGATTTTCACTGAACTGAGTATGAGTACATGAAGTTTGGGTGTGGAAATATAATATTCTGTAGACACAGGACCAGGGGTGTGGAAATATAATATTCTGTAGACACAGGACCAGGGGTGTGGAAATATAATATTCTGTAGACACAGGACCAGGGGTGTGGAAATATAATATTCTGTAGACACAGGACCAGGGGTGTGGAAATATAATATTCTGTAGACACAGGACCAGGGGTGTGGAAATATAATATTCTGTAGACACAGGACCAGGGATGTGGAAATATAATATTCTGTAGACACAGGACCAGGGGTGTGGAAATATAATATTCTGTAGACACAGGACCAGGGATGTGGAAATATAATATTCTGTAGACACAGGACCAGGGTGTGGAAATATAATATTCTGTAGACACAGGACCAGGGGTGTGGAAATATAATATTCTGTAGACACAGGACCAGGGGTGTGGAAAATTTAATATTCTGTAGACACAGGACCAGGGGTGTGGAAATATAATATTCTGTAGACACAGGACCGGGGGTGTGGAAATATAATATTCTGTAGACACAGGACCGGGGATGTGGAAATATAATATTCTGTAGACACAGGACCAGGGGTGTGGAAATATACTATTCTGTAGTCACAGGATCAAGGGGTGTGGAAATATAATATTCTGTAGACACATGACCAGGGGTGTGGAAATATAATATTCTGTAGACACAGGACCAGGGATGTGGAAATATAATATTCTGTAGACACAGGACCAGGGGTGTGGAAATATAATATTCTGTAGACACAGGACCAGGGATGTGGAAATATAATATTCTGTACACACAGGACCAGGGGTGTGGAAATATAATATTCTGTAGACACAGGACCAGGGGTGTGGAAATTTAATATTCTGTAGACACAGGACCAGGGTTGTGGAAATATAATATTCTGTAGACACAGGACCAGGGATGTGGAAATATAATATTCTGTACACACAGGACCAGGGGTGTGGAAATATAATATTCTGTAGACACAGGACCAGGGGTGTGGAAATATAATATTCTGTAGACACAGGACCAGGGGTGTGGAAATATAATATTCTGTAGACACATGACCAGGGGTGTGGAAATATAATATTCTGTAGACACAGGACCAGGGGTGTGGAAATATAATATTCTGTAGACACAGGACCAGGAGTGTGGAAATATAATATTCTGTAGACACAGGACCAGGGGTGTGGAAATATAATATTCTGTAGACACAGGACCAGGGATGTGGAAATATAATATTTTGTAGACACAGGAACAGGGGTGTGGAAATATAATATTCTGTAGACACAGGTCCAGGGGTGTGGAAATATAATATTCTGTAGACACAGGACCAGGGGTGTGGAAATATAATATTCTGTAGACACAGGACCAGGGGCGTGGAAATATAATATTCTGTAGACACAGGACCAGGGGTGTGGAAATATAATATTCTGTAGACACATGACCAGGGGTGTGGAAATATAATATTCTGTAGACACAGGACCAGGGGTGTGGAAATATAATATTCTGTAGACACAGGACCAGGGGTGTGGAAATATAATATTCTGTAGACACAGGACCAGGGGTGTGGAAATATAATATTCTGTAGACACAGGACCAGGGTGTGGAAATATAATATTCTGTAGACACAAGACCATGGAAACAATGTTTAGTGTGAAAACTACTAATTACTAGGTATTTGGTTTGCCTTTTTTCACTTTTCATTTTAAAGAAAGTAGCCTGTGGATAGATCTTTGAATCTGGATTTACGCTGCATATAAGGGATGGTTGTATACAGTGTTTCACAGTTTCTAATGCTGTTACGTCAGAATTCACATTACAGGGTGTCTTTTTGCCACAGCCTGCAGATATAACTCCGACAGGATACCTATGGTCCAAAAAACCGGGAAAATACATGGTTCGATTATTATTCAAGCCTACAGCGATAGAAAATAGAAAACGACCCATGTACATATAACCAGACATGTGCGTTAAAGTGCCATACCAGTCTAAAAATTATTTTTTTTGTTTTAAAGGAAAAACATAGAATATACTGTTTAAAAAAGAAGGCAAAAAGTCCGATAAAAATATATTCTATAATAAGAGAGTAGTAAACTGTCAAACATACGATTTGCACCTGTTGACGGATATTCCCGAACACGTGCTGGTCACTTCCGGTATTTTATCTAAACCATGTGTGACGTCACAGTTTGAACTGTTAAATGCCATAAGCACCATTTACACTGTACAAACGATAAAACTTTACGACAAAAAAAATTAAAAAATCAGAACTCCTTACCCGTATCAACTATACCATTAGAACTCCGATGATTTTGATGAAGATAAAAATATCGAAACACCAGACAGACTATTGTATAACTTTTGTTTTTTAATTTTTTTTTTTTCGAATATAAACAGTACGCGGGGTATTGGACAATGGCGATAGAAAGAATTTTAATGACAAAATGTTTCTTAGAAAACAAACGGGACATTGCCATTTTATTTGTTTAAATTTCTTACTAAACATTTACCTATTTTTATATTTAAACAAATGCTAAAATAAGGGATTAAGTCGTTCTTTTTCGATAATGCGGATGCGGGGGGGGGGGGGGGGGGGGTTTGCATTTAAAACTATCGTACAAATTATACAATTTATATACATATTGTACATATTGGGTTTTTTTCGAACCTGTGTCTGAAAAGGAAGCGTTCAAGTGTGAAATTAAACAAACAAAGAACCGTTTTTGTCGCGTGGAGGCTCACATTCAGATCATTCGGGGTGGCACATACTGTCGATGGTGCAGCTGAATCGATGGCAATCACTCGTATTTCTCCTTACCCGTTTGAACCATACCACTCCAACTCCGACGATTTTGATGAAGATGAAAATATCGAAACAGCAGACAGACTACTGAATAACTTTTGTTATTTATTTCTATATCGAATATAAACAGTCCACGGGGTAATAGATAGGGGATCTTTTAAGAGAAATGATTGAATATGTTTGAACAGTATTTTATTTAATGACAGATGTTTCGGCAGAAACAAACGTGGCCATTGCCATTTTATTATTTTAAATGGCTTACTATACACTTTACCTATTTTAATATGAAAAAAAAACGTGGATTTGATTTTTTGGGGGGAAAAGAGGGGGGGGGGTTATTAAAACTATCATACTTATTATACAAATTTTACATAGTTTTTTTTCCTCTAAACTGTCTCTGAAATGGAAGCTTTCAAGTGTGAAATGAAACGAACATAGAGCCGAAAATTACTGTTGGACCGTTACAATCTTCTATTTTTACTCTATGAAAGCTGTCCTTAATCACGGAGTTTTGTGTCCTTTGGAAAGGAATGCATGGAAACTCCATCTGAATTTATGTTACCATAGTTTGCTGCAACACATCTCACCCAACTTCATCTGCTAGTACCACCGCGATCTCATAGTGGCATCTTAAAGTTAAAAAATGAATTAAATATTCAACCACTTGCGTTTGTTGTTTGTTTACCGGAGATCAGAAGTTCATCTTGTGACGTAGACTTTCGATCTTTGGCGGAAATTACCGATCGATAGATAACTGATCTGTTTGAAGTACACCTGTCAGTATATCTCTGTTAATACGAAAAATTTTAAAAAACGGTTTTTAGAAATGTGTTTCTAAATTTGATTTTCTATATGAATAAATATTTTTTAAAATTACTATTTTTACATTGGTATGGCACTTTAAGATAGCTGGTTGTTATAATTCCAATCAACAGCTTTATATATAGCCGGAGCACCTACAGGCAACAACCGATTCAATTTAATATCAGACATAATTCTGTCAAATGCACAAAACATACAGAAGAAACAACAGATAAGTAAAAAAGGGGGAGGCAATTTTATGACGAACAATGACACGTGTACAGCACAGCTGGACGCACAATGACACGTGTACAGCACAGCTGGGCGCACGATGATACGTGTACAGCACAGCTGGGCGCACAATGATACGTATATCTGGACGCACAAGTACACGCGTGTATATATGGACGCACAATAAGACGTGTACTGCATAAAATAAACGCACAGCCAATCTAATTAAAATTAAATGTTTGACAAGCTCCCCCATTTTTGTTATTGTCTCTGTGAAGTTTCACAGCGACAATAACAAAAAGAGGGAGCTTGTGAAAGATTTAATTTTAATTAGATTGTCACGTGTACAATATGTCTGGACGCACAATGACAAGCGAACAGCATATCTGGACGCACATTGACACATGCACAGTATGTATGGACGCACAAAAAAGCGTCGGACTGCAGAGGATTCTTGGATTAATAGCTTTGAAGTCGACCAATCAAAGTATCCAGCCGATCAGTTCGAACACTCAATCCAACAATCGGTATAGTAACGTAAGTGCTGAACAGAATCAAATAAACTTGTGTTTCTTTACTCTAACAATGACCTTGAATATGTTACAAAACATGTTGTCCTTGCAATGAATCCCACATTATTTGTTTACAGTTTATGCTCCAATTTCAATATGATGATTTTTTTAGTTGATGCCAATATAGTACATAATTACATATAATGAGAAGCCTTTTAAGGTTCAAGGATATAGTGATTTATTCCAGAATAAAAAGTCATGCAATTTTCTGTTAATATATTTATATCTAGAAACGTTACCCGTTTATTATGTCAGAATTTTTCAAAATACAATTTAACGAAATCGTTCACTTTTCCCCGATCCTTGTGAATTCTTCATTATCACTTTCTTCTGGATTTTCTGTTCTCGGATGATCGTCTTCATTTTTTACAGTTTCTTCATTGTTTCCGTGACTTTCATGTCCAGTATCGTCTGTGTTATCACCGGGTTCAGCGGCGCCCTTTTCCTCAACTTCCTCCATACCTTCAGTTGGTTCTGGACTAGCCAGGAGACGTCCCTCTTCTATATCTCGTCGTCCAAATGATACCAAATCTTGAAGTTTTCCTATTATTTCTGACTGACTTTCCAACACGTCTCCTATTTCTTCTATTTGATGTTGAAGAATTTTTATGTTTTCTCCGTTAACATCAGTTTTGGTTATCCATGCATCGATAAACCCGTCAAAGTCAGCGTCCTCTATATCAGCCTTGTCAAACAAAGGCTTAGCCAAACTCAGATAGATCGTAACACACAGAAAAATAAAATATCTCATTTTAAATAAGTTTTCTACTTCGTAATATCAACGAAACGATGTAAACGGTGTTAGAAAGGAAAAAAGAAAATTTTCATGAAAGCAGTGTAATACAAATATATAACGTAGTTGACACAAAATGGGGCACGGAAGGGAAAGTAAGGAACCGCGATGATTTGGGGCACGGGCAGCGAACTGCTACTGACGTAAGTTATAACCTCACAAAGTGCGTTTTGCGTTCATACATTAGTTCTATTTAATTGTGAAAGATACAAATTTCGCTCAGTTATAAATTCCTTCAAAATTCACGATACTATTTTTTGTATTCGTACCTTATATAGTCATAACATATTTCCCCTTCAGTGTTCCCCTACGTGACAAATCACATGTTGATTCCACTTGATATATACAAGTACACAACGAGGATTACATGAAGTTGTTTGTCACCATCAACACTTAACTGTCAAATAATTAGATCTCCAATTTCAATGGACTTAAGACGTATAAGAAGATTAATACTTCTGAAGTCATCTATAATGGATACTATTTAACATTTTCCCACTACCTTCTGAAAAGTATTATATCCAATTATGAATGACCGTGATATTATTGGAATAGATTAAGATTGTTATACGTGTACCTCTGCCTAATTAACGTCAAGTAGATAAAGACGCTGGTGACCTCACACCTCTGCCTAATTAACGTCAAGGAGACAATGATGCTGGTGACCTCACACCTCTGCCTAATTAACGTCAAGGAGACAATGACGCTGGTGACCTCACACCTCTGCCTAATTAACGTCAAGGAGACAATGACGCTGGTGACCTTACACCTCTGCCTAATTAACGTCAAGGAGACAATGACGCTGGTGACCTCGCACCTCTGCCTAATTAACGTCAAGGAGATAAAGACGCTGGTGACCTCACACCTCTGCCTAATTAACATCAAGGAAAAAATGACGCTGGTGACCTCGCACCTCTGCCTAATTAACGTCAAGGAGACAATGACGCTGGTGACCTCGCACCTCTGCCTAATTAACGTCAAGGAGATAAAGACGCTGGTGACCTCACACCTCTGCCTAATTAACATCAAGGAGACAATGACGCTGGTGACCTCACACCTCTGCCTAATTAACGTCAAGGAGATAAAGACCCTAGTGACCTCACATCCATTTTGACCATAAGAACACGACGGTTGTCACCTGTGAAGCAGGACACTAGAACGCAACACATGATATTTTAGCTTATTTGTTATTGTAGGTTCGATTGCTGGTTGTGTACGTTCATTTTCTGGCAGCCATGGCTGTAAAATTTCGTGGTTCGATTTTTTGTTCTTTTGATTACAGATCGATGTCTTCTGATTTATTTTACAGAAAAATAATGACCTTTTTAATTAAAATATTTCTGAAGAAACGATATTCGTTTGTTTTTTGTTTTCTGTTTCAAATATAGTGATAAAATGTCGGACAAATCTGTAATGGGGGGTAGTTTCTGTCAAGGCTGGAATATTCTCATCAGGTTACAATATGATACCAACCCAATACGGAATGACCATGTAATTATCTTTAATTCAAACACATAATCTTCTGTATTGTAATAACCACATGTAACTGTTATATAAACCGACACTAGTGTACATGTAAGACAATACTTATCTGCAGTCGTGAGTTACATTTCTGGTCTTATCAAATAGTTACGACTAAGCACGAAGTATGAATATATGGTATGCACCGGTCAGTGTTGGAATACGGACACATTTTATATGATCTATATCCAAACATCTTATTTGTTGTATAAAATGTCCCATAAAATTTACACCAAGAAAGGTATCAAAGGATACTTATAACGAAAAATATTGAATACTTATTTTTAACACATTTATGAAATTGTTGACAACCAAACAAACAAGGTCTATGTGAGCTTTTGTCATCACTTGGCGTCAGTCGTCTGTCGTCCGTCGTAAACTTGTTAAAAAATCTTTTCCTCTGAAACCACTTGGCCATTTGGTATCAAACTTGGCCACAATCATTATTAAGGTACCTAGTTTTAAATTTGTACCCAGGGTTTGGATTAGTCTTGGTTGTATAATGACTTCCTGTAGGAGTTATTGCCCTTTAATTACGATTTTTTACAAAGTTTTAAGTTTTTATAATATCACTTAAAATCTGTAAGAGTTAGACTGACTTTGAAAATTGCTCAAATAATCAGCACCACCCCATAGTTGGTCCAAAATTGTCGGACCACGTCCTTATAAGAGTTATTTCCTTGAACTGACAGTTTTCTTTTTAAAATTTGCAGTTTTTGTCCTGTAACCTACAATCTTTATTTGTCTGAAAAATATCAGTAACTCGTAGGAATTATTGCCCTTTAATGAATTTTAGATATAATGACTAGTTTTTTGCCTTATTAATAAAAACTGTAATACTTAGAGTAAAACGGTAAATAGCAAAAATAATCAGAAGGAGGAGGTCCACATATCATGTTATCGTCTAAAATGACCTCTTATAGGAGTTATTGCTCTTTAATATAATTGTTTTTGTGAAATTTGTAGTTTTCGCCCTGTTACTGAAATACCATAATAGCTAGGTGTATAAAAAATGATAACCAAAGACCTAAAAGTCAGTACTTAGTCCCAAATAGTCTAATGATTCTTTATAGGAGTTATTGTCTTTTATGACGAATTCGGACAAACTAATAAGTTGTTGTGTTATAAATTGAAGTCTATAATCGCTAGATTAAAATTGTTAAATTACTAATAAACTAATAAACCCGAAGGACAAGGCTTCCAACCAATTCATTTTTCAAAAATTGTCGGATGGCACCTTATAGGAGTTATTGCCCTTAATCGACCTATTTTAAGAATTTTTATTTTTTGTCCAGTAACTTTAAAGCTATAGGAGCTGTACTGACACTCTATATTGCAATCTTTATAAGACAGCCCGTAGTCATTTGTGTTCCAGTTGGGCGATACCAGGTTCATGAGAGCCTCTAGTTTCTATTGTCGCCAAATTGAGATAAATAAATACCGGCGGGAGGTGAAAGTTTATATTTTAATTGTACTTCCTTTACATATTTGATGGCATGTTATGTGCAACTATTGGGTCGTCGTTGCCTCTATTGGTGGACAATAAGTTCTCGAAGGTATGCCATGTCAAGTAGTGGACTGTTAGTCCCGGAGAGAACCACCAACCAAGTAGCCACAATTCGGCGCTGACTATCTTGTTGGTTGACTGTTAGTCCCTGAGGGTATGACCAGACAATAAGTCACAAATCGGTGCTGACTCTCTTGTTAGTGGACTATTAGTCCCTGTGGCTATGACCAGACAATTATTCAATCTTGGTACCGGTTGGTAACACCAACCAAGTAGTCACTATTGGGTGCTGAACCTCTGTCGATGGAGTGTTCTGATGGGATGACCTGCCAAGTAATCACGCCTCTGTTGGTGGATTGTAAGGCTCCGAGGGTATGACCAGCCTCTGTTGGTGGACTGTAAGGCTCCGAGGGAATGACCAGCCTCTGTTGGTGGACTTTAAATCCTCGGAGGGATGACCTGCCAAGTAATCACTGCCTCTGTTGATGGACTGTTAGTCCCCAAAGGTATTGCCAGCCGAGTAGTCACAATTTTGAGCTGTTGGTGGACTGTTAGCTCCGAGGGCCTGACCAGCCAAGTAATAAGAATTCTGTGCTGTTGGTGTACTGTTAGTCCAGGAGGGTATGACCAGCCAAGTAATCACAATTCTGTGCGGTTGGTGGACTGTTAGTCCGGGAGGGTATGACCCGCCAAGTAATCACAACTCAGTGCTGTTGGTGGACTGTTAGTCCAACATGGTATGAAGAGCCTAGTAATCACAATTCGATGCTGTTGGTAGACTGTTAGTTCGGGAGGGTATGACCCGCCAAGTAATCACAATTCGGTGCTGTTGGTGGACTGTTAGTCCAGGAGGGTATGACTAGACAAGTAATCACAATTCAGTGCTGTTGGTGGACTGTTAGTCCAGGAGGGTATGACCCGCCAAGTAATCACAATTAGGTGCTGTTGGTAGACTGTTAGTCAAGGAGGGTATGACCCGCCAAATAATCACAATTAGGTGCTGTTGGTGTACTGTTAGTCCAAAAGGGCATGACCAGCCAAGTAATCACAATTAGGTGCTGTTAGTGTACTGTTACTCCAACACCGTCTGACCAGCCAAGTAATCACAATTATCCTGCAACCGTTACATTTGCTGTACAATAAAGCCAGCCGAAAAATTTTTTGCTGTATTCGGCAGTGCTGAATAAAGTCTCCTGGTACCCTTGTCGTCGCTTCTAACGATATTTAGCATTCTGTTCTGGTTTACGACGTGTTGTAGAATGCGATATTTGTTTTTGACGTCAGGCTAGCAATAGAAAACGCGCCGAATATTACATGTCAAAAATCGGCTAAAAGTGCAAATTTTTCATGTTTTTCATCGCTGTAAAATGTATTTTACTGTTGCAGGATAAATACAATATTCGTACAGCTCCTAACTGTGATTACTTGGCTGGTCATACCCTCCTGGACTAACAGTCCACCAACAGCACAGAAAATATACAATATTCGTACAGTGTCAGAAAATATAAAGTTAATTTGTACTCGCCGCGAAACATGGGAGAAATGCTCGTACAAATAAATTTTATATTTTCTGACACTGTACGATTATTGGATATTTTCTGTGCTGTTGGTGGACTGTTAGTCTAGGAGGGTATGACCAGCCAAGTAATCACAATTAGGAGCTGTTGATAATAGGGTATGACCAGCCAAGTAATCACAACTCAGTGCTGTTGGTGGACTGTTAGTCCAAAAAGTCATGACCAGCCAAGTAATCACAACTCAGTGCTGTTGGTGGACTGTTAGTCCAAGAGGGTATGACCAGCCAGCCAAGTAATCACAACTCAGTGCTGTTGGTGGACTGTTAGTCCAAGAGGGTATGACTAGACAAGTAATCACAATTAGGTGCTGTTGGTGGACTGTTAGTCCAACAGGGTATGACCAGACAAGTAATCACAACTCAGTGCTGTTGGTGGACTGCTAGTCCAAAAGGGTATGACTAGACAAGTAATCACAACTCAGTGCTGTTGGTGGACTGTTAGTCCAAAAAGGCACGACCAGCCAAGTAATCACAATTAGGTGCTGTTGGTGGACTGTTAGTCCAACAGGGTATAACCAGACAAGTAATCACAACTCAGTGCTGTTGGTGGACTGTTAGTCCAAGAGGGTATGACTAGACAAGTAATCACAAGTAGGTGCTGTTGGTGGACTGTTAGTCCAACAGGGTATGACCAGACAAGTTATCACAATTAGGTGCTGTTGGTGGACTGTTAGTCCAAAAAGTCATGACCAGCCAAGTAATCACAATTCGATGTCTATGGTGTACTGTTAGTCCAAGAGGGTATGACTAGACAAGTAATCACAATTTGGTGCTGTTAGTGTACTGTTAGTCCAAAAAGGCATGACCAGCCAAGTAATCACAATTCGATGCTGTCGGTGTACTGTTAGTCCAACACGGTATGACCAGCCAAGTAATCATAATTCTGTGCTGTTGGTGGACTGTTAGTCCAACAGGGTATGACCAGACAAGTAATCACAATTAGGTGCTGTTGGTGGACTGTTAGTCCAAAAAGTAATGACCAGCCAAGTAATCATAATTCGATGTCTTTGGTGTACTGTTAGTCCAAGAGGGTATGACTAGACAAGTAATCACAATTTGGTGCTGTTAGTGTACTGTTAGTCCAAAAAGGTATGACCATCCCAGTAATCACAATTCGATGCTGTTGGCGTACTGTTAGTCCAACACGGTATGCCCAGCCAAGTAATCATAATTCTGTGCTGTTGGTGGACTGTTAGTCCAAGAGGGTATACTAGACAAGTAATCACAATTAGGTGCTGTTGGTGGACTGTTAGTCCAGGAGGGTATGACCAGCCAAGTAATCACAATTCGGTGTTGGGATAAACGTCCAAGAATTCACAATTCGGTGCTGTTGTTGGACTGTTAGTCCAAAAGGGTGTGAGCAGCCAAGTAATCGCGATTCGGTGCTGTTGGTTGACTGTTAGTGTAGTAGGCTATGACAAGTAATCCCCGACAAGAATGTCCTTGATAATCCTTAATTTATTGCCATCAAATTTCGTAAATGTTTACATTTCTGAAGTTTTTCTACTCGCAAGTTCTAGATAACCTTTTTCGGATTTGAAATAAGTTTAGAAAGTTATGATAAAAGCTCGTCAACATCTGAATTATTTGGACTTTGAATAACAATATTTTAGGTCTAAGCGCCACCTAAATAGGCACAGGCTGGCGTATTTTATTGCCTTTGTATCTAATGACGTTTTATTCTTTACAGAGCTGCACCCATTTAGTTTATACAACCATGTCTAACAATCTCGCATATAGCTATGATATAATTAAAATTTAATACATGTATTGAACTTTTTATTGTCGTAGCGTACAGCAATGAAAATGAATGTACATGTAAGAACAAAATACCGAACACCGAGAGAACCGTCAAACACGTCAATCCACGAATCAAAGTCCGAGAAATCGGCAAACACCAGAACCAACATATAAAAATATAACTACAGCAAGGGTCTTGACTTGGTAAAGACATTTCAGAGGCAACGATGGGTTAAACCAGGTTTTATGGCATGCCCTACCTCCCGCTTCCATTACTGTAGTATGCTAATTGGTTTGTTGATGAAATGGTTGGTTATCATATACCTCTAGTCATTAATACGTGTATCCAATAATCATCGTAGCACACTCACTGTACACTGAATTCAAAAATTGGGAAAACAATCTGTAACCATATTTTCAAACGAGTAAAACTTTTTTAAGGCGCCGACTATTTTTTTTTCTTGCAACCATGGTTAATAAGTTTATCCAGAAGAAATAAGTGACGTTTGCAATTAAGAATTGAATGCATTCTTTTGAAGTTTCATTAACGCATGAAAACGTTGATTGCCGTATGAAAGCGTTGACCGAATCAATTTTTTTTCAATAAAGCGCTACAGAGGTCAACGCTTTCATACGTCAATGAAACTTCAAAAAGACTGCATTCAATTCATAAATGTAACGGTTTCAACCAACAAAAATCGATTAAAGACATACGTAATGTAAATATATATATATTCGTACAGTGTCAGAAAATATAAAACTTATTTGTACGAGCCTGTTTCGCGGCGAGTACAAATAAACTTTATATTTTCTGACACTGTACGAATATTGTATTTATCCTGCAACCCTAAAATACATTTTACAGCGATGAAAAACATGAAAAATTTTTTCTTTTAGCCGATTTTTGACATGAAATGTTCGGGGCGTTGTCTAGTGATAGCCTGACGTCAAAAACAAATATCGCAAATAATTTCCAGTAAACGGAATCCACTCGGCAAATTGAAGGTTGTTAATCGAAAGGACATCATCAATATATCTGTACACAGTTTGTACCTATAGGAATTCCGATTGTCTGCTGAAACCACATCCAAAGTTACAAATATGTTGTCGATCAGAAAATCTAGCATACTTTAAACCTGTTCTTCGCTTTAGCATACTTTGCCTTTTCATAAGTGTGCAAACCGCACACTTGAGAGAGGGGGTTAAAAATTTCGACATTTTTGCGTACACTTTTTTTTTATCTTCAGAAATTTTTCGTTTCCGTGGAGTTTTTTTTTTTATTAGTTTAATAGTTGATGTACACTTTTTGATGGGGGGGTGGGGGTCTCAAAAAGTGTGCTTTTTGCACACTTGTGAAAATGGTTGACACTCATGGACGACCCCTTAGATCTTTGGTGTGAAAATGGTTGACACTCATGGACGACCCCTTAGATCTTCGGTGTGAAAATGGTTGACACTCATGGACGACCCCTTAGATCTTTGGTGTGAAAATGGTTGACACTCATGGACGACCCCTTAGATCTTTAGTGTGAAAATGGTTGACACTCATGGACGACCCCTTAGATCTTTAGTGTGAAAATGGTTGACACTCATGGACGACCCCTTAGATCTTTGGTGTGAAAATGGTTGACACTCATGGACGACCCCTTAGATCTTTAGTGTGAAAATGGTTGACACTCATGGACGACCCCTTAGATCTTTGGTGTGAAAATGGTTGACACTCATGGACGACCCCTTAGATCTTTAGTGTGAAAATGGTTGACACTCATGGACGACCCCTTAGATCTTTAGTGTGAAAATGGTTGACACTCATGGACGACCCCTTAGATCTTTAGTGTGAAAATGGTTGACACTCATGGACGACCCCTTAGATCTTTGGTGTGAAAATGGTTGACACTCATGGACGACCCCTTAGATCTTTGGTGTGAAAATGGTTGACACTTATGGACGACCCCTTAGATCTTTGGTGTGAAAATGGTTGACACTCGTGTACGACCCCTTAGATCTTTAGTGTGAAAATGGTTGACACTCATGGACGACCCCTTAGATCTTTGGTGTGAAAATGGTTGACACTCATGGACGACCCCTTAGATCTTTGGTGTGAAAATGGTTGACACTCATGTACGACCCCTTAGATCTTTGGTGTGAAAATGGTTGACACTCATGGACGACCCCTTAGATCTTTGGTGTGAAAATGGTTGACACTCATGGACGACCCCTTAGATCTTTGGTGTGAAAATGGTTGACACTTATGGACGACCCCTTAGATCTTTGGTGTGAAAATGGTTGACACTTATGGACGACCCCTTAGATCTTTGGTGTGAAAATGGTTGACACTCATGGACGACCCTTAGATCTTTGGTGTGAAAATGGTTGACACTCATGGACGACCCCTTAGATCTTTGGTGTGAAAATGGTTGACACTTATGGACGACCCCTTAGATCTTTGGTGTGAAAATGGTTGACACTCATGGACGACCCCTTAGATCTTTGGTGTGAAAATGGTTGACACTTATGGACGACCCCTTAGATCTTTGGTGTGAAAATGGTTGACACTTATGGACGACCCCTTAGATCTTTAGTGTGAAAATTATTGACACTCATGGACGACCCCTTAGATCTTTGGTGTGAAAATGGTTGACACTCATGGACGACCCTTAGATCTTTAGTGTGAAAATGGTTGACACTCATGGACGACCCCTTAGATCTTTAGTGTGAAAATGGTTGACACTCATGGACGACCCCTTAGATCTTTAGTGTGAAAATATAAATTGTTGTAACCTAAAACTACATATGTGGAAGGCTTTATGTTTGATTTCTTTAGAGGCATATGTGGAAGCAAAGGCTTTATGTTTGATTTCTTTAGAGGCATATGTGGAAGCAAAGGCTTTATGTTTGATTTCTTTAGAGGCATATGTGGAAGCAAAGGCTTTATGTTTGATTTCTTTAAGACGGGAATTTTAGTGTTTCGTGCGGCAAGGTGGTATTATAGGTCGAATTATACTGCCGTTATAACCCGTTATTTTTGTGATTTGTCGGAATAACCGTCACCAAAAAAAGTAGAAAAGAGAAGAAAAAGCAAAGGTTTATAACTTATGAAACTTAAGATATTGATCTAGATTTTAAATTTTCCAAAAGTTCGTTCGAATTTTTAAGAATCCACATATGATTAATATTACTTCGCGAATAAACAGTTTCACAGTATTTTTGCTGTCCTTCGTTCACTGTAGACAATATCTTAATCATCTGTATTGAAAACTCTTTGGTAGAGTACGTCGATAATCCTGCTATGTAGCTTCCTTGTACGGATTTTATGTAGTTTTGGAATCCAATACAATATAGATTTCATTTAAATTTGCAGAAGCTTGTACACAACCACCCATGTGCGTATTCATAGATATCCACCAAACTTAATCCACTACCCTACATAAATATCCACCAAATTTAATCCACTACCCTACATAGATATCCACCAAACTTGATCCACTAACCTACATAGATATCCACCAAACTTGATTCACTAACCTACATAGATATCAACCAAACTTAATCCACTACCCTACATAGATATCCACCAAACTTAATCCACTACCTTATGATGTGTTACAGTTCAGTCATAGATATCAACCAAACTTAATCCACTACCCTACATAGATATCCACCAAACTTGATCCACTACCCTATATAGATATTCACCAAACTTAATCCACTACCCTACATAGATATCAACCAAACTTAATCCACTACCCTATGATGTGTTACAGTTCAGTCATAGATATCAACCAAACTTAATCCACTCCCCTACATAGATATTCACCAAGCGAAATCCACTACCCTAAATAGATATCCACCAAACTTGTTCCACTACCCAACATAGATATCCACCAAACTTAATCCACTACCCTACATAGATATCCACCAAACTAAATCCACTACCCTACATAGATATCCACCAAACTTAATCCACTTCCCTACATAGATATCCACCAAACTTAATCCACTACCCTATGATGTGTTACAGTTCAGTCATAGATATCAACCAAACTTAATCCACTACCCTACATAGATATCCACAAAACTTTATCCACTACCCTACATAGATATCCACCAAACTAAATCCATTACCCTACATAGATATCCACCGAACTTAATCCACTACCCTACATAGATATCAACCAACATTAATCCACAACCCTACTATGATATCCCCCAAACTTAATCCACTGCCCTACGATGTGTTACAGTTCAGTCATAGATATCAACCAAACTTAATCCACTACCCTACATAGCTATCGACCAAACTAAATCCACTACCCTACATAGATATCCTCCAAACTTAATCCACTACCCTACACAAATATCCACAAAACTTAATCCACTACCCTACATAGACATCCACCAAACTTAATCCACTAACCTACATAAATTTCCACCAAACTTAATCCACTACCCTACATAGATATCAACCAAACTTAATCCACTACCCTACACAAATATCCACAAAACTTAATCCACTACCCTACATAGACATCCACCAAACTTAATCCACTAACCTACATAAATTTCCACCAAACTTAATCCACTACCCTACATAGATATCAACCAAGCGAAATCCACTACCCTACATAGATATCAACCAAACTTAATCCACTACCCTACATAGATATCAACCAAGCGAAATCCACTACCCTACATAGATATCAACCAAACTTAATCCACTACCCTACATAGATATCAACCAAGCTTAATCCACTACCCTACATAGATATCCACAAACTTAATCCACTACCCTAAATAGATATCCACCAAACTTAATCCACTACCCTACATAGATATCCCCCAAACTTAATCCACTACCCTACATAGATATCAACCAAACTTAATCCACTACCCTACATAGATATCCACAAAACTTGATCCACTACCCTACATAGATATCCACCAAACTAAATCCACTACCCTACATAGATATCCACCAAACTTAATCCACTACCCTACATAGATATCAACCAAGCGAAATCCACTACCCTAAATAGATATCCACCAAGCTTGATCCACTACCCTACATAGATATCCACCAAACTAAATCCACTACCCAACATAGATATCCACAAAACTTAATCCACTACCCTACATAGATATCAACCAAACTTAATCCACTACCCTACATAGATATCCACAAAACTTGATCCACTACCCTACATAGATATCCACCAAACGTAATCCACTACCCTACATAGATATCCACAAAACTTGATCCACTACCCTACATAGATATCCACCAAACTAAATCCACGACCCTACATAGATATCCACCAAACTTAATCCACTACCCTACATAAATATCAACCAAATTCAATCCACTACCCTATGATGTGTTACAGTTCAGTCATAGATATCCAGCAAACTTAATCCACTACCCTACATAGATATACACCAAACTTGATCCACTACCCTACATAGATATCCACCAAACTTGATCAACTACCCTACTATGATATCCACCAAACTTAATCCACTACCCTATGATGTGTTACAGTTCAGTCATAGATATCTACCAAACTTAATCCACTACCTTACATAGATATCCACAAAACTTAATCCACTACCCTTCATAGATATAAACCAAACTTGATCCACTACCCTACATAGATATCCACCAAACTTAATCCACTACCCTACATAGATATCCACCAAACTTAATCCACTTCACTATGATGTGTTACAGTTCAGTCATAGATATCCACCAAAATTGATCAACTACCCTACTATTATATCCACCAAACTAAATCCACTACCCTACATAGATATCCACCAAACTTGATCCACTACCCTACATAGATATACACCAAACTTGATTCACTACCCTACATAGATATTCACCAAACTTAATCCACTACCCTATGATGTGTTACAGTTCAGTCATAGGCATCAACCAAACTTATTCCATTACGCTACATAGATATCCACCAAACTTAATCCACTACCCTTCATAGATATAAACCAAACTTAATCCACTACCCTACATAGATATCCAACAAACTAGATCCACTACCCTACATAGACATCCACCAAACTTAATCCACTAACCTACATAAATTTCCACCAAACTTAATCCACTACCCTACATAGATATCAACCAAACTTAATCCACTACCCTACACAAATATCCACAAAACTTAATCCACTACCCTACATAGACATCCACCAAACTTAATCCACTAACCTACATAAATTTCCACCAAACTTAATCCACTACCCTACATAGATATCAACCAAGCGAAATCCACTACCCTACATAGATATCAACCAAACTTAATCCACTACCCTACATAGATATCAACCAAGCGAAATCCACTACCCTACATAGATATCAACCAAACTTAATCCACTACCCTACATAGATATCAACCAAGCTTAATCCACTACCCTACATAGATATCCACAAACTTAATCCACTACCCTAAATAGATATCCACCAAACTTAATCCACTACCCTACATAGATATCCCCCAAACTTAATCCACTACCCTACATAGATATCAACCAAACTTAATCCACTACCCTACATAGATATCCACAAAACTTGATCCACTACCCTACATAGATATCCACCAAACTAAATCCACTACCCTACATAGATATCCACCAAACTTAATCCACTACCCTACATAGATATCAACCAAGCGAAATCCACTACCCTAAATAGATATCCACCAAGCTTGATCCACTACCCTACATAGATATCCACCAAACTAAATCCACTACCCAACATAGATATCCACAAAACTTAATCCACTACCCTACATAGATATCAACCAAACTTAATCCACTACCCTACATAGATATCCACAAAACTTGATCCACTACCCTACATAGATATCCACCAAACTTAATCCACTACCCTACATAGATATCCACAAAACTTGATCCACTACCCTACATAGATATCCACCAAACTAAATCCACTACCCTACATAGATATCCACCAAACTTAATCCACTACCCTACATAAATATCAACCAAATTCAATCCACTACCCTATGATGTGTTACAGTTCAGTCATAGATATCCAGCAAACTTAATCCACTACCCTACATAGATATACACCAAACTTGATCCACTACCCTACATAGATATCCACCAAACTTGATCAACTACCCTACTATGATATCCACCAAACTTAATCCACTACCCTATGATGTGTTACAGTTCAGTCATAGATATCTACCAAACTTAATCCACTACCTTACATAGATATCCACAAAACTTAATCCACTACCCTTCATAGATATAAACCAAACTTGATCCACTACCCTACATAGATATCCACCAAACTTAATCCACTACCCTACATAGATATCCACCAAACTTAATCCACTTCACTATGATGTGTTACAGTTCAGTCATAGATATCCACCAAAATTGATCAACTACCCTACTATTATATCCACCAAACTAAATCCACTACCCTACATAGATATCCACCAAACTTGATCCACTACCCTACATAGATATACACCAAACTTGATTCACTACCCTACATAGATATTCACCAAACTTAATCCACTACCCTATGATGTGTTACAGTTCAGTCATAGGCATCAACCAAACTTATTCCATTACGCTACATAGATATCCACCAAACTTAATCCACTACCCTTCATAGATATAAACCAAACTTAATCCACTACCCTACATAGATATCCAACAAACTAGATCCACTACCCTACATAGATATCCACAAAACTTAATCCACTACCCTACATAGATATCCACAAACTTGATCCACTACCCTATGATGTGTTACAGTTCAGTCATAGATATCAACCAAACTTAATCCACTACCCTACATAGATATCCAACGAACTTAATCCACTACCCTACATAGATATCAACCAACATTTATCCACTACCCTACATAGATATCCACCAAACTTAATCCACTACCCTACATAAATATCCACCAACTTAATCCACTACCCTACATAGACATCCACCAAACTTAATCCACTACCCTATGATGTGTTACAGTTCAGTCATAGATATCCAACAAACTTAATCCACTACCCTACATAGATATACACCAAACTTGATCCACTACCCTACATAGATATCCACCAAACTTGATCAACTACCCTACTATGATATCCACCAAACTTAATCCACTACCCTACATAGATATCCACCAACCTGTCCACTACCCTACATAGACATCCTATGATGTGTTACAGTTCAGTCATAGATATCAACCAAACTTAATCCACTACCCTACATAGATATCCAACGAACTTAATCCACTACCCTACATAGATATCAACCAACATTTATCCACTACCCTACATAGATATCCACCAAACTTAATCCACTACCCTACATAAATATCCACCAACTTAATCCACTACCCTACATAGACATCCACCAAACTTAATCCACTACCCTATGATGTGTTACAGTTCAGTCATAGATATCCAACAAACTTAATCCACTACCCTACATAGATATACACCAAACTTGATCCACTACCCTACATAGATATCCACCAAACTTGATCAACTACCCTACTATGATATCCACCAAACTTAATCCACTACCCTACATAGATATCCACCAACCTGTCCACTACCCTACATAGACATCCACAAACTTGATCCACTACCCTACATAGATATACACAAAACTTAATCCATTACCCTTCATAGATACAAACCAAACTTAATCCACTACCCTACATAGATATCCACCAAACTTGATCCACTACCCTACATAGATATCCACCAACTTAATCCACTACCCTACATAGATATCCACTACCCTACATAGATATCCACCAACTTGTCCACTACCCTACATAGATATCCACCAAACTGAATCCACTATCCTTCATAGATATCCACCAACTTGTCCACTACCCTACATAGATATCCACAAACTTGATCCACTACCCTACATAGATATCCACCAAACTTAATCCACTACCCTATGATGTGTTACAGTTCAGTCATAGATATCCACCAAACTTAATCCACTAGCCTACATAGATATCCACCAAACTTGATCCGCTACCCTACATAGATATACACCAAACTTAATCCACTACCCTACATAGATATCCACCAAACTTGATCCACTGCCCTACATAGATATCCACCAACTTGATCCACTACCCTACTATGATATCCACCAAACTTAGTCCACTACCCTATGATGTGTTACAGTTCAGTCATAGATATCAACCAAACTTATTCCACTACCCTACATAGATATACACCAAACTTGATCCATTACCCTACATAGATTAATCCACTACCCTTCATAGATTTAAACCAAACTCAATCCACTACCCTACATAGATATCCACCAAACCTGATCCACTACCCTACATAAATATCCACCAAACTTAATCCACTACCCTACATAGATATCCACAAACTTGATCCACTACCCTATGATGTGTTACAGTTCAGTCATAGATATCAACCAAACTTAATCCACTACCCTACATAGATATCCACCAAACTTAATCCACTACCCTATAATTGTTACAGTTCAGTCATAGATATCCACCAAACTTTATCCACTACCCTACATAGATATCCACCAAACTTAATCCACTACCCTACATAGATATCCACCAAACTTAATCCACTACCCTATGATGTGTTACAGTTCAGTGGAGAGGAGGGGAAATAATCTTAAGCAGGTCAGCTTAAGTAATGTTGTACCTCAACCTCGGTATGAGTTAATGAGGGGGTATCTCGACCAGTTTCAGTACAATCGAATGCATAAGCTACAAAGGGGCATCTCCACCCATTTCAGTAGCATGCCTAATCTACAGATGGAGCAACTCATCTTGTTTCAATAATACTATACCACCATCACATGCATAGGCTACAGAGGGAGCATCTTAACCAGTTTAACCAATACTAAACCACCATCAAATACATGAACAAGGAGGGTGCATCTCAAACAACATCGGTACTACTATTACCCCCATCACATGCATAAGCTAGAGAGGGAGTATCTCAACCAGTTAAACCAATACTAAACCACCATCAAATGCATGAACAACGAGGGTGCATCTCAAACAACATCGGTACTACTATTACCACCATCAAATGCATTAACAACGAGGACGCATCTCAAACAACGTCAGTACTACTATTACCGCCATCAAATGCATTAACAACGAGGTTGCATCTCAAACAACGTCAGTACTACTATTACCCCCTTCAAATGCATTAGCTACAGAGGGAGCATCTCAACCAGTTTAACCAATACTAAACCACCATCAAATGCATGAACAACGAGGGTGCATCTCAAACAACGTCGGTACTACTATTACTACCATTACATGCATAAGCATCTCAACCAGTTTCAGTAACATTATGCCATTAAACAATGTCTAGTGGGAAAAAACAAAACAATTTCATTTCATTGTCATATATATTTTATTTGAGTTCCGCGGAGGCACTCCATGAGGGCCACATTACAAGAATAGAGTATATATCTATATAGTACTAAATAAACAACAATAACATACTGTGTCAACATAATATATATTATATAATTTTGGCTTGAACAAAACAGATCAACTTGGCGTAAGGATACTCTCTTTGGGCTAAAATTTAATATCTAAAATAAAATTAAGTAACAGAATTCCTGCATATAACAGGTAACAATAGTATTATTCTATTTTTTATTGTTAATTAACACTTTTTTAATAAAGCCGTTTAAGTATATTATCTGTAATATGGTGAATTGATCGGAGAATTTAAATATACATCTGTAATTGGTTGTCCCTAATTAATATTAGTTTTTGTAATCTGAGAAAGAATCTTAAAAATTTGTAGAATAATTTTCTAATTTAGGAAAACAGATAAGCCGTTTTTTCTTAATCATGACAGAACTGTTATCATGTGACTGTTCCTTATGTTTTTTCTGAATCATGACAGAGCTGTTATGTGACTGCGCCTTACAGGAACAGACAGATATTTCTACTAATTATAGTTATTGTTACTGTAAGGATGTGAACTGTTTCTCAAATAATTTACGTAAATTCTGTAAAGAAACGGAAAGTTTTCAATAGTCTGGTAATGAGACATTTGATTGGATAATCAGACGAATAATTAACAGCTGATTAATTCTTTACAATCAATAAAATAGTGACTAAATATGATACTTAAGACTTCTAATGTAAAATCAATCAAATTCAAATCTCAGCCTCTGTTTCAATCTGCAGTTATCATGAAATTCTTCAAAAGCAGTAAACCTGATGACAGATGAAAAGCTCGTAAGAAAACATTTCTTTACTAAAATATTTTTTCTTTGCTTTTCAAATGTCAAATCGAAACAGATGTTCTGCTTATACAGGTTCACTAATATTCGAAATTTTAAAATAAGATTTTCATGTCTGCAGTTACATAATGTATGCAAAAACATGGTGTATCCATCCACACAGACCTGGCCAACAGACAACAGGTTACAAATCAAACATGATTTTCATTTTTGATTTTATGTAACCTACCAGACGACTCCTAACAGTTTTTTAATTCAGTTATTTAATTTGGTATGTCAAGCTGACAGGAACATAGAAAATCCATTGCTGTCTATTCACACTGTAATATTGTCACCAAGTTCAGTATGTCTGGTTGAAGAATATTTTCTACTTCTCAGCTTCTATTAAGTGAGGTCCTGGTAAATTGTTTATGTTACGTGACAATCAGTCTTCATTTACTCTTGGTAAACAATCTTATGCAAAGTACGAACTTTCTTAAAAATATAATGTACACTTTTCTACAAATTAAATCTGACAGAATTCAACAAGACATTGGTTTTTTTCTCACAAGATAAAAATGAGCTTGAAAACCCCTTCTGATTAAACACACATAGTCTATAGGTAGCATTTATATCTATTGATCTGAAAGAAAATTTATTAATTGTTCATGCACCATAATGTTTTCATATTATGAACAATTTTATTCTGTAAACAAAGTTCTGCAAAATATATGTGAATATTATATAATATTCCACAAATAAAAAATGTGTTACGTTAGAACCGTAGAATAAAGAACAATATTTCTTCTAGAATTAAAAAATTCTGATAAAATGTCAAATAATGACTACAATTTATTGTATCCATGACAATTAGTGTAAAAGCTTAATGGGAAAGGAACAGCAATTCCAACGATAATAAACGCCCGATAATAATAGCATTTTACGAAGCATCTGTTGTAAGAATCTATAACGGGAATAAATATCAGCAAAACAAATGGTCTCCGTAGATTTCTGTGTTGATACAGTCACATAATAACTTATAATTGCCAAAAGTCAAGATAAAAACAAACAAAATAGACACTTAATAAAGTACACGTGACATCCAAGGCATTAGCAAATTTCACTTAACTTAAATTAGATTTTTTTTATATCAGGAAGTATTCTTGTCACAATAAAGCCACTATAAAATCAAACGAACTCTGGATGACGAGATCACGACTTACATAGGACACAGTAATACTGGGCAAGGATTATAGTTGACACATTTGTTTTATATGAAACAATGAATATTCTGCCATCTCACAGAACGAAAATAATCACAAGTTTCCATGGCAACTATTTCAACTTAAAAACTGCTGATAGCCTTCAGCACCTGTGAAGATAACATCAATCCAAATTCTCATGGCCTCAGGTGAGGGTGCTACCATATAATAAGTCCGATCATAGGTTTTCACACAAAACGTCAATTTATGGTTTGGACTTTTCACTGTTCGTAAATGATCCACATACACTTCTTCAATAGCTTGGAAATATATTCCGCCTTTGGCTTTTGTTTCTGTCTTATCCGTATAATACACTAACGATCGCTTCACACGGTCAAACACAAACCAACGTTTATGCCAGGTTTTGAACTTGTTCCCCATTTTGTGCAAGAATCCTCGACAACTGGTCGGGGTTACAGTAACGTGCGGACACATGTCTAGATGATGTCCGGCAGTCTCTATGTGTTGTTTCAAATTAAATTCTTGGTTACGTACAGGTAAGTATCTCGTTAATGGGCGTGCCTGTAAAATTGAAAAAAAAATTAAATAGATTCTAATGTTACAATTGAAGAGAAAAATTAAAAATACAATGGTTTTAAAAAGCTTCTGTAACATTTTGTAAATGTTTAGAACTGCAAAGATAAACGATCTACTTTTTATAAATTTGGACTGAAATTTACAATGAAATGTCAATTTATTTCTTAACTTTGTGCATTTGCAAGTTACATAAGAAAAAATAACAAGAAAAGCAAGCAAACTATAAGAGCTGAAAGAAATATGATGATTTCAAATCCTGATTAAGTCATATGCCCAACATGAAACAAAAAACAAAAAACAAAAACAAAAACAAAAAAAAAAAAAAAACAAAAAAAAAAAAAAAAACAAGTTAAACCAGAGGCTCTTAAGAGCCTGTATCGCTCACCTGATTTTATAGGCAATGAAGATGGCATTTCCCTGATGTTAAAGTAAGTCCTGTAATTTTCAATAAACTTTAAACAGGACCATCCAAACAATATTACTAGAAAGCTTTGTTTCATTGGTTAACCAGTTGTATAGAGAAGATTTTTTTTATTTGCCCATAGGGTCCTATGTTAAACTAAGTCCTGCGGGGGAGGTGGCCATTTTGAATTTCCAATTGCCATAAAAACATTAACTTTATAAAGGACCATCCAAACAATATTGCTAGTAAGTTTTTGTTTCCATTGATTAACCGGTTTCAGAGAAGAAGCCTTTAAAAACTTTTTCCCATAGGGTCGTATGTTAAACTAAGTCCTGCGGTAGCGGCCATTTTGAATTTCCAATTGCCATAAAAAACATAAACTTTATAGAGGACCATCCAAACAATATTGCTAGTAAGTTTTTGTTTCCATTGATTAACCGGTTTCAGAGAAGAAGCCATTAAAAACTTTTTCCCATAGGGTCCTATGTTAAACTAAGTCCTGCGGTAGCGGCCAATTTGAATTCCAGTTGGCATAAAAATCATAAACTTTATAAAGGACCATCCAAACAATATTGCTAGTAAGTTTTGTTTTGATTGGTTAACCGGTTTTAGAGAAAAAGCCCTTTTTAACCTTTTTCCCAAAGGGTCCAATGTTAAACTAAGTCCTGCGGTGGCGGCCATTTTGAATATCAGATTGGGATAAAAAACATTAACTTTATAGAGGGCCATCCAAACAATATTGCTAGTAAGTTTTGTTTCCATTAGTTGGCCGGTTTCAGAAAAGAAGCCTTTCAAACTTTTTCCCATAGGGTCCTATGTTAAATTAAGTCCTGCGGTGGCAGCCATTTTGAATTTCCAATTGCCATAAAAAACACAAACTTTATAGAGGACCATCCAAACAATATTGCTAGTAAGTTTTTGTTTCCATTGATTAACCGGTTTCAGAGAAGAAGCCTTTTAAAACTTTTTCCCATAGGGTTCTATGAAACTAAGTCCTGCAGTGGCAGCCATTTTGAATTTCCAATTGCCATAAAAAACACAAACTTTATAGAGGACCATCCAAACAATATTGCTAGTAAGTTTTTATTTCCATTGATTAACCGGTTTCAGAGAAGAAGCCTTTTAAAACTTTTTCCCATAGGGTTCTATGTTAAACTAAGTCCTGCAGTGGCGGCCATTTTGAATTTCCAATTCCCATCTAAAACACAAACTTTATAGAGGACCATCTAAACAATATTGCTAGTAAGTTTTGTTTTGATTGGTTAAACGGTTTCAGAGAAGAAGCCCTTTTTAACTTTTTTCCCATAGGGTCCTATGTTAAACTAAGTCTTGAGGTGGCGGCCATATTGGTTTACCAATCAAAATAAAAAAACACAAACTTTGTAAAGGTCCATCCAATGAACATTATGGCCAAGTTTGGTTTCAATTGGCCAAGTGGTTTCAGAGAAGAAGATTAAAATGTAAAAAGTTTACAGACGCCGACGACGACGACGACGACGACGACGCCGACGACGACGACGACGACGACGCCGACGGACGCAAAGTGATAACAATAGCTCACATGACCCTTTGGGTCAGGTGAGCTAAAAAAAAGAAAGCGAATAACTAGAACAAAATATAAAAACCATTAAGCCACGTTGAATTTGCAATTGGCTCCAAAACCTCAAAATAATAAGATAACTATCCAATCTTCATTTCTTCATAATTTGGCTTCGTTATGTGGAACAGTTTTCAAGAAGAAGTCATTTGTATATTTTTCCCATAGGGTCCTATGTTAAACTAAGTCCTGCCATGGTGGCCATCTTGGATTTTGGATTGACACAAAAACTCAAACTTTGTAGAGGACCATCTAAGATACAGTTCTGCAATATTTCAAATCAATCTGCCATGCGGTTTATGAGAAGAAGATTTTTTAAATTCAGCCAATGGCCCTGGCAGCCATGTTTCATATTTGATCAGCACCAAAAACTCAAACTTTATTAAGAGTCACCCAATAAACATTCCTGCCAAGTTTGATTCAATTGGCCAAGTGGTTTGGGAGAAGAAGATTGAAATGTGAAAAGTTAACGACTGAAGACGACGACAAATCGACAACGGACGCCAAGTGATGAGAATAGCTCACAATGACCCTTTGGGTCAGGTAAGCTGAAAATTGCTTGTGCAAGAGAACTTGTTATATTGATATTTCCTATCAATTTAACTTTCTTCAATTTTTAATCAAGACTCCGATTGAAGCTGTCAAGATGAAGATACTCTGTGAAGTTGATTAAAATCCACAGACAATGCAAGAGCTTGTAAAGGTCAGACTGATGGATAAACAACAGACTGACAATCCTAGAGCTTGTAAAGGTCAGACTGATGGAGACACAACAGTCAGACAATCCTAGAGCTTGTAAAGGTCAGACTGATGGATACACAACAGTCAGACAATCCTAGAGCTTGTAAAGGTCAGACTGATGAATACACAACAGTCAGACAATCCTAGAGCTTGTAAAGGTCAGAATGATAGATACACAACAGTCAGACAATCCTAGAGCTTATAAAGGTCAGACTGATGGATACACAACAGTCAGACAATCCAAGAGCTTGTAAAGGTCAGACTGATGGATAAACAACAGACTGACAATCCTAGAGCTTGTAAAGGTCAGACTGATGGATACACAACAGTCAGACAATCCTAGAGCTTGTTAAGGTCAGAATGATGGATACACAACAGTCAGACAATCCTAGAGCTTGTAAAGGTCAGACTGATGGAGACACAACAGTCAGACAATCCTAGAGCTTGTAAAGGTCAGAATGATGGATACACAACAGTCAGACAATCCTAGAGCTTGTAAAGGTCAGACTGATGGAGACACAACAGGCAGACAATCCAAGAGCTTGTCAAGGTCAGACTGATGGATACACAACAGTCAGACAATCCTAGAGCTTGTAAAGGTCAGACTGATGGATACAAACAGTTAGACAATCCTAGAGCTTGTAAGGTCAGACTGATATACACAACAGACTGACAATCCTAAAGCTTGTAAAGGTCAGACTGGTGAATAAACAACAGTTATGATCCCAGAATGATGGATACACAACAGTCAGACAATCCTAGAGCTTGTAAAGGTCAGACTGATGGATACACAACAGACAGACAATCCTACAGCTTGTAAGGTCAGACTGATGGATACACAACAGTTAGACAATCCTAGAGCTTGTAAAGTCAGACTGACGGATACACAGCAGACAGACAATCCTAGAGCTTGTAAAGGTCAGAATGATGGATACACAACAGACAGACAATCCTAGAGCTTGTAAAGGTAAGACTGATGGATACACAACAGTCAGACAATCGTAGAGCTTATAAAGGTCAGACTGACGGATACACAGCAGACAGACAATCCTAGAGCTTGTAAAGGTCAGAATGATGGATACACAACAGACAGACAATCCTATAGCTTGTAGAGTCAGACTGATGGATACACAACAGTCAGACAATCCTAGAGCTTATAAAGGTCAGAATGATGGATACACAACAGTCAGACAATCCTAGAGCTTATAAAGGTCAGACTGATGGATACACAACAGTCAGACAATCCTAGAGCTTATAAAGGTCAGAATGATGGATACACAACAGTCAGACAATCGTAGAGCTTGTAAAGGTCAGACTGATGGAGACACAACAGGCAGACAATCCAAGAGCTTGTCAAGGTCAGACTGATGGATACACAACAGTCAGACAATCCTAGAGCTTGTAAAGGTCAGATTGATGGATACAAACAGTTAGACAATCCTAGAGCTTGTAAGGTCAGACTGATGGATACACAACAGACTGACAATCCTAAAGCTTGTAAAGGTCAGACTGGTGAATAAACAACAGTTATGATCCCAGAATGATGGATACACAACAGTCAGACAATCCTAGAGCTTGTAAAGGTCAGACTGATGGATACACAACAGACAGACAATCCTACAGCTTGTAAGATCAGACTGATGGATACACAACAGTTAGACAATCCTAGAGCTTGTAAAGTCAGACTGACGGATAAACAACAGACTGACAATCCTAGAGCTTGTAAAGGTCAGACTGATGGATAAACAACAGTCAGACAATCCTAGAGCTTGTAAAGTCAGACTGACGGATAAACAACAGTCTGACAATCATAGAGCTTGTAAGGTCAGACTGATGGATACACAACAGACTGATAATCCTAGAGCTTGTAAATGTCAGACTGATGGAGACACAACAGGCAGACAATCCAAGAGCTTGTAAAGGTCAGACTGATGGATATACAACAGACTGACAATCCTAGAGCTTGTAAAGGTCAGACTGGTGAATACACAACAGTCAGACAATCCTAGAGCTTGTAAAGGTCAGACTGATGGATACACAACAGACAGACAATGCAAGAGCTTGTAAAGGTCAGACTGATGGATAAACAACAGACAGACAATCCTAGTGCTTGCAAAGGTCAGACTGATGGATAAACAACAGTCTGACAATCCTACAGCTTGTAAGGTAAGACTGATGGATAAAGAACAGACTGACAATCCTAGAGCTTGTAAAGGTCAGACTGATGGATACAAAACAGTCAGACAATCCTAGAGCTTGTAAAGGTCAGACTGATGGATAAACAACTGTCAGACAATCCTAGAGCTTGTAAAGGTAAGACTGATGGATACACAACAGACAGACAATCCTAGAGCTTGTAAAGGTCAGACTGATGGATAAACAACAGTCAGACAATCCTAGAGCTTGTAAAGGTCAGACTGATGGATACACAACAGACTGACAATCCTAGAGCTTGTAAAGGTCAGACTGATGGATAAACAACAGGCAGACAATCCTAGAGCTTGTAAAGGTCAGACTGATGGATACACAACAGACTGACAATCCTAGAGCTTGTAAAGGTCAGACTGATGGATAAACAACAGTCAGACAATCCTACAGCTTGTAAGGTAAGACTGATGGATACACAACAGACGACAATCCTAGAGCTTGTAAAGGTCAGACTGATTGATACACAACAGACGACAATCCTAGAGCTTGTAAAGGTCAGACTGATGGATAAACAACAGTCAGACAATCCTATAGCTTGTAAAGGTCAGACTGATGGATACACAACAGACAGACAATGCAAGAGCTTGTAAAGGTCAGACTGATGGATACACAACAGTCAGACAATACTAGAGCTTGTAAAGGTCAGACTGATGGATACACAACAGACTGATAATCCTAGAGCTTGTAAAGGTCAGACTGATGGATACACAACAGTCAGACAATCCTAGAGCTTGTCAAGGTAAGACTGATGGATAAACAACAGTCAGACAATCCTAGAGCTTGTAAAGGTCAGACTGATGGATACACAACAGACAGACAATGCAAGAGCTTGTAAAGGTCAGACTGATGGATAAACAACAGACAGACAATCCTAGAGCTTGCAAAGGTCAGACTGATGGATAAACAACAGTCAGACAATCCTACAGCTTGTAAGGTAAGACTGATGGATACACAACAGACGACAATCCTAGAGCTTGTAAAGGTCAGACTGATGGATAAACAACAGACAGACAATCCTAGAGCTTGTAAAGGTCAGACTGATGGATAAACAACAGTCAGACAATCCTACAGCTTGTCAAGGTAAGACTGATGGATACACAACAGACTGATAATTCTAGAGCTTGTAAAGGTCAGACGGAAGGATACACAACAGACATACAATGCAAGAGCTTGTAAAGGTCAGACTGATGGATAAACAACAGACAGACAATCCTAGTGCTTGCAAAGGTCAGACTGATGGATAAACAACAGTCAGACAATCCTACAGCTTGTAAGGTAAGACTGATGGATACACAACCGACTGACAATCCTAGAGCTTGTAAAGGTCAGAATGATGGATACACAACAGTCAGACAATCCTAGAGCTTGTAAAGGTCAGACTGATGGATACACAACAGTCAGACAATCCTAGAGCTTGTCAAGGTAAGACTGATGGATAAACAACAGTCAGACAATCCTAGAGCTTGTAAAGGTCAGACTGATGGATACACAACAGACAGACAATGCAAGAGCTTGTAAAGGTCAGACTGATGGATAAACAACAGACAGACAATCCTAGAGCTTGCAAAGGTCAGACTGATGGATAAACAACAGTCAGACAATCCTACAGCTTGTAAGGTAAGACTGATGGATACACAACAGACGACAATCCTAGAGCTTGTAAAGGTCAGACTGATTGATACGCAACAGACGACAATCCTAGAGCTTGTAAAGGTCAGACTGATGGATACACAACAGTCAGACAATCCTAGAGCTTGTCAAGGTAAGACTGATGGATAAACAACAGACTGATAATCCTAGCGTTTGTAAAGGTCAGACTGATTGATACACAACAGTCAGACAATCCTAGAGCTTGTAAAGGTCAGACTGATGGATAAACAACAGTCAGACAATCCTAGAGTGTAAAGGTCAGACTGATGGATACACAACAGTCAGACAATCCTAGAGCTTGTAAAGGTCAGACTGATGGATAAACAGACTGACAATCCTAGATTGATAGATATACCCAATAGTATTGATCCCAGAATGATGGATACACAACACTTAGACAATCCTAGAGCTTGTAAAGTCAAACTGATGGATACACAACTGACTGACAATCCTAGAGCTTGTAAGATCAGACTGATGGATAAACAACAGACAGACAATCCTAGAGCTTATAAAGGTCAGACTGATGGATACACAACAGACAGACAATCCTAGAGCTTGTAAAGTCAGACTGATGGATAAACAACAGACTGACAATCCTAGAGCTTGTAGAGTCAGACTGATGGATAAACAACAGACAGACAATCCTAGAGCTTGTAAAGGTCAGACTGATGAATACACAACAGACTGACAATCCTGGCGTTTGTAAAGGTCAGACTGATGGAGACACAACAGTCAGACAATCCTAGAGCTTGTAAAGGTCAGACTGATAGATACACAACAGTCAGACAATACTAGAGCTTGTAAAGGTCAGAATGATAGATACACAACAGTCAGACAATACTAGAGCTTATAAAGGTCAGAATGATAGATACACAACAGACTGACAATCCTAGAGCTTGTAAAGGTCAGAATGATAGATACACAACAGTCAGACAATCCTAGAGCTTGTAAAGGTAAGACTGATAGATACACAACAGTCAGACAATACTAGAGCTTGTAAAGGTCAGAATGATAGATACACAACAGTCAGACAATACTAGAGCTTATAAAGGTCAGAATGATAGATACACAACAGACTGACAATCCTAGAGCTTGTAAAGGTCAGAATGATGGATACACAACAGTCAGACAATCCTAGAGCTTGTCAAGGTAAGAATGATGGATACACAACAGGCAGACAATCCTAGAGCTTGTAAAGGTCAGACTGATGGATACACAACAGTCAGACAATCCTAGAGCTTGTAAAGGTCAGAATGATGGATACACAACAGACAGACAATCCTACAGCTTGTAAAGGTCAGACTGATGGATACACAACAGTCAGACAATCCTAGAGCTTGTAAAGGTCAGACTGATGAATACACAACAGTCAGACAATCCTAGAGCTTGTAAAGGTCAGAATGATGGATACACAACAGTCAGACAATCCTAGAGCTTGTAAAGGTCAGACTGGTGAATACACAACAGTTAGACAATCCTAGAGCTTGTTAAGGTCAGAATGATGGATACACAACAGTCAGACAATCCTAGAGCTTGTAAAGGTCAGACTGATGGAGACACAATAGTCAGACAATCCTAGAGCTTGTAAAGGTCAGACTGATGGATACACAACAGGCAGACAATCCTAGAGCTTATAAAGGTCAGACTGATGGATACACAACAGTCAGACAATCCTAGAGCTTATAAAGGTCAGACTGATGGATACACAACAGTCAGACAATCCTAGAGCTTGTAAAGGTCAGACTGATGGATACACAACAGGCAGACAATCCTAGAGCTTATAAAGGTCAGACTGATGGATACACAACAGTCAGACAATCCTAGAGCTTATAAAGGTCAGAATGATGGATACACAACAGACAGACAATCCTAGAGCTTATAAAGGTCAGACTGATGGATACACAACAGTCAGACAATCCTAGAGCTTGTAAAGGTCAGACTGATGGATACACAACAGACAGACAATCCTAGAGCTTATAAAGGTCAGAATGATGCATACACAACAGTCAAACAATCCTACAGCTTGTAAAGGTCAGACTGATAGATACACAACAGTCAGACAATCCTAGAGCTTGTTGGGCTCAAATTGTTGGGTGTCAGAAATTTTACAATGCCAATAAAAAAGACACAGTAAACACAATATTTGAAGAATTTTGAAGAATAAACAAGCTTTATTTTTCAGTTTTTTTTTTATTTACTTGAGAGCCAGGATATTGTCAAATATAATGCAGTAATAAAGGAACAATGGGACAAACTTCTATGTTGTACTGGACTGATAAACACACCATTAATGTCTTGTTTAATATTAACAAATACTCTTTGCCTCTTTTGAACATAAAAGCTCTAAACATCATCTTTACATAATATACTCCTACAGAAACACCAGGGAGAAACTAACTAACACCTTTTAATGGTAAAATAAAAATAATCCAATTGAACTTGTGTCCTTGCTGAACTAATATATCCATTGATTTAAAATAAAGCTGAGTTAAGACAAAGCCTTTGTTTAATTTACTGCTGAAATGATTATGTATGATGTACAACAGGAGAAGTTGTGTGATGTACAACAGCAAAAGTCAATAAATAACAAGGCAAAAACTGTATAGCACCTTGCTAATATTCATGTTATGGCTGAAATAAATAATTAAACAAAAATCTGAGAATTCTGATCATGTTTGATACCTCCCTCGAGTTTCTGTAACATGATAATAAATCCAATCTTCCTGTTAGATCGCATTCATAGCTATTGTTATGTTGAGAAGATTAGCTTGCTGTGTGTGTTTCCATATACAGAACCAATTAACAAGTAATTAACAGTGAATGTTTTATATATTGGAATACATAACAGTGGTATATTGCTTAATTTTCTGACCTACTGCCAGAGCTGATATTATGCATACAGAAAGTAAGGTTTTACATCAGTATTTTGACATGGCTTACTTGACTATATCTGAATCGTATGCTGTCAATTTTCTGACCTACTGCCAGAGCTGATATTATGCATACAGAAAGTAAGGTTTTACATAAGTATTTTGACATGGCTTACTTGACTATATCTGAATTGTATGCTGTCAATTTTCTGACCCACTGCCAGAGCTGATATTATGCATACAGAAAGTAAGGTTTTACATAAGTATTTTGACATGGCTTACTTGACTATATCTGAATCGTATGCTGTCAATTTTCTGACCTACTGCCAGAGCTGATATTATGCATACAGAAAGTAAGGTTTTACATAAGTATTTTGACATGGCTTACTTGACTATATCTGAATCGTATGCTGTCAATTTTCTGACCTACTGCCAGAGCTGATATTATGCATACAGAAAGTAAGGTTTTACATAAGTATTTTGACATGGCTTACTTGACTATATCTGAATTGTATGCTGTCAATTTTCTGACCCACTGCCAGAGTTGATATTATGCATACAGAAAGTAAGGTTTTACATAAGTATTTTGACATGGCTTACTTGACTATATCTGAATTGTATGCTGTCAATTTTCTGACCCACTGCCAGAGCTGATATTATGCATACAGAAAGTAAGGTTTTACATAAGTATTTTGACATGGCTTACTTGACTATATCTGAATCGTATGCTGTCAATTGAAAGATGGTTTCTTGTTTGTTTGTTTTGTTTGAATAGTGTTTATTGCCACAAACTTTCAGCAGTTGTTTAGCTATATCATAGCATCAAGTTTTTATTAGGGGAGGAAGCCAGAGTACCCCAAGTAACACCCTTGACTGGCAATACTAGTCTATTAATCAGAGTCAGTGCACACTACCCACAGTGAGACTAGAACCCACAACCTCAGTGTTGACAGGCACGTAATCAATAGTAGACTAACTACCTTAACTGGTAGGCAACCGATGCCCCAGAAAGATGGTTTCTAAATTGGCTGCAACTGATAATGTAGACTCAATATATATATTATAATGTGGGCAATGTCAGCAAATTTATATTTGATATTTATATAATACTGAAAACCAATAAAATACAATAGAAGGTACCTGTTTAACTTGATGGTCTCTCATTTTAATTTGTTGTTGAACTAATTCTTCTCTTAACATAGTTTCTTCTTGTAATTTCCTCTCTAATGCTTCTCTCTTCGCACGTTCTTCATGTAGAGCTTGCATTTCGGATTCCCTCAGCCGTACCTATCAAACAAGAAAAAGTTAATATATAAGGTAACTAGATAAAAACAGAGGCATAGATTTAAGCTGGATAGGTTATCATGAATATAATTTTTCACTGGATTGTCATAATAAAAAGGTACAATATGCAAGTGTGGACTATGAGCACACTCACAAAGGGATACCCCCACTTCCCTTCAAGTCCAATTATCTCCCCTGAATAATATCCGACATCGACGAAAATTCTTCATGCACATCTACATATGATGTACTTCCTTCATGTAAAGTTTCATCAAAATCTGTCAACCGGTTTAGGAGGAGTTGCGCTTACGAGGTCAGGCACTGAATACTATATTTAAAAAGTCTAAGTCTAATTATCTCCCCTGAATAATATCCAACAGCGACAAAAATTCTTCATGCACATCTACATATGATGTACTTCCTTCATGTAAAGTTTCATGAAAATCTGTCAAGCGATTTAGGAGGAGAAGCGCTTACAAGGGATGTGCATAGACGGACAGACAGGGTGATTCCGTTATACCCCCCAAACTAGTTTGCGGGGTTTTAATAATAAAAAAAATGCAACCAAAAAAGGGCACCCCACTGGGGTGTGACTTTTAGTATAAATAATTGATGAATTAAGTTTGTGAGGACATCTAGTGACTACTATGTATATAATAGTTTGGTTTTGTTTTAGCTGTGCACATCAGATTTCAATGGTAACCAACAGGATTTATTATTGTTTTCAACTCTGATAAAATAGTTTTAAGCATGACTACTGTCCAAAATCAAGTTTATATAAATAAGAAACACCATTTAGTTTTGAACCATTTTATAAGGAAGGCTTTTTATTCCATTTTTGATGCAAACAAACTAGCAACAAATTTGTTTCATAACCATTTTGATTTGTTCCATGCTAAATGGTATCCTTGAATTGTTACAGTTTTATAACCATTTTGATTTGTTCCATGCTAAATGGTATCCTTGAATTGCAACAGTTAAATCAATGAAATTAGGAACACTGAACAGTGGACAAATTCAAAGGAGTTCCAAAAAAAAATCAGACAAAAACATTGACCAGTTCACAGCCTTCAAGCTTTGAGAAAATCATACTTGTGGTAAATTGCTAATTTCTTTCTGGTAACCACAGTAAATTACTAATTTCTTTCAGGTAACCACAGTAAATTTCTAATTTCTTTCAGGTAACCACAGTAACCTGCTAATTTCTTTCTGGTAACCACAGTAAATTACTAATTTCTTTCAGGTAACCACAGTAAATAACTAATTTCTTTCAGGTAACCACAGTTAATTACTAATTTCTTTCAGGTAAAAACAGTAAATTACTAATTTCTTTCAGGTAACCACAGTAAATAACTAATTTCTTTCAGGCAACCACAGTAAATAACTAATTTCTTTCAGGTAACCACAGTAATAACTAATTTCTATCAGGTAACCACAGTAAATTATCAATTTCTTTCAGGTAACCACAGTAAATAACTAATTTCTTTCAGGTTACCACAGTTAATTACTAATTTCTTTCAGGTAACCACAGTAAATTACTAATTTCTTTCAGGTAACCACAGTTAATTACTAATTTCTTTCTGGTAACCACAGTAAATTACTAATTTCTTTCAGGTAGCCACAGTTAATTACTAATTTCTTTCTGGTAACCACAGTAAATTACTAATTTCTTTCAGGTAACCGCAGTAAATTTCTAATTTCTTTCAGGTAACCACAGTAACGTGCTAATTTCTTTCAGGTAACCACAGTAATTACTAATTTCTTTCAGGTAACCACAGTAAATTACTAATTTCTTTCAGGTAACCACAGTAAATAACTAATTTCTTTCAGGTAACCACAGTAAATTACTAATTTCTATCAGGTAACCACAGTAATTACTAATTTCTTTCAGGTAACCACAGTAAATTACTAATTTCTTTCAGGTAACCACAGTAAATTACTAATTTCTGTCAGGTAACCACAGTAAATTACTAATTTCTTTCAGGTTACCACAGTAAATTACTAATTTCTATCAGGTAACCACAGTAACCTGCTTATTCTTTCAGGTCCACAGTACTTACTAATTTCTTTCAGGTAACCACAGTAAATAACTAATTTCTTTCAGGTAACCACAGTAAATAACTAATTTCTTTCAGGTAACCACAGTAAATTACTAATTTCTATCAGGTAACCACAGTAACCTGTTTATTTCTTTCAGGTTACCACAGTAATTATTAATTTCTTTCAGGTAACCATAGTAAATTACTAATTTCTTTCAGGTAACCACAGTAAATTACTAATTTCTTTCAGGTAACCACAGTAACCTGTTTATTTCTTTCAGGTAACCATAGTAAATTACTAATTTCTTTCAGGTAACCACAGTAAATTACTAATTTCTTTCAGGTAACCACAGTAAATTATTAATTTCTTTCAGGTAACCACAGTAAATTACTAATTTCTTTCAGGTAACCATAGTAAATTACTAATTTCTTTCAGGTAACCACAGTAAATAACTAATTTCTTTCAGGTAACCACAGTAAATTACTAATTTCTTTCAGGTAACCACAGTAAATTACTAATTTCTTTCAGGTAACCATAGTAAATTACTAATTTCTTTCAGGTAACCACAGTAAATTACTAATTTCTTTCAGGTAACCACAGTAAATTACTAATTCCTTTCAGGTAACCACAGTAAATTACTAATTTCTTTCAGGTAACCACAGTAAATTACTAATTTCTTTCAGGTAACCATAGTAAATTACTAATTTCTTTCAGGTAACCACAGTAAATAACTAATTTCTTTCAGGTTACCACAGTAATTACTAATTTCTTTCAGGTAACCACAGTAAATTACTAATTTCTTTCAAGTTATCACAATAAATTACTAATTTCTTTCAGGTAACCACAGTAAATTATTAATTTCTTTCAGGTAACCACAGTAAATTACTAATTTCTTTCAGGTAACCACAGTAAATTACTAATTTAGTTCAGGTAACCACAGTAAATTATCAATTTCTTTCAGGTAACCACAGTAAATTACTAATTTCTTTCAGGTAACCACAGTAAATTACTAATTTCTTTCAGGTAACCACAGTAAATTACTAATTTCTTTCAGGTAACCATAGTAAATTACTAATTTCTTTCAGGTAACCACAGTAAATTACTAATTTCTTCCAGGTAACCACAGTAAATTACTAATTTCTTTCAGGTAACCACAGTAAATTACTAATTTCTTTCAGGTAACCACAGTAAATTACTAATTTCTTTCAGGTAACCACAGTAAATTACTAATTTCTTTCAGGTAACCACAGTAAATTACTAATTTCTTTCAGGTAACCACAGTAAATTACTAATTTCTTTCAGGTAACCACAGTAAATTACTAATTTCTTTCAGGTAACCACAGTAAATTACTAATTTCTTTCAGGTAACCACAGTAAATTACTAATTTCTTTCAGGTAACCACAGTAAATTACTAATTTCTTTCAGGTAACCACAGTTAATTGCTAATTTCTTTCAGGCAACCACAGTAAAATGTTTCTTTCTTTTAGGGTACCACAATCTTATATTCTTATATGGAGAGGATTTATATAGGCTATGCCTGCTATTCAATCCATTTTAATTTTCTTGAATAAATATGTTTAAACTAATCTTATATTCACTTCATATTGAACGAATTGTGATATTAAAAATATTCATATTTCAAGTTATTAAAAAAAAGAAAATAAAGAGATCAAGTTTAAGATTACCAGTTATAATAAACATGACTGATGAACCACTGAATGATGATGATTAAGTATAGAAAACTAAATCCTTTGTTTGGTGCATTACAACAAAATGATTTTTTTCCTGAAGGTACAAAATAAATCAATAACCCCAAAACAGGAAAAAACTAACTTCAGTCAATTAAAATAAAATGAAAAATCTGATCTCAAATAACAACCCATTTTGTCATAGAAATTTAATCAATATATGTTATTCTGTCATAGATAAACTTGAATGTTATACAGAGTTTTTCATTCAATAAAAGATGGCTGAATATATATTTGTCTGTACTTGCTGAAATGAAAAACTATGACATTTGATTTAATCTTGTAGTCACAAAAATACTATCCAAATAAATGTTTACTTAATTTATCTAAGTTGAATAATTGATATATCAATTAATGAATATTATGAGTAAACTGCAATGGACAAAAAATTCACTCCATCCATGGCATGTTGTCTACAGTGGAAATACATTTTGTAGCAGTGACGTTGAGGGATGATACAAATTTTGATTCTTAAGCTCATATATATATACAAATATATTATATAATTTTCAAACAAGTTACATATACAGTATTGTATGTAGATTATACACACAAGTTAATGGAGGAATTGGTCTTATGTCAACATATTCCTAAGAACAACCTGAAAACAAATTTCCCATGGGATAATATTGATATTTACCCTAACATGTCCGTGATGACACCTGACCTTATGTAGGCATAAACGTTGTGTAATATTTTAAAGGGCAGACAGAAATGTTTTTATTTATGTTAGAATGCCATCAATTTTATTATATAGATAGAGATGAAATATCGAATTTTCAGAGTGACAGAAATCACGGTAAATCACATGTGAAAATTATCGTTTATTTTCACTCTTTGGTTTTTTCCAGCCAAAAAGTTCTTTTCGATGATCAAAACACAAAAGATAAATAAATTGTTCACTAATAGACTGGAACCTGCTAGAACAATATCCTATAACACGTCATTTAGCGTGACAATATCCTTATTTGTTATTTCAGAACGAAATATTAGTTAGCTGGCGTCCTGATCCACATAAGGGCGGCCATGTTGCAGTTGGTTTTGTACTATACAGATATTCATCCGCCGTTCATAAAATTTAGGATTAAGCATTAAAATTTTATGAAAACAATTTTGATCTATATAATAAATAGGATAATCAATTGGGCATCGTGAATATCCAAAATATGATCACTCGTGCCACATAAAGCATCAGATTAAACTCGTGCGCGGAACAAGTTCTGTGCACTCGTTTAATCAGATGCGTTATGTGGCACTCGTGATCATATTTTGGATATTCACTCTGCCCAATTAATTATCCTATAAATCTTACATCGAATGTTGACAAGGTATAGCTGACCATATTGAACCAGAAACCTTTCTAATTAAATTATATGTTTTTATATTTTACTTCAGTCTTCTTTCTATCTCTTTTTTATATTTTGTTAGCTCTACAGATTGATTCCATTACAATATACAAAATGGATATAATATACAGATTTTTTAATGGATGGAATGCATAGATATTTTAATGGACAGAATACACAGATTTTTTAATCCTTGATGTTTACCTAGAGTAGAACAGACATAAGATCTGTAAATAATCATCATAAATGTGAACTGTCTAGCAAATAGATATAAATGACTTTTTCATGATTCTAAGTACAATTACAAAATAATCTCCAGTACAATTACACCAAAATAATATTGATTTCATTTTTTAAATGTTGATCACGTGATGTTGATAATTAGTAAATGTACTGTAAACAAAAACTGTGTGACATTTACAAAAGACATCTGTCTCATTGTTATTATATGAAGATTGTATGATAAACATAGTTTTTGACAAGAAATCTGAGGTCTTCATTTCTAAACATGGAAGACAAACACATATTTCCCATCCTCAACAGGAAATAGTGCAAATAATTGGTGCCTGCACAAACAAATTAAAGTTGTTGTGTATGTTACAAGACAAAATTGTCAATTTCCTGTGATCAGCTCATTAAAACTTTAAATTATCATAAAATTGTTATGTGACATTGTTGGTGACATGAGAGTTTAAACAATCAATGATTTTTGGTTTCTAAAGTTTTAATGCAGATAATGGCAGCACTGTATGGTCAACAAAGATAATTTTTGTTTGTTTGTTTGTTTGTTTGTGTGAATGTTGTTTAACACCACTTTCAGCAATTTTTCTGAGATAACATTGGGTCCAGTTTTTATTGGGGAGGAAGTGGGAGTTCTCAGAGAAAACCCCAGACCTTCGGTAGGAAAACTGGCAATCCTTGTCAATTAAGATTGGAGTCAAGCACACCCGGCCCACAGTGAAACTCAAACCAGCAACTTCAGTGTTGACAGACCATGTGATCAATAGTAGACGAACTACCTTAACCTCTCTTCAATAAAAGACAAGTTTACTTGGCAACATATAACCAGATCTTCATTCTTGAATGAAAGACAAACTTTTATTTTTATCCTCTTACCTGATCCTCAATGAGTGACATTTTTTCTTGCTGTGCCTGGGCAAGTAATCTCTCTAGTTCCAGCAGCTTTTCTAAATTATCTTCTCCACTACTTAAACTGCAATAAAATACAACATTTTAAACAAAAAAGTCAAATTTCTTCTGAAAGTTTCTACGGATCCTGTCATCACTTACCTGAATCATATGTGACAAAACAAAATACAGACAAGTATTTACCAACTTCTTATTATGAGGCTTAAGGTGAAACATTTGCTGGTTTTGCTAAAAAAGTTGACATGTCACCCACCAAGGTCTGTGTCCAGGCAGACACAATTAACATGTCACCCACTAAGGTCTGTGTCCAGGCAGACACAATTAACATGTCACCCACTAAGGTCTGTGTCCAGGCAGACACAATTAACATGTCACCCACCAAGGTCTGTGTCCAGGCAGACACCCTAAACATGTCACCCACCAAGGTCTGTGTCCAGGCAGACACAATTAACATGTCACCCACCAAGGTCTGTGTCCAGGCAGACACAATTAACATGTCACCCACCAAGGTCTGTGTCCAGGCAGACACAATTAACATGTCACCCACTAAGGTCTGTGTCCAGGCAGACACAATTAACATGTCACCCACCAAGGTCTGTGTCCAGGCAGACACAATTAACATGTCACCCACTAAGGTCTGTGTCCAGGCAGACACAATTAACATGTCACCCACTAAGGTCTGTGTCCAGGCAGACACAATTAACATGTCACCCACCAAGGTCTGTGTCCAGGCAGACACAATTAACATGTCACCCACTAAGGTCTGTGTCCAGGCAGACACAATTAACATGTCACCCACTAAGGTCTGTGTCCAGGCAGACACAATTAACATGTCACCCACCAAGGTCTGTGTCCAGGCAGACACAATTAACATGTCACCCACCAAGGTCTGTGTCCAGGCAGACACAATTAACATGTCACCCACCAAGGTCTGTGTCCAGGCAGACACAATTAACATGTCACCCACCAAGGTCCGTGTCCAGGCAGACACAATTAACATGTCACCCACCAAGGTCTGTGTCCAGGCAGACACAATTAACATGTCACCCACCAAGGTCTGTGTCCAGGCAGACACCCTAAACATGTTACCCACCAAGGTCTGTGTCCAGGCAGACACCCTAAACATGTCACCCACCAAGGTCTGTGTCCAGGCAGACACAATTAACATGTCACCCACCAAGGTCTGTGTCCAGGCAGACACAATTAACATGTCACCCACTAAGGTCTGTGTCCAGGCAGACACAATTAACATGTCACCCACCAAGGTCTGTGTCCAGGCAGACACCCTAAACATGTTACCCACCAAGGTCTGTGTCCAGGCAGACACCCTAAACATGTCACCCACCAAGGTCTGTGTCCAGGCAGACACAATTAACATGTCACCCACCAAGGTCTGTGTCCAGGCAGACACAATTAACATGTCACCCACTAAGGTCTGTGTCCAGGCAGACACAATTAACATGTCACCCACCAAGGTCTGTGTCCAGGCAGACACAATTAACATGTCACCCACCAAGGTCTGTGTCCAGGCAGACACAATTAACATGTCACCCACTAAGGTCTGTGTCCAGGCAGACACAATTAACATGTCACCCACTAAGGTCTGTGTCCAGGCAGACACAATTAACATGTCACCCACCAAGGTCTGTGTCCAGGCAGACACCCTAAACATGTCACCCACTAAGGTCTGTGTCCAGGCAGACACAATTAACATGTCACCCACCAAGGTCTGTGTCCTGGCAGACACAATTAACATGTCACCCACCAAGGTCTGTGTCCAGGCAGACACAATTAACATGTCACCCACCAAGGTCTGTGTCCAGGCAGACACAATTAACATGTCACCCACCAAGGTCTGTGTCCAGGCAGACACCCTAAACATGTCACCCACCAAGGTCTGTGTCCAGGCAGACACAATTAACATGTCACCCACCAAGGTCTGTGTCCAGGCAGACACCCTAAACATGTTACCCACCAAGGTCTGTGTCCAGGCAGACACCCTAAACATGTCACCCACCAAGGTCTGTGTCCAGGCAGACACAATTAACATGTCACCCACTAAGGTCTGTGTCCAGGCAGACACAATTAACATGTCACCCACTAAGGTCTGTGTCCAGGCAGACACAATTAACATGTCACCCACCAAGGTCTGTGTCCAGGCAGACACCCTAAACATGTCACCCACTAAGGTCTGTGTCCAGGCAGACACAATTAACATGTCACCCACTAAGGTCTGTGTCCAGGCAGACACCCTAAACATGTCACCCACCAAGGTCTGTGTCCAGGCAGAAACAATTACAATGTCACCCACCAAGGTCTGTGTCCAGGCAGACACAATTAACATGTCACCCACCAAGGTCTGTGTCCAGGCAGACACCCTAAACATGTCATGCACTAAGGTCTGTCCAGGCAGTCACCAACTATGTCAATCACATTATGAATTATAAAAGGACAAACAAACAATCTAGTAGTCCAAGATATCAGACAACAGACATGATAGCCATGGCTGCATAGTGATCATGACTTCCATTCAGGTAAGGTAAAATCTTTGATTCCTTGTTTTCTTAAAATGAATCTGCATATAAGAACATTATCTTCTAGCCATTAGACTTCAAAGGATTTTGATGAAATGAAAAATAGCTTTTGGAATCTTAGATTTTGGGTTCTTTTATTTTTTCTAAATTAAATTTATCCAGTTACTCACCAGTTTGTTTAACATGTACAATTTCAAACAGACATTATTCCACTGATTATAAATCAATATAAAGTTTCTGATACTGCAGGGCAAAATGATTTCATTGATACTAAATCCATATATCATAGTTTCAGATGAAGCCTTTATGGTTTATCATGTGTGGTTAACCATTTGCTTTGAGGTTTTCTGTACGATCTTAAGGGACATTTCCCACCCGAGGTATAGAAATATCTCATCACTTCCTGTTGGTGAGATTTCTCTCTATCCCCAGGTGATATAGCTTATTATGCTGTCACAATCCCCAGGTGAAATAGCTTATTATGCCGTCAGTTACTTTATACACAAATGGCTACCAAATGTTTTGTAGAAATGCCTAAAAACATCTGGATATCTGGTGAGAAAAGTATCATCTCTCACCAAAAGTCAATTCTCAAACCAGAGGTCAAAGATATCTGTTCAATTCCTCTATAGGCACAGCCTCAGAATGAATAAGATATCTGTTCAATTCCTCTATCGGCACAGCCTCAGAATGAACAAGATATCTGTTCAATTCCTCTATCGGCACAGCCTCAGAATGAATAAGATATCTGTTCAATTCCTCTATTGGCACAGCCTCAGAATGAATAAGATATCTGTTCAATTCCTCTATCGGTACAGCCTCAGAAGGAACAAGATATCTGTTCAATTCCTCTATCGGCACAGCCTCAGAATGAACAAGATATCTGTTCAATTCCTCTATCGGCACAGCCTCAGAATGAACAAGATATCTGTTCAATTCCTCTATCGGCACAGCCTCAGAATGAACAAGATATCTGTTCAATTCCTCTATCGGCACAGCCTCAGAATGAATAAGATATCTGTTCAATTCCTCTATCGGCACAGCCTCAGAATGAATAAGATATCTGTTCAATTCCTCTATCGGCACAGCCTCAGAATGAATAAGATATCTGTTCAATTCCTCTATAGGCACAGCCTCAGAATGAATAAGATATCTGTTCAATTCCTCTATAGGCACAGCCTCAGAATGAAGAAGATATCTGTTCAATTCCTCTATAGGCACAGCCTCAGAATGAATAAGATATCTGTTCAATTCCTCTATCGGCACAGCCTCAGAATGAACAAGATATCTGTTCAATTCCTCTAAAGGCACAGCCTCAGAATGAATAAGATATCTGTTCAATTCCTCTATCGGCACAGCCTCAGAAGGAACAAGATATCTTAGCCCTTGGTCTGAGATTTTCTTCTCTAGCCTTTTTACTTGTGATAGATACTATGTTATGTATCGACCTTGGGGTTGGTTGTATGGATGCCAGGGGAGATAGTAACATGTAAGGATAAAATCCACATATATTCAATGAATGCTACAGAAAAAAAGGACAATGAACTACAATGCTTGTGATTCTGGACAAAGTCCCTACTACTGTTAAGATATCAAACAATATGACCATAAGCAATATTGTACATTTACTATATGCACACAATATTATAAAACCATGATGTCTTACGCAATATTATAAAAATGTGACATACGTAGACCAATTGGAATACTTGTAATGGAGTAGAATAACAACCCAATAGATCTCAACCCAAAACTAATTAATAATTAATAAAACCAATGAATACTTTCATATCCTTATATCTAGATAATGCTTTCGACCAGGAACTTTTACATGTTAAATATTTTAATTGTTTTCATACAAAGCCATTATGATATATTACTGATCTGACATTTATTGTTACTGTCAGGGGAAGACAGGAAGTGCCGGTGGCTACAGTATCTATTAGAAAATGAGTCTGACAATCAGTTAATTTTTGTATAAAATATTCCATGCTATATTTCATTGAAAATTCAATATTTAAGAAAATATTTATCAGATATTACATGGGAAACACAAAGAGAAATATGCAGTAACCCAATCTAATAAAAATTAAATCTTTCACTTGCTACCCCCTTTTTGCTACACACAGCAACCATAGCAAAAAGGGGGAGCATGTGAAAGATTTAAGTTTAATTAGATTGGCAGTAACCAGTATGCAGATACAATAGATTTTTTTTCTAAAATTATAAATTATAAAATGATAAGAATAAAAATGCTGTTATATTCTACTCTTTTTGTTCTATTAACAAGCATACCCACACAATAAACCCTCGCTAGATTTAGATCTTAGATTTTCTCTGACATGTTTCCTGTATATATATATATATCAAAGAGCACCTGAGACCAAGATCTATGGTATTTGTATTTACAGATTTTAAATCTCATTGATTGTGTATTCAACTTCGCTTGATATTAATGTTTGTGAACATATAATGTGATCAATACTGAATCCAAGTAAAACTGGGTTAAAAACCACAATAAAATGATGAAAACTTCCAGACATCATAGCAAAAATACTAAAAATTTATATTTCATAAGATTGAAAATTAATATTGTTTTCAAACCAAATTTGTTTGTATTTTTGTTCTATTGATACAAACCCTTGATTTTCATGTTTGTGTTTTATACATTTCGAGTATGTGATGTCACTCTCAAGGGAGAAAGGATTTTGAAAAATAAAAATCATCAGAATTTCAAAATTACATCTGAAGACAAAATAATTAAGATAACTCATGACAATGTCCAGTCTGAAGTAACAGTTTAATAAAAGAAAACTTTCTGCGAACAATGAACAATGAAACCACACAAGCTTAGAACATTTTGTCATGTAATTCGGATAGGATCTTTGAACTTTCACCCAATGACTTCAAAACATTTAGCATAATATGTGTGAAATAAATATATAAACTGTGCAAAGCATATGAATGAACCCAAACAGCTGTTCGTCTAGCTCTTTCCTGCTAAAAAAATTTGGTCTAAGCATTTATTGACTATACCGTAATCTTTGAACACTGGTATTTTGACCCATGATATATGTATTCTCATTCTCTCCTTCTTTTCACTTTTTGTCTGTTTATGATATATGTATTATTAATAGATTTTCTCATTCTCTCCTTCTTTTACTTTTTGTCTGTTTTGCTATCTTTGTAACTATTAATTAACTACTCTCCTGTTAAGGAGGAAAATAAAGTATATATCAGTCATGTACCTATGAGCTGCGATTATCAAATGAAATATTTCTGGGTGACAGCACTTGTTATTTAACCTGTGAATAACAGTATTATTTACCTCACAAAACAAATAAAAATATATTGAAATTAAAGCATGTCAATATATATAGTTATTGCTTCAACTAATCAGAAAAAATTACCTGAAACGTTTGTTTGTTTGTTTGTTTGTTTGATGGTGTTTAATGCCACTTTCAGCAATTTTTCAGCTATTTCATGGCGTCCAGTTTTTAGTGGGGGAGGAAGCCGGAGTACCCAGGGAAAACCCCCGACCTGTGGTAGGAAAACTCAGGCAATCCTAGTCAATTAAGCTTGGAGTCGAGTACACCCTGCCTGCAGTGAGAATCGAACCCGCAATCTCAGTGTTGATAGACCACGTGATCAATAGTAGACGAACTACCTTGACCACTCAGCTACCGAGGTCCCTACCTGAAACGTACACAAGTGTTAATCACAAACTGGGGAAAGGTACTATATGATACAGAATGTTTGGCACCAGAAGCAACTTAACTAGTAAAACACCTCCCTTTCTGCTTTTACAGAAACATATATAGACAAATTAGTTAATTGACTTAATCAGCTGATACAACAAATCATCACTGACGACATAGGCAAAGTGTGGTAACAAATGCTTTGTCCGTAACTGACAGTGAACCTGTAATTCTTTATATTACATGAATATTTGAGTCCTTGTTTGGTCGAAATTCTTTAAATCTATACACTATATTACCAATAAAGCATTGTAACTGTAGATGCATTAAATACTGAGTATTTTATCTGTCATAAGATCCTTTGTCTAACAAATTATGTCTCTCTGATACAAACATTCAAAGGATCTACGGAATCCTACTCATAATAATCAGATTTATAGAGGTGTTTGTTAATACTCAGGAAAACAAACTTGGAAGATATGTCATATGAACTTCCATGTGATGAATTTACTCTAATACCAGAAGGTACAAAAGAAACCATGAAAATTATAATTGAATTACCAAGTACGAAGATAGAAAACCTTGGGGGAATTCCTGACCATAGTTGTTCAATTAAGTAAGACAATTAATTTAGAGATAAAGATTTGCCAATGGCTATAAAGCTTTCATCACAGCTACAGACTTTATTTATTCAACGTCTGCTAATGAAGTTCAAGATTTTAAAGAATAATCAGTATGTATACAACTGCAGCCATAATTTCATCCTGATATTTGTCTTCTGCCAAGATTTAAATTCAAATATTCTGGGTTTTCACAATGACATCCATAGAGGTCGGACAGACTAAATATGATCATATATTGTTAATATTTTTACAGAAATTATATAAAGTGTAAATACTGGGAAAGATAATTAACAATAATGAATTTAATTGTTTTTGTAAACAGTATTTCTGCTAATCAAAATATCCATGGTCATTTAACATTTTTACTACCCCTCTCCCCCCCACTACCCCTCCCCGAGCACTACATGTCCATGAAGTAGAAGTACAAATTGATTAACTTTATCTGTTAACAAAGCATGAAATGAATTCTGTAGACCATACAATATAACCCCCCCTACCCCTCCCCAAGCACTACATGTCCATGAAGTAGAAGTACACATTGATTAACTTTATCTGTTAACAAAGCATGAAATAAGTTCGGTAGACCATACAATGTAACCCCCCCCCCCCACCCCTCCCCAACCACTACATGTCCATGAAGTAGAAGTACACATCGATTAACTTTATCTGTTAACAAAGCATGAAATAAGTTCTGTAGACCATACAATGTAACCCCCCCCACCCCTCCCCAAGCACTACATGTCCATGAAGTAGAAGTACACATCGATTAACTTTATCTGTTAACAAAGCATGAAATAAGTTCTGTAGACCATACAATGTAATGCAATCTCTTGCTTTGATAGGTGTATAATTAATACAATACAAAGATGTGTTTTAGATCCAGCGTAATCACAGTGGTGGAAATTACTTAAATAAGCCTTTGTAAAGAAAAAGAACCAAAGAAACATTCTGTTAGTCATAAAGTTATAAAAACCTTAGATTGTGGTTTGAATCACCATGACTCCACCTGGTTTCATAACAAAAAAAACTTTGGCCCCCAAAATGAACACTCACAAATCCTAACATACATGAGAACAGGTGGCATTTGTTTACCATGTATTTTTATGCAAACAGAATGTCTTCCAATAGCACAGATTTTTTATTACATTATTTTTATATGATTTAAGATTTTAAAATACTATCATTCTTACATGCAAGGTACACCAAACAAGGAGCAATAACTCCCGAGGTTACACCAAACACGGAGCAAGAACTCCAGAGGTACACCAAAAACAGAGCAAGAACTACCGAGGTACACCAAACACGGAGCAAGAACTCGCAAGGTACACCAAACACGGAGCAAGAACTCCCGAGGGTACACCAAACACTGAGCAAGAACTCCGGAGGTACACCAAACACGGAGCAAGAACTCCCGAGGGTACACCAAACACTGAGCAAGAACTCCGGAGGTACACCAAACACGGAGCAAGAACTCCCGAGGGTACACCAAACACTGAGCAAGAACTCCGGAGGTACACCAAACACGGAGCAAGAACTCCTGAGGTACACCAAACACGGAGCAAGAACTCCCGAGGTACACAAAACACGGAGCAAGAACTCCCGAGGTACACCACACATGGAGCAAGAACTCCCAAGGTACACCACACACGGAGCAAGAACTCCCGAGGTACACCACACACGTAGCAAGAACTCCCGAAGTACACCACACACGGAGCAAGAACTCCCGAGGTACACCACACACGAAGCAAGAACTCCCGAGGTACACCACACACGTAGCAAGAACTCCCGAAGTACACCACACACGGAGCAAGAACTCCCGAGGTACACCACACATGGAGCAAGAACTCCCAAGGTACACCACACACGGAGCAAGAACTCCCGAGGTACACCACACACGTAGCAAGAACTCCCAAGGTACACCAAACACGGAGCAAGAACTCCCGAGGTACACCAAACACGGAGCAAGAACTCCCGAGGTACACCACACATGTAGCAAGAACTCCCGAAGTACACCACACACGGAGCAAGAACTCCTGAGGTACACCACACACGGAGCAAGAACTCCCAAGGTACACCACACACGGAGCAAGAACTCCCAAGGTACACCACACACGGAGCAAGAACTCCCGAAGTACACCACACACGGAGCAAGAACTCCCAAGGTACACCACACACGGAGCAAGAACTCCCGAGGTACACCACACACGGAGCAAGAACTCCCGAGGTACACCACACACGGAGCAAGAACTCCCAAGGTACACCACACACATAGCAAGAACTCCCGAAGTACACCACACACGGAGCAAGAACTCCCGAGGTACACCACACACGGAGCAAGAACTCCCGAGGTACACCACACATGGAGCAAGAACTTGAAAGCCAAGGTTAGGTTTGTGAAGTTTTAATGTCACTGCTATAAACATACAGAAAATAAAGTTCTAAAATGGAAACTACTGATATATAGTTTGAAGAGCTTGAATTATTTTGATTATATACTTGATAAAATTCCTCAAAAATTTCAATAGCTGGGAAGAGTCAGTTCTGCTGCAGAAATTACATAAAACAGATGGTCTGTTCTTGTGTAAAATATCACTCTGTTAAGTTCAAACAGAGCCAAAAACAATGCAATGATTTTTCAGGAGGGATTATATAGCCTGAAACACCATAATATATCATAATACACTTAGAATTTCAAAAAAAACATTTTAAAGAGGTAGATTTACTGAGTAGATTGAATGTATTCAACAATTGTCTAGCCAGGGCCGTATAAGTGCCTCCGCTAGGTTTACAACCAAAAATAAAATAAAGTGGGGAAATGTGTAGTTTTACGGTGATTTTTGAAAATTTTCTTCCCTCTCTCGGCAGACCCCAAGCCCCTGCCTCATCCAATATTTTCTCACCCTCGTTACTGCCCTGTTAGTCTTTAGTTGAACTATGATGTAAAGGTTCTTAATAAGCCTGTGTTGACAGTGATGTAAGGGGTCAAAATAAGTCTATGTTGACAACAGACTCACAGGGGTTTAATGAAGTAGGTTAGGAAATAATAAGTACAGAAAGGTCACAATGGATAAAATGTTGATAATAATAACTACAAATATTATTATGATCATGTAATCTATAACAGAAGGACTAAATGACTGGAAACCAGATGACAAGGGACCACATTTAGGAAACCAGCTGACATGGGACCAGATTAAGGATACCAGTTGATAAGGGACCAGATTTAGGATACCAGTTGATAAGGGACCAGATTTAGGATAATGAGATTATTCCATTGAACAAAGATCAAAGACCAACATAATAACATCATTTGCATTAAGTTGGCAATTTACAACCTAAAATTTGCTTAATAGTGTCTCTGAGGGCTCATTTATTCGCTATTAATAAAAAATATTAATAATCAATCATGATTTACATTTACCGTTTTTTGATACAGTGAATATTATTGTGCACAATAGATAGGTTTGAATTAAAAACCATATAAATGGAACATTTCAGTCAAAGGTAATACGTAACATTAAAAACCATATAAATGGAACATTTCAATCAAAGGTAATACGTAACATTAAAAACCATATAAATGGAACATTTCAGTCAAAGGTAATACGTAACATTAAAACCATATAAATGGAACATTTCAGTCAAAGGTAATACGTAACATTAAAACCATATAAATGGAACATTTCAGTCAAAGGTAATACGTAACATTAAAACCATATAAATGGAACATTTCAGTCAAAGGTAATACGTAACATTAAAACCATATAAATGGAACATTTCAGTCAAAGGTAATACGTAACATTAAAACCATATAAATGGAACATTTCAGTCAATGGTAATACGTAACATTAAAAACCATATAAATGGAACATTTCAATCAAAGGTAATACGTAACATTAAAAACCATATAAATGGAACATTTCAGTCAAAGGTAATACGTAACATTAAAACCATATAAATGGAACATTTCAGTCAAAGGTAATACGTAACATTAAAACCATATAAATGGAACATTTCAGTCAAAGGTAATACGTAACATTAAAATCATATAAATGGAACATTTCAGTCAAAGGTAATACGTAACATTAAAACCATATAAATGGAACATTTCAGTCAAAGGTAATACGTAACATTAAAAACCATATAAATGGAACATTTCAGTCAAAGGTAATACGTAACATTATTATGTAATATGTTTTTGTTGCTCTATTTGCCAACACTGATAATACATGACAAATTTCAAACAAAATATTGAAAATAAGTTACAGTTCTAAACAGGGACACATTAGAACCCAAACTTACCCTGAACCATTCTGGTTAATAGGCAGTCCACAGGACCAATAATAATCCAACTTAAACCCCTGAGCATTAAAATAGAATCCAAACTTACCCTGGGGTATTCTGGTTCATAGGTCGTCCACAGAACCAACAATAGTCCAACTGAAACCCCTGAGCATTAAAATAGAATCCAAACTTACCCTGGGGTATTCTGGTTCATAGGTCGTCCACAGAACCAACAATAGTCCAACTGAAACCCATGAGCATTAAAATAGAATCCAAACTTACCCTGGGGTATTCTGGTTCATAGGTCGTCCACAGAACCAACAATAGTCCAACTGAAACCCATGAGCATTAAAATAGAATCCAAACTTACCCTGGGGTATTCTGGTTCATAGGTCGTCCACAGAACCAACAATAGTCCAACTGAAACCCATGAGCATTAAAATAGAATCCAAACTTACCCTGGGGTATTCTGGTTCATAGGTCGTCCACAGAACCAACAATAGTCCAACTGAAACCCCTGAGCATTAAAATAGAATCCAAACTTACCCTGGGGTATTCTGGTTCATAGGTCGTCCACAGAACCAACAATAGTCCAACTGAAACCCATGAGCATTAAAATAGAATCCAAACTTACCCTGGGGTATTCTGGTTCATAGGTCGTCCACAGAACCAACAATAGTCCAACTGAAACCCATGAGCATTAAAATAGAATCCAAACTCACCCTGGGGTATTCTGGTTCATAGGTCGTCCACAGAACCAACAATAGTCCAACTGAAACCCATGAGCATTAAAATAGAATCCAAACTTACCCTGGGGTATTCTGGTTCATAGGTCGTCCACAGAACCAACAATAGTCCAACTGAAACCCATGAGCATTAAAATAGGACGGCAATAATTCCATATCATCTATATCACTTTTACTATTAAACTCTTGACGACTTTTCATCTGTGTTAGTGACAAACTTTGAAAAAGTTGGTCAACATTTTGACGGCAAGGAGAGAGAGGTCCTCCTTGCTTCATATTAGTGTGAGCTTTTAGAGACAATGTACTTCCTGTTAGGTCGGACACAACATAACTACCATCTAAAACCAATTTTTGATGACAAGCTGATGGTATCATAGCTGTGTTATGTTCCTGTTTGGTCATAGGTGAATTGACCATTTGTTTCTTTAAACAACTGGCCTTTTGTGGCGTACCCTGTCTTGATGAGCTAGCACTGGCCACTTTCTGTGGGGTACCCTGCCTTGCACTGGCCTTTTGTGGCGTACCCTGCCTTGATGAGCTAGCACTGGCCACTTTCTGTGGGGTACTAGGTTTAGAAAGATTAAGTCTCACCACTTTCTGTGGTGTCTCTGGTTTAGATAAGCTGTGTCGAACTACTGGGGATCCATGGTTACTATACGTCTCCATAACTCTTGAAACAGGAACATCTGGGACACATTTCTGTTTCTGATGAGATTTTTTAGAATCAACAGAGGATTGGGAATCACTATCATTTGGACTGGAAATATCCACAAAGCCATCATCCACGGTGTTGCTGTTACTTAGTCCCGACTTATCTGAACCTTTAGAACTTGCATGATTATCTATTAAAGAGTTATTCAATATTTCTATACCTGAGTCACGTTCAATATCTTTTACTTTTTCAAATCGCTGAGGCGAGAACGATACATGTAATTTTTCAGATTGTAACATGTTTGTTCTAGAAGGAGTATTTGCAGAGAGCTGATATTTCTCCAAATAACTCTTATTTGTAAAACCTGGTATCGAGTGTTTATTAACATCCGAAACTTGCTGGGAAATACCATTCTTTTTACGATATTCTGAGAAAATCCCACTTATATCCATTTTCATAAACAATAATTTTGCATTAAATATTCAAAGACTGAAAATGGAATTATTGATAATTTCTAGTTGTATTTCCAATTAAAATTCTTCTTGTCAGCTGATCCAGTAATTGGTTGAAATTAAATAATATATTTATAATCCAACATTAAATATAAACAATGAACTGCCACTCATTATCAATATTTGAATCACTGTGAATTGTCACTCATTATCAATTTTTGAAGCACTGTGAACTGCCACTCATTATCAATATTTGAAGCACTGGTCAATTTATAGGATAAGTATTGAAAAGAGATTTGCTTGCCAAGTTTGACATTAATATACATCTGCCGATTATATCATAAACAACAGGATGCCAAACAAAACGAAAAAACTTTCTCATCATTATAAAGTAATTGGACTATCCTTCCACAGCACATTGTCTGATATTTTCAAAATTGTGTACTCCTTAAAACCATACAATAATTTGGTCTGATGCAAAAAAAAAAAAAAAATACAAACACTTAGATCTCACTCACAGACTTCAACAAACAATTAAAGTTAATTCCTCTCAGGTAAATATCACCAATCAATCCCTATTCCATTAATTTTTTTCAATGTATTCTCCAAGCTTTGATGGAATCAATACTCGTAGTATACTTCAGGATGTTGTCTCTGGTTTTAATTCTCGCCTTTTTATAGTATCCTACTATTGCGGAAAAACTTGACACCTTTTGCACGTTTATGACTTTAATATTTATAACATTCACTGTCAGAATAACTATTTAGCAGTATTTTATGGATTTTCCACGGTGGCCCTGAGAACATGCTGAAGTCACGGAGACATAACAACAGTAATTGTATAATTGCTGGACACCTCCAGATGATAATCCAAATCCTCGGAGTGACTCCCATCGACCAATCAGACCTCTTATCAATGGTTTGTTAATAGCTCAATAAACAAACAGACGACAATTGTTTCCATGTTTTATTGATCTGCCATCCGTTTGAAATTAGAAACTCCTCAGCAAAAAATAGCAATTGTAATTATTATTAACTCTCTTTGTAATTGACCTAAAAATCATATTTCATATTTTGTGTTTATTGTCAGATTTTCATTTTCCTGCTAATAATCCTAAGGCGACGTATTTTCATGTTAGATATGACAATAATCTGTCTTTATCACGACTTTTTATGTCTTAACTGGTATCTTTACAAAATACTTTATTGACCATAAAATGAACAAAAATTTAATGTTTCTTTATTTTAATAACCATTTCTCTACTAGCACTATTAAACTTCAATAATTTATTTATTTATTTTAAATAAAAGATGTTAATGTACAGAAAAAACTACAGCCCTACACATAAATGTTCTTACCAATATTGATATTAAAATAGCTATCTGGAATTGTCAGTCTTAAAAGAACCTTTAAAACAATAATGCATGTATACCGAGTATTGTGACCAGTCCATCTCTTGGTTATTGATTGGGCCATGCAACCAATACAATTGTTTGTATTCTAATATATCATTAAAAAGTTTATTTTAAACATTACCATTGCATACTCAAACAAAAACTGAGAAAACAAATTTTAAAATACATTGAATAACATCCATGAATACCAGTGGCCATATTGGGTTTTGGTATAAGGACAAACAATGCTCCAAAACCATTCCTTGAGGTTGGTTGTAAGCCCATAAAATTCTCCAAAACCATTCTCTGGGGTTGGGGTATAGGGACATAAAATTCTCCAAAACCATTCTCTGGGGTTGGCGTATAGGGCCATAAAATTCTCCAAAACCATTCTCTGGTGTTGGGGTATAGGGCCATAAAATTCTCCAAAACCATTCTCTGGTGTTGGGGTATAGGGCCATAAAATTCTCCAAAACCATTCTCTGGGGTTGGGGTATAGGGCCATAAAATTCTCCAAAACCATTCTCTGAGGTTGGGGTATAGGGCCATAAAATTCTCCAAAACCATTCTCTGGTGTTTGGGTATAGGGCCATAAAATTCTCCAAAACCATTCCCTGGAGTTGAGGAAAAGGGCCATGAAATTTTCTAAAACCATTCTCTAGAGCTGTGGAAAAGGGCCATAAAATTTCCTAAAACTATTCTTAGAATGTATGCACAAACTGACTACATATGGTACATTATACGGCCCCACCATACTATATTTCTAGAATGACGATGGTCCCACGAGTCTAATTGTGGAATGACATAGGTCCCAAGATAGCTTAATTGTGGAATGACGTAGGTCCCACGATAGTATAATTGTGGAATGACGTAGGTTCCACGACAGTATAATTGTGGAATGACATAGGTCCCAAGATAGTATAATTGTGGAATGACGTAGGTCCCACGATAGTATAATTGTGGAATGACGTAGGTCCCACGATAGTATAACTGTGGAATGACGTAGGTCCCACGATAGTATAATTGTGGAATGACGTAGGTCCCACGATAGTATAATTGTGGAATGACGTAGGTCCCACGATAGTATAATTGTGGAATGAGGCAGGTCCCACGATAGTATAATTGTGGAATGACGCAGTTCCATGATAGTATAATTGTGGAATAAGGTAGGTCCCACGATAGTATACTTGTGGAATGACGAGGTCCCACGATAGTATAATTGTGGAATGACGTAGGTTCCACGACAGTATAATTGTGGAATGACATAGGTCCCAAGATAGTATAATTGTGGAATGACGTAGGTCCCACGATAGTATAATTGTGGAATGACATAGGTCCCACGATAGTATAATTGTGGAATGACGTAGGTCCCACGATAGTATAATTGTGGAATGACGTAGGTCCCAAGATAGTATAATTGTGGAATGACATAGGTCCCACGATAGTATAATTGTGGAATGACATAGGTCCCACGATAGTATAAGTGTGGAATGACGTAGGTCCCAAGATAGCTTAATTGTGGAATGACGTAGGTCCCACAATAGTATAATTGTGGAATGACGTAGGTCCCACGATAGTATAATTGTGGAATGACGTAGGTCCCACGATAGTATAATTGTGGAAGGACGGAGTTCCACGATAGTATAATTGTGGAATGACGTAGGTCCCAGGATAGTATACTTGTGTAATGACGTAGGTCCAACGATAGTATAATTGTGGAATGACGTAGGTCCCACGATAGTATAATTGTGGAATGACGTAGGTCCCACAATAGTATAATTGTGGAATGACGTTGATCCCAAGATAGTATAATTGTGGAATGACGTAGGTCCCACGATAGTATAATTGTGGAATGACGTTGATCCCAAGATAGCTTAATTGTGGAATGACGTAGGTCCCACAATAGTATAATTGTGGAATGACGTAGGTCCCATGATAGTATAATTGTGGAATGACGTAGGTCCCACGATAGTATAATTGTGGAATGACGTAGGTCCCACGATAGTATAATTGTGGAATGACGTAGGTCCCACAATAGTATAATTGTGGAATGACGTAGATCCCAAGATAGTATAATTGTGGAATGATGTAGGTCCCACGATAGTATAATTGTGGAATGACGTAGGTCCCACGATAGTATAATTGTGGAATGATGTAGGTCCCACGATAGTATAATTGTGGAATGACGTAGGTCATATGATGACATTTACTTAATTAGTTATAATTAATGTTTGGTCAATCATGGCAATGTTGATATCCAGGTGTATAAAACATTTTAATGGATTTTAAACAGGTATTGTTTTCTCTGATCAATTATGCTAATATTTCACTTCCTAAGCATCAAAAACAGATCAATTATACATTAAATTAGCATATTTTGAATTTAGCCTTTTTTGACATGTATTAATTTGCATATTTTAAATGAAGCTTTTTGACATGTATTAATTTTGAATAAATACATTTCAATTGCATGTCAGAAGTGAAATAAAGACAAAAGAATTACCTGTGTGATAATGTAATGACGTAAATATCATTAAATTTGAGTTAGACAACAGGATAACAGAACCTCAATTCTTACGAGCATTAGGAATATATTTCCTGCAAGGCTTATGAAATATAATACCCAGCATGTCTTCGACATAAATTTCATATATGAAGAAAATGTTGAGCATATATCAATAGATGTTATTAAATCTAAAAATCAAAAGGTTGTGTGTTGCACCAGAACAAATTACTGACTGGATCTGAAGGACCAGTACATGTGTGTAACAGGACCAGAACAAGTTACTGACTGGATCTTAAAGGACCAGTACATTGTGTAACAGGACCAGAAAAAGTTACTGACTGGATCTTGAAGGATCAGTAAGACTTCATGTCTATCATAAGAGTTAAATATTTTCTATGGTATGGTATTACTGTAAAACAAGAATAATTTTTTTCAGTCAATGTCTTTTCATTTGATGATCATTAAATCATATAATCAGATGAGCACCCCAAGTTTTAATTGCTTCGGCTATATTTGGTATTATATAAAAAGATACTGTCTGGCAGAGAGATGTCAGTTAACGATGACAGGACATAAAACAGCCAGTCATTACAAATCATCACTTAACTCATGATACATTTAAACCATTTTACATACACTTAGTTCATGAGAAATAACAGTCAATTACCTCCCTTTACAAGGAATCTATTATTAGAATTATCTGCCTTTATCAAATCCTATAATGTTTTAGTTGATGACAAAATTGGATTATGTTCTTAGTTGATGGTATAGTTATCTCCCTTTGTCAAATTGGATAATGTTCTTAGTTGATGGCATAGTTATCTCCCCTTGTCAATTGGATAATGTTCTTAGTTGATGGCAGAATTATCTCCCTTTATCAAATTGGATAATTTTCTTAGCTTGTTGCAGAGTTATCTCCCTTTGTCAAATTGGATAATGTTCTTAGTTGATGGCAGAATTATCTCCCAATATAAAAGTGGATAATGTTCTGAGCTTTTTGCAGAGTTATCTCCCTTTGTCAAATTGGATAATGTTCTTAGCTTGTTGTATATATTTTATATATATATATCATAAAGTCAGTCCAACATGAGCAAATTATCACAATTTAATCACAAGTACTTTCATGCCTTCCGTCAATCTTCAGGTGAACAATATACAATTAATGACTTTAGATGAGGTCAATATCATGATTTATCAACGCAAGGGATTAGATAATTACCGAGGCAATCGGCGATGGTGATTATAGATCTCGAGGGTTGATAAATCATGATATCAACTGAATTCTAAAGTTATCAATTGATCTATTATATGACACATACAACAAAAACATTTTTTTTTCCAAAAGTATAATTTTATCAACAAAGAAAGATTGAAGCTTACACATGTTTACAGATTTCCCTGATACTATATTTAGGTACACGTTGAAGCTTACACCTCACATGATTATCATATTTTGCAATAATACATAGAATACCCTTTAAACCAATGAAAATCTAAGTTATTTACAGTCATATAATAAACATCAATAATGTTTATAATGCTACAATATATATATATATTTATATTTATTTAAAATGTAGAGTAAAAACCACTTAAAGCAACAAAATAAATCTATATTGCATAAATGGTTTTAAAATATTTAAAAAGAATTGGTTGAGGAAGTACCAACCTTGCACAAGATTTCAACATCATGCTAAATTTCACGACAATATGTCACAGATGCTATAGTGTTTGGGTTCTTTGTCATTCAAAACTGTACAACATCTGTTACCCTCCATATGTATTTTTTAAGTATTACTTTTATTGTGTCAACCGTCTCATTCTGTCTGACGGTTGTGGTTAATAAAAGGAGTCCAATAAAAGGAGTCCAAGGCAGTTCTGTTGTAGATCATTGTTTGAAGACAATTTTGTACTTTCCATTGGGTTAAGCCTTTTATAAAAGGTCTACAGATATCATCCATTAAAGTCAGTGATTAAGGCAGACAATTGCATTGTACAGCATGTTACACCAATGGAAAAATCTATCTCAATAAACACTACAAAGACTTAAATTGGATTTACATGCTGACTGTAAATCTAGCAACTCATTCAATGAATACCAATACACAAATAAAATCAAACAAGAGCTTAAATATAATAACAGAAACACTCGATAAAAATAACAAATGTTTAGCCCTGGCTAAAACATCCTCAAATTAAAAATATTTTTGTTGCTTGTATTTTCAAATGCATTTGTAGAATGATTGCTGCATTTTTGCTTTAAAAAATCACAAGAGAATGATAGGTATTACCTAGTACAGCCCTGTGGAAAGAATAAAGGAAGGATGATTTGTAATGCCTTGGGCAGATGATAAAGCAGGACTTGTACAGCGTGTGGAAAGAATAAAGGAAGGAGGATGTGTACAGCCTTTGGGAATAAAGCAAGACTAGTACAGCCCTGTATAAAAAAATCAAAGAATAAAGAAATGGTAATGTGTTTAGATTTGGGCAGATGATACAGACAGACTAGTACATTCCTGTGGAAAGAATAAAGTAAGGATGTGTTTAGCCTTGGGCAGATGATAAAGCAACACTAGGACAGTCCTGTGCAAAGAATAAAGGAAGGATGATGTATATAGCCTTCTGGAGATGATAAAACAAGCCTCTAGTACAACACTGTCAAAAGAATAAATGAAGGATGATGTGTAAAGGCTTCTGATAAAAACAAGCCTCTAGTACAACCCTGTCAAAAGAATAAAGGAAGGATGATGTGTAAAGGCTTCTGAAAAAAAACAAGCCTCTAGTACAACCCTGGGAAAAGAATAAAGGAAGGATTATGTGTACAGGCTTCTGATAAAACAAGCCTCTAGTACAACCCTGTCAAAAGAATAAAGGAAGGATGATGTTATAGGCTTGTATGGAGGTTGTTATAATACATGTAGGACCCATTCAATATAAATTCAACATCAATCTTAAAATTGCACCATATGTTCATCTTCTGCAAGAGAAATGGAGCACAATTACTTGGTACATAGCACTCATAATTACCATCAATTGAAGACTACCTGAATGACCAATTACCTGGTTACACCTGGTCAATCAAAGAATTAATTAGTAATTCAATCAGGTATTGATTAATTAGATAAACAAAGATAAGGTCACCACTCTCTGAATGTAAACAGTGTCCCCAGAAAAATGTCAGATCTAAAGAGCATATTTCTCTGTATTAATTTATGGATTAATTATCCCTGGGAAAAAAACAGACCAAGAGAATAGTACAGATATTTACTGATAAGGAATCTAAAACAATTCCTGACTTCTTTGTATGAATATGGATGCTGATAGGTCTGAAAACATTAAGATCATGAAAGACATCAAGTAATAGTTTGAAACTGTATGTAGACCTGGCATGAATTGACTAATCTGAAGGTAAGCAGTACTGACACCAACTTAATTATTTTGAGGTAAGGCAGTCCTGGCACGAACTGACAAATCTGAACGCCAGGCAGTCCTGGCATGAACTGACAAATATGAAGGCCAGGCAGTCCTGGCACCCACTAATTTATTTTGTGATATGGCAGTCGTGGCACGAACTAACATATTTTGTGTGACGAGACTGTGGTGTAACTTGTGATTACAGTATAAAGTGAAGTACCCTTGTAATGCTTGGTATGGTACTTAGGATACAGAACAGAAGTGTGTTGTACAAGCTTTGAATATCAGTTACGCCAGGAAAGTTCTTCTTTAGTTTGATTGGTTAGCACACTGACTTACGAGAATGTAGGATTCTTGCAAGAATATTGTAATCCAAACAAACATTAACAATACAGAACCTCCGTGGCAACTATCAATAAGTTATCGTACACTGGGGAACTTCAATCCAGAGTTTTATTGGGCAGTTATATCATTTTGCTTCTTCCTATAGAATTGTATTCATGGACTCACAATTGTTAAATATTAATTGCTATGATTGCTTTAGGTCATAAATGAATTTATCACAAAGAAACTAATTATCCTAATAATATTTTATTTTTCCTTTCCTATAATCTGCCCAAGTAACTTTTCCTGCCGAAGGTCTGGGATTTTCTCTTGCTACTCTGGCTTCCACACCTAATACCACCTGGATGCCATTATATAGGTAAAAATAATGGCTAAAAAGTGTGTTAAACTATCCCTTGTTACAAAGCCACCCCTTACTAAATATTCTTACCTGCTGTGACAGATTGATGTTACAAAATTCATACTGTTTTCAAAATAAAACCCAGATCATCACATCTACCTAACCTGCATACCTAAATTAAACCTATAAACACCTAGGACAGACAGTAGTACACCCCCAGGAAAGACAAGAGTAAACCCCCCAGACAGACAAGAGTACACCCCAGGGACAGACAAGAGTACACCCCCAGGGCAGCCAAGAGTACAACCCCAAACAGACAAGAGTACACCCCAGGACAGAGAAGAGTACACCCCCAGGGCAGACACGAGTACACCCCAGGACAGACAAGAGTACACCCCCAGGGACTGACAAGAGTACACCCTAGGACAGACAAGTGTACACCCCTAGGACAGACAAGAGTACACCCTAGGACAGACAAGTGTACACCCCTAGGACAGACAAGAGTACACCCCCCCGGACTGACAAGAGTACACCCCAGGGACAGACAAGAGTACACCCCCAGGACAGATGAGAGTAAACCCCCAGGACAGACAAGAGTACACCCCCAGGACAGACAAGAGTACACACTAGGACAGACAAGAGTACACCCCAGGAGAGACAGGGATTATTTACACATTTTACCTCCAGCCTGCTATCACAAATTACTGGTAATTATCAACTCTAATTGAAAATGCTGGGAGACAGATGTGGCACGTTGTCAACAAATAATGACCAGTGATCAGATCACCATGCTGGGAGACAGATGTGGCACATAGTCAACAAATAATGACCAGTGATCTGATCACCATGCTGGGAGACAGAAGTGGCACATAGTCAACAAATAATGACCAATGACCTGATAGTATGCTGTTTTTAAGTATTGACATTTGGTTGATATTCTTTTCTTTTCTACTTTTACATTTTTAAAGTATTTCGGAACATTAAAAAAAATCTATTCACGCAGATAACAAAATATCAAGAACACTTCAATATTTCTGCTTCTTATAGCTTTAAAAACAAGAATCATCAGCTTGATTTTAATCATTGCAGACAAACACATAATTAGAAATTACTCTAAAAACCTCAATTTTAGTGACAGTTGAAGCCTTTATTGTCCTAAAAACATCCGACAGAAATTCTCACTTCATTCTATTTCCTACGTCTTCATTTGATTTGTCTAATTCAATGATAGGATATATAGAGCCAATATAACCAGAAAAAAACATATTTAATTACCATGACAATCAGTCCCCTCTATCATTATAATGACACAATAAGTTTCATCAGGTCATGAGAAGGGTTGGTGATTATTAATCAATAATAACTCTCAGATTTAACTGACCATGTAAATGTCTTTATTGGAGTCCTAGTCATGAAGGACAATCAATTACCATCATGTCAATCTTCCTAATCCACGCTGAAAGGTACGAGCAACAACCAACGGGGGACTATAAAGAACATTTTGTTTTCATGAATAATTGATAGACTTCTCACTGAAAAACAAGATTTGTTTAATGACAGACCATGTTTGTTTATCTTGAATCTGTCAGAATAAACCACACCAATGTGCAACATGAAACAAACATTCTACAAAGCAGTACTTTAAATTAAATCTTAAAACTCTTCAGTTCCTACATGAAACAAACATTCTACAAAGCAGTACTTTAAATTAAATCTTAAAACTCTTCAATTCCTACATGAAACAAACATTCTACAAAGCAGTACTTTAAATTAAATCTTAAAATTCTTCAGTTCCTTTAATCTTTATTTTTTTGCAAATTCATTAAATTAACAAGAAAGTGAAGATTCTGGTTGCTAGGTGTTGTACATTTAACAGGACTTTGAAGTATGCTCACTAAATATCGTCCAATCAAAGCAGTACTCTTCAAACATACAAATTTAATTATAAAAAATTTCAGAAAGATTAAGAACCAGAACACAGTACAACAATGACATGTGACAATTTGTAAGGGTTTCACAATCAAAATAATTATTAAAGCTCCTTTTAATTGCTGACAATATTTCTATTTCATATATAGTTATACCAACAGGACTAAATTTAATAATACATTAAAGTTTTTGTGACAGATAAAAGGAAATATAGCCATTTTTTATTTCTGGGTTTTGATATCATATTAAAATGTTAGCATATGATTTTGAAAGAGCTAAAATCCTACTTTGCTGAGATGTTTTAATTGCCAAAACGTTTTCTCTGTTTATTCGGAAATATGGCCTGTTTTATGACATTTTCTCTGTTTACTCGGAAAGATGGCCTGTTTATGACATTTTCTCTGTTTACTCGGAAAGATGGCCTGTTTATAACTTTTTCTCTGTTTACTCAGAAAGATGGCCTGTTTATAACGTTTTCTCTGTTTACTCGGAAAGATGGCCTGTTAATAACGTTTTCTATGTTTACTCGGAAAGATGGCCTGTTAATAACGTTTTCTCTGTTTACTCGGAAAGATGGCCTGTTTATAACGTTTTCTCTGTTTACTCGGAAAGATGGCCTGTTAATAACGTTTTCTCTGTTTACTCGGAAAGATGGCCTGTTAATAACTTTTTCTCTGTTTACTCGGAAAGATGGCCTGTTTATAACGTTTTCTCTGTTTACTTGGAAAGATGGCCTGTTTATAACGTTTTCTCTGTTTACTCGGAAAGATGGCCTGTTTATAACTTTTTCTCTGTTTACTCAGAAAGATGGCCTGTTTATAACGTTTTCTCTGTTTACTCTGAAAGATGGCCTGTTTATAACGTTTTCTCTGTTTACTCGGAAAGATGGCCTGTTTATAACTTTTTCTCTGTTTACTCTGAAAGATGGCCTGTTTATAACGTTTTCTCTGTTTACTCGGAAAGATGGCCTGTTTATAACTTTTTCTCTGTTTACTCAGAAAGATGGCCTGTTTATAACGTTTTCTCTGTTTACTCGGAAAGATGGCCTGTTTATAACGTTTTCTCTGTTTACTCGGAAAGATGGCCTGTTTATAATAATATGACAAAATCAAAATAGTGTTAACACAAAAATGATACGAAAAGATATTTTGACTTTACTTTGACCACTTAACAGTGAAAAAATTATGATGGCTCAAACTGAAATCTTGTGTTTTAAGGAAACAGTTTGATTTAGATTTGTTTTTTTGAATGCTGTTTAATGCCACATTCCGCACTTTTTGAGCTTTATGTGGCATCCAATTTTATTGGGAGACGAAGATACCATAGTAAACCGTTGACCTTTTGTAGGAAAGCTGACAATACATGTCCGTTAAGATTGGAGTTGAGTACTCCCTGCCCACAATGAGACTCGAACGTTAAGATTGGAGTTGATTACTCCCTGCCCACAATGAGACTCGAACGTTAAGATTGGAGTTGAGTACTCCCTGCCCACAATGAGACTCGAACGTTAAGATTGGAGTTGATTACTCCCTGCCCACAATGAGACTCGAACGTTAAGATTGGAGTTGATTACTCCCTGCCCACAATGAGACTCGAACGTTAAGATTGGAGTTGATTACTCCCTGCCCACAATGAGACTCGAACGTTAAGATTGGAGTTGATTACTCCCTGCCCACAATGAGACTCGAACGTTAAGATTGGAGTTGAGTACTCCCTGCCCACAATGAGACTCGAACGTTGAGATTGGAGTTGAGTACTCCCTGCCCACAATGAGACTCGAACGTTAAGATTGGAGTTGATTACTCCCTGCCCACAATGAGACTCGAACGTTAAGATTGGAGTTGAGTACTCCCTGCCCACAATGAGACTCAAACGTTAAGATTGGAGTTGAGTACTCCCTGCCCACAATGAGACTCGAACGTTAAGATTGGAGTTGAGTACTCCCTGCCCACAATGAGACTCGAACGTTAAGATTGGAGTTGATTACTCCCTGCCCACAGTGAGACTCGAACGTTAAGATTGGAGTTGATTACTCCCTGCCCACAATGAGACTCGAACCTGCAACATCAGTACTGATCAATAGTAGATGAACTACCTTAACCACTTGGCCACTGAGGTCCTAGATACAGTTTGAAACAACTCTTGCAGTAGCCACTGATTGTCATCAGTAGTAGTATGTAGTCACAGTAAATCTATTACTTTACAAAATTCTGAAATATGTTTTATTCCAGTAAAAACTGAATCATGCTGTGTTCTATTGATTCAGAAGATTTTTTATAGAATGTCAGATGTCAATTGGTTTATTTATTGGGTTTGGCCGAGGGTGACATTATTGAGTCTCTCTACAGTTCTATTGTATTTCTGTAAACGTCCATTAAAATCTACTCCGACCTTTAATTAAAGCACTTGTTGCTATTAATAATTTAAACTTTATAGATTTAACCTTTATTTTTTTCCTAGAACACAAAATTGGTCGGAATTCTAAGAACTGATGTGTCTCATGGATTTTATTACTGTTTATATATAAATATTTAATTGAGATATTATAAAACTAAACCTTAAATTTTTTCACTTGCGTATATAGCCTCTTTGTGTTGAAGCATGAAATCAACATTGTTTATACCTAGTTAGACAGACTGGTAAATGTTAAGTTACATTAACAGTATTGTTTATACCTAGTTAGACAGACTGGTAAATGTTAAGTTACATTAACAGTATTGTTTATACCTTGTTAGACAGACTGGTAAATGTTAAGTTACATTAACTCAGTATTGTTTATACCTAGTTAGACAGACTGGTAAATGTTAAGTTACATTAACTCAGTATTGTTTATACCCAGTTAGACAGACTGGTAAATGTTAAGTTACATTAACTCAGTATTGTTTATACCTAGTTAGACAGACTGGTAAATGTTAAGTCACATTAACTCAGTATTGTTTATACCTAGTTAGACAGACTGGTAAATGTTAAGTTACATTAACTCAGTATTGTTTATACCTAGTTAGACAGACTGGTAAATGTTAAGTTACATTAACTCAGTATTGTTTATACCCAGTTAGACAGACTGGTAAATGTTAAGTCACATTAACTCAGTATTGTTTATACCTAGTTAGACAGACTGGTAAACGTTAAGTTACATTAACTCAGTATTGTTTATACCTAGTTAGACAGACTGGTAACTGTTAAGTTACATTAACTCAGTATTGTTTATACCTAGTTAGACAGACTGGTAAATGTTAAGTTACATTAACTCAGTATTGTTTATACCTAGTTAGACAGACTGGTAAACGTTAAGTTACATTAACTCAGTATTGTTTATACCCAGTTAGACAGACTGGTAAATGTTAAGTTACATTAACTCAGTATTGTTTATACCTAGTTAGACAGACTGGTAACTGTTAAGTTACATTAACTCAGTATTGTTTATACCTAGTTAGACAGACTGGTAAATGTTAAGTTACATTAACTCAGTATTGTTTATACCCAGTTAGGCAGACTTGTTAATGTTAAGTTACATTAACTCAGTATTGTTTATACCTAGTTAGGCAGACTGGTAAATGTTAAGTTACATTAACTCAGTATTGTTTATACCTAGTTAGACAGACTGGTAAACGTTAAGTCACATTAACTCAGTATTGTTTATACCTAGTTAGACAGACTGGTAAACGTTAAGTTACATTAACTCAGTATTGTTTATACCTAGTTAGACAGACTGGTAAATGTTAAGTTACATTAACAGTATTGTTTATACCTAGTTAGACAGACTGGTAAATGTTAAGTTACATTAACTCAGTATTGTTTATACCTAGTTAGACAGACTGGTAAATGTTAAGTTACATTAACAGTATTGTTTATACCTAGTTAGACAGACTGGTAAATGTTAAGTTACATTAACTCAGTATTGTTTATACCTAGTTAGACAGACTGGTAAACGTTAAGTCACATTAACTCAGTATTGTTTATACCTAGTTAGACAGACTGGTAAATGTTAAGTTACATTAACTCAGTATTGTTTATACCTAGTTAGACAGACTGGTAAATGTTAAGTTACATTAACTCAGTATTGTTTATACCTAGTTAGACAGACTGGTAAATGTTAAGTTACATTAACTCAGTATTGTTTATACCTAGTTAGACAGACTGGTAAACGTTAAGTTACATTAACTCAGTATTGTTTATACCTAGTTAGACAGACTGGTAAATGTTAAGTTACATTAACAGTATTGTTTATACCTAGTTAGACAGACTGGTAACTGTTAAGTTACATTAACTCAGTATTGTTTATACCTAGTTAGACAGACTGGTAAATGTTAAGTTACATTAACTCAGTATTGTTTATACCTAGTTAGACAGACTGGTAAATGTTAAGTTACATTAACTCAGTATTGTTTATACCTAGTTAGACAGACTGGTTAATGTTGAGTTACATAAAATATATACACACAAATCTAGTTCATAGATAAATTTTCCTTGTAAAATTAGTCCAGAAAGACCAATATTTCTAGGAACTTAAGTTCGTTGTTTCTGTTCTAGTTAAAATAGTCCTGTCTAGTGAATCTAGTGCAGGAATAGATTTTCCTAGTAAAATTTAAAGTCCAGACAAACCACACCAACAGACCAAATTACATCTGAGAAACAGACCCCACCAACCAACCCAACACATCTAAAAAATAGTCACCACCAACTGACCCAATAGGTTGAGGAAATGGACCCCAAGTAAAAAATAGTCACCACCAACTGACCCAATAGGTTGAGGAAATGGACCCCAAGTAAAAAATAGTCACCACCAACTGACCCAATAGGTTGAGGAAATGGACCCCAAGGGAAAAAATAACATTGATAAGGATGTTTGGCAATAATGAATGGTACAGCCTACTCAACTTCACGGATAATCTAACTGAATACATTTTAATGTGATTGAATATATGTTAATATGATTGAATACATTGAATCAAACTAAAGCTGACTCTGTAAATACTTTGTATCATTGTCTAGGCTGTGGATAAATATTAGGTAATTCCAAGTTTATTTACAAGTAATTATTTCTTCTATCAATTACAAGTGATTTATTTCTATATGTTGTTTGATTAATTAAAAAACTGTCATTAATGTCAACAGAAATGTTCAAAGAATTGTTGAACTTTGCAGTTATATTTGTCGGGTAAAAAGTACAAATTTACATATTGCATGTTTTTAATTGATAAAGCAAACAAAATAAATAACAAACTGATGGAGTTGTTATTTAACCTTAATTTTAAATTCATACCTAAATAATTTAATTTGCTTGGAATGCTGAAATCTGATTGGTTAATTCAAATCGAGCAACCCATATTATCAGATATAACTTGTGTGACCTATGACCTATTCTTACGTCGTTAAAATTCAAATAGTTCCATCGACGTTTTTACTATAAAATTTGTTAAAACTTATAGTAAATAATATGGTTTGGGTCTGTTTACACCATTCATAAACCGCTTCGTGGTTTATTGGGCGTAAACAGACCTAAACCATATTATATTGTATAACCTGTTCAGAAATTTGAGGTATTCCTTAATTAAAGTGGATAGCCAAAATGGGAGAAACATGTATCACTGCCTTAATGGGGGAAACATTGTCTCACGCTGTCGCTCGGGATAAAATAATGCGACATAAATGGCCATCTTGTTGTAAATCAATGATAAACCACTGCCTCTGTGAATTATTTCTTAAATTTACACAGTTAATTTTATAATTATGCTAAATATAGGAATTGAAGTCTGTCATAGAAATAATTTGGTCAAAGGTTTATGTTGCCCAAGTTCTAAATAAAATAAAAGTAGAAAGGAATGAATCGGTTCTTCGGGGATTAACAGCCGATTACATTTAATTACTCGGTAATACTTGGATGACGATGATCAGCCGACTTGTTGTATAATTTACATTCTCAGAATATAGATGAGAGGTTTTATTGTGTTAAATAGCTAATTACATATTGTGGAGAACGTTCTCCAGGGATGGACGTTCTGTGGTATATTAAGCAATTATTACAGAAATATTATTGATCCAAAGTCATTGGCAGATCACGTCTATATTATTTAAATACTTTTGTATTTCACGCAATAAATTGCTTGCATTACACACATATAAGACTTCACTTACTACTGAATATTGTTTCTTTTCCAGCTTTTAAATATCAAGTTTTAAACACCAATTGTCAATTAAACTTGTCTATGAGTGATTTTTTCAATACTGGCTTAAGAAGGTCTTCTTTTAATAAAACTTTTTGTATTGGGAAATAACATAGAAGAATATTCAGTTTTTAATGTACAATTTTGTGAGGGTTCACAAAGAACACTATTAAACTCAAATCTCTCCATTTTATGATTGTTTTAATAGTCTGACTTTCTGTTTTAATGGTCAACAGCCATGCTCTCAACCCATTAACATTTAGACACGGCCATATTTTAATTAAATTCTATTGACTGAGTTATTGTTCTGTCCTAACAATAAACGGAGGCAAAAAACAGGAGATAAACCAGGTCAACATAACATCAGCACTCATAAAATCCAAATACGGTAAAACACGGAAGCTCACAGGCAACATAAAATATGTCTCTGTCAAAGGTAGAAATTGATTAAAAATTGCAAAACGACCAATTCTGGGTCTGAACTAATTGCTCATCAAACAAAGCCTATTCCAACTATACTGTAATCTGATTTCACACTTGACTGAAATTAGTTTCTAATATTTTGCTCATTATTTAAATTTCTTTTAACAAAATATCATTATATGTTAGAGACATGTTAAAATCCAAAGTAATTTTGTCTGAGGAATCAATATATTTTTATCCCCCCCACCCCCTCCCACACCTCATGCATTCATCCATCTAAAACTTGATTAAAGCCAAAACCTTCATGCTTGACCTCAACAAATATGAAAATCTTTGTATAAAGAAGACTTGTATACAGATTTTATAAGCTAAACCATCTGATTTGTTGAAATACAAAAATCCATATAATTCTGACATGAAAATCTTATAATAAATTGTGTTCTGTGTTATTCTTGGATGATTTACTTATCTCCCCTTTTGTCTATTCTTACACAGATTTTGATAGGTGTCACTAGCCAAGCAAGATATGCTTTCCTGAACAAGAGTTATCTCCCCTATGTTCAAAGTGTTACTTATGTTGACTGCTTATGAGTTTCTGTTAGTTATTAGCTTTGTAACTTTGACATTGGATTAAATAAAGATTCCTCTTCAGTTTCAGTTGGATTACAATATTTCTCCACTTGAGATACCTGTATATTTTATTCTATGATTTTCCTATACAAGGTCCCCATTCAATTGCACATAAAATCTAAATGCATTTCTAATATGACGTCATGCTTTAACTAGGTAAACAAAGCCGTGTCAAAATTCCAATAAGTTTAGTTCGTAAGCTGAATGTTTTGTGTAAATGTAAAAACTGACTTCAAAAATGCAGTTTGTTATGTGTTATCCATAATTATCTTTATTGTTAATAATGCAGTTATTTTCAGCCTGAAATCTGAGATTTGTATAATTTAACACATTATTTTTTTAACAACTCTACATTCTAATATGACATCCTTCACATACTTTGAGAACATATCATAGAGCCCGTTGTAATGTCACAATTAGAATTCCGATGTCATAGAATGCTCAACTAAAAATTTCAAACTGGAACAATGCAATTTCATTAAGATTTCTAAACATTTTTGTTTAAAAGGTATGTATATATTAAATAAAATGACCAGCATATATGTTTATGTCAATTTTATTGGCTTTAACATTCTGTTTTTAGATATATCTTATTAGTTTAAAAAAATAAAACAATATTTATTACCATTGAAAGCATCCTCTAAGAGCTGCTTTGAAATTTTAAAACATTTGCAAGACATATTAGAATAGAAAAAGATTTTCTCAATTGGGCTTTATGCAAATTAGAACATGGTCAGACCTTATATTTGTCTTCATTTTATACCTTGCTATCACTCGGTATAAAATATTGACAAATATAAGGTCTGACCATGTTCTAATTCACATTAACCCCGCTCACAATAATCTATCTCTTAATTTGGCACAAGTGATATTATTTTAAACATGAGACTGATTATCATGTTTATTACAGAGACGAATATTTATTATATTTTAGAGGAACTTAGCTTTGAATGTTCTTGTGTGTCACTGCTAGTGATGTCGTTAAAGACATACATTGTGACATCACTTCCAGGGATTGCATGAGACTTTTTAATTTCCTCTGAATTTAATTATTTTAATTACTTGGTCCAGCAATGTAAAAATTAACACAAAAACAATTAAAAAAAATTGATAACATATTGGTGATTCTTTCTTATTTACATTTTCTAGTGTCATCTGAGTGATACACATTTAACTACATACAGCATGAAGTTCAGTTAATGAAACCTTACTAGGTAAAATATTGCAAGTAATTCTACGATCCTTGGATTACACTTAATGTCTCTTGGCTGAAGTCATAGGATAAATAACAGGAAAACAATTCAGACATCTATATATATTGTTGGAAGTCAACAAACGAATCGACCTTCCTGATCTATTATTGAAGATATACAAAGCTCATCTTATACGTGGTATAATACAGGGATTGTCCTATAGGCTGTATGATACAGGGATCGTCATATAGGCTGTATGATACAGGGATCATCCTATAGGCTGTATGATACAGGGATCGTCATATAGGCTGTATGATACAAGGATCATCCTATAGGCTGTATGATACAGGGATCATCCTATAGGCTATATGATACAGGGATCATCCTATAGGCTGTATGATACAGGGATCATCCTAAAGACTGTATGATACAGGGATCATCCTATAGGCTGTACGATACAGGGATCATCCTATAGGCTGTATGATACAGGGATCATCCTATAGGCTGTATGATACAGGGATCATCCTATAGGCTGTATGATACAGGGATCGTCCTAAAAGCTGCATGATACAGGGATCATCCTATAGGCTGTATGATACAGGGATTGTCCTATAGGCTTTATGATACAGGGATCATCCTATAGGCTGCATGATACAGGGATCATCCTATAGGCTGCATGATACAGGGATCATCCTATAGGCTGTATGATACAGGGATCATCCTATAGGCTGTATGATACAGGTATCATCCTATAGGCTGTATGATACAGGGATCATCCTATAGGCTGTATGATACAGGGATCATCCTATAGGCTGTATGATACAGGGATCAACCTATAGGCTGTATCATACAGGGATCATCCTATAGGCTGTATCATACAGGGATTGCCCTATAGGCTGTATCATACAGGGATCATTCTAAAGGCTGTATGACACAGGGATCATCCTAAAAGCTGCATGATACAGGGATCATCCTATCGGCTGTATGATACAGGGATCATCGTACAGACTGTATGATACAGGGATCATCCTATAGGCTGTATGATACAGGGATCATCCTAAAAGCTGCATGATACAGGGATCATCCTATAGGCTGTATGATACAGGGATCGTCCTATCGGCTGTATGATACAGAGATCATCCTATAGGCTGTATGATAAAGGGATCATCGTACAGACTGTATGATACAGGGATCATCCTATAGGCTGTATGATACAGGGATCATCCTAAAAGCTGCATGATACAGGGATCATCCTATAGGCTGTATGATACAGGGATCGTTCTATATACTGTATGTTACAGGGATCATCCTATAGGCTGTATGATACAGGGATCATCCTATAGGCTGTATGATACAGGGATCATCCTATAGGCTGTAATGATACAGGGATTATTCTGTACACTTTATAATAATGGTATCATCCTATATGCTTTAATGATATTGGGATCATCTTGTCATGCTTAAAGTTAATGGCAATAAATTTCATTTAAAGCAGCTTTTAGAGAAATATGACATTGTATGGTAATCTAATAAATCAATAAACAGACATTCCAAACTAGGATTAAGGTGTTAATGTAGAAGACAGAATAGTGCATCCTGGGAAATGGACATGTAAACAATGTATCTGACAACAAATATCTGTTAATTGTCATCCCTCCGCAGATAGATGTCAAATCAATCATATTTAATTTGGAGGAAAATTAGATTTTTTTAATTCAAAGTGATCAATTATGTTTTCAGATGGCTTGTTGTCACTTTTCTGACAGAACTCATTAAGTCAACAGAAAGACCATAAACACCTAACTTGACTCTATGACTAGCTGTTGGTACCAGGCTGACTTGACATGAAATAAAAAATTTGAAAATATATGTGTCATAATCAGAAGTCTATCTGTGTGCTTTGGTCCTTGTGAAGTAACAACAATACCCCAAATCTGTTATTGACCTTAGAAAAGACAGTCACCAGTCCATTTATACTTGTGTATAGCTATATATAGGCAAAACAGTATGGACTATCCTAGGATCATGGAATATATGTATATATATATATTGAATGAAATTATAAAAAGTTTTGTTAGAATATTGAACTGTGAGTTATGGCCCATTGGATGAAAATAAACAACAGGAGATAACCACCAAATCATTGCAGCCCTTATCTTATAGGAGACAACTCTGTTAATACAATGATTTTACCTGGTTTCCTTTTCTGATGGTGTCTCACAGCTACTGGCTATACTGGAATCTTCTGACTCTAAGGAATTAAAACTTTTACAGTTAGCCTCTCTCATCTTTCTTTCCTCCCACTGAGCCCGTCCCTCATCAGCCGCTCGTCTCTTTAGCTCTACCAATCTTTTCTTCTCTTGTTCAATTAATGTACTTCCTACAAATGTTTTATATGTTAGTTTCATGAGCATTAAATAGGATGTTTGATAATCAGGACGTGGTGGACATTTAATAACAGTTATGGCTGTATTTATTTGTATCACTAATTAAAAAACAACATATCCTAGAGAATACATCGTTTAAACTTATTTAGGAAATCAATATTCAATTGTCTCTGAATCTTATAAAAGAGTGTTCTTCACAAAAAAATGTTTTCTTTGGCTTTATAATAAATGAACGCTCTGATCCACCAATAAAAAATCTACTCATTAACAGAATCTGTTCATAAATCACTCAAAGACAAAATGATCTCTCGACAACGTGAATTTATTGGACACAAAGAGGAAATGGGACCAACTTCACAACCTCATAATGAAGGTTTGATCTAACTCACAAAAGTATAAAGGAAAAAATATGACAGGGAGACGAAATCTGATGACAATATAAAGGAAACGTTGTTTGTTCTTTTAATATGATTTGAATTAGCTTGTCGCTTTCTGAAAAAAAATGACTTTATTGTTTAATAATTATTGATTAAATGAATTCAAAAATTTTAAGACTGTTTTTATACTTTCAAGGGCTCTAATTAAGTAATGGAAAGGAAAACAAGATAAAACCAGTCTGGTGAACAGAAAGTTCAATGAGAATCCTTAGTAAGTACAATGAACGAGGAAGTAAATTAACAGAGACCTTTACATAGATGTTACACAACAATTTCTTTTTATCCAGATAATAAATCCTGTTTTCTGTGACCAAGAAAACTATTGTACAAAGAGATTTCCTTTTATCTAAAAAGAAAACCTGGTTTTCTGCACCTATGAAAGCCATTTTTGTAAACCAGACATCAAGAGACCATCATCAATCAGGAAGTAAAATAACCATTTTAGATAAATATCTGGTATATACATTCTACAACAGATGTGAAATAAAGGCCTGCAGTATGTTTCACAAAAAGTCCTAAGTGTTAAATAAATCATAAGTACATTTACCTTTGATCTTACGATAGGTATTACACTTATAATGGGGCCTCGGTGGCCGAGTGGTAAGGTAGTTCGTCTACTATTGATCACATGGTCTGTCAACACTGAGATTGTGGTTTCGATTCTCACTGCAGGCAGGGTGTACTCGACTACAATCTTAATTGACAAGGATTGCCAGTTTTCCTACCACAGGTCGGGGGTATTCTCAAGGTACTCCAACTTCCTCCCCAATAAAAACTGG
>OX104113.1:0-10000 GCA_944474755.1 Limnoperna fortunei
TGTCATTTGTATAAATCCTGTTATGTACATGATCTATGCAAAAATGGCCAAATCGTCCTGATGTTTGAATATCATGGATGATTCTGGCCATCTGTAATACATTATAAAATTGAAAATACACCATTTTCGATCAACAATCAACACTAGAAGTAAATGTTTTTATTTCAATTTCATTTATATCTACAGTGTTGTTTACCATTGGCTGAATTCAAATATTACCACGTCATTGCACGTGCACATGTACACCTTTCATTTGATTGGACAAATTCAAAATGGCTTTTCTTGTTGCTAGTCATGCACGTGCAATGCAATGGTAACTATGCCACATTACAATAAATATTTGAATTCAGCCAATGGTAAACAATACAGGGTAGACATAAACAAGATTTAAATGAAACTTAACATATTTTAAAATAAGGTAGAGTTAGATTAACGGTCACCATATATACAATGGTTGTACAGTATATCGTTACATTCCAAAACGTTGAAGATTTAAAGATGTTAAGGGATCATCTGGAGGATTTAGAACACATTTTTACTGTCGACGAACAATTGAAAAGAATTATATTATACTCACCAATGGCATTTGTATTCACACAACAATTTTGTAATGCATTTGAAATCACTATGACATTTTGGATAGTTATCAGTGACAACTAGTTAACGAATGTTTGTAAATATATACATAAATTGTTTTTATGATATTATTAGCCCTAATAAAGTGTTTTAAATGAACAAATAAAAATGTAAAATGTATGTCTATAGTTATGTATATAGAAAAAAAGGTGTCAATCTGAGTAATTTGAGACTAATAATAAATAAAACAAATAAAAAAAAGAAACAAACATGACAACTGCAAATAAGCATTTACATAGATATCCATTTACATCCATGCAACATACTATGCTCTCCTATATTATATAAGACACTGGCTCCCATATATATCCATGCATGTATCCATATACCGTAAAAACGTTGCCAACTACCGCAAAATGTTGACATTTACCGTAACGGTATTTGGCAACACAATTACGGTAATTGGTTACATGAATGCGGTAACTGCTACTTTGTATCCATATACCGTAAAAATGTTGTCACTTACCGCAAAATGATGACATTTACCGTAACGGTATTTGGCAACATCCCTTGCGGTAATAACTACATTGTATCCATTATTGCACGGTAATTGGTTACAGCAATACGGTAAACAATTACATAGTATCCATTACCGTAAAACTGTTGCCACATACCGCAAAATTTACCGCAACGGTATTTGGAAACATTTATTGCGGTAATACTTACTTTGTATCCATACTACCGCAAAAGATGTTGTCATTTACCGCAAAAAGTTGACGTTTAACGCAACAAAAACTGGCTACTTATGCGGTAATGGCTTCTTTGTAGCCATTTTACACAAGTTGCCGTTTACCGCAAAGAAACTGGCTACAATGGCTACTTTTTAGCTATTTAACACAAGAAATGTCTTTTTGCGTTAAACTGGCTACTTAAACGGCAATGGCTACTTTGCTTTTATTTAACACAAAAAGATTGTACTTTTTGCGATAACGGGAATTTAATGATTCTTAATTGTGAATTACTCTGGCAGTAGCAGATGTTTTTCTTATTTAGAAACTGTTTTATTTTTTTCAGGTTACAGACCATAAGATATGCCATTCATATAATGCCGACAAGGTAAAACCTAAAAAAAAATGAGAGACTATGCAAAAAAAGTTTGCTACCGTGTAAGGACGAAATTTAGAAAAAGAAAGAATAAAATTTAACTTGTGCGCTATAACATTCTGACAAAACCTATGTTTTATGCTTTTTGTCAGTCTTGTTAAATAAAGACAAGTTTGGATATTTTGAATGATATCTTGTTTTTTTTCAAGACTTGTTCAATAAAGACAAGTTTTGTTCAAAACTTATTGAAAAGTTGTAACATATGAAATAATAATGGCCAAAATAAACTTTAGCTTGTGTCATAACATTCTGACAAAACCTATGTGTCAAGTTTTTTGTATGACTTATTTGATTCGTTTGTCACTGTAACAAATACAATAATGTTTACAATAAAAATTTATCAATTAATCAATACTAAGTTTCTTCATCAATAACAATAAACTGGCGAAGAAAATGAACTTTAGAAATATTATATATGGAAAGTGATGAATACAAACATATATATTCAATATTCAGTCGAGTACACCCTTCATCAGACCTTAATATTCAGTGTTGATAGGTATTTAAAAGCTAGGTTTATTGTTCAGAAAGACAGTTTTTTGTATTGTATTTTCTATGATCTATTTGATGTTTTTGAACATTTATTGATAAGTCTTTTTATTGTAAGAAATACAATAGTAATGTTCACAATATAAAATGAATCAAATATTAAGTTTCTTCATCATTAAAAATACACTGACCACAAAAGAACTTTACAAATATGGTATATGGAAAGTGATAAATACAAACATACATATTCAATATTCAGTCGAGTGCACCCTTAATGAAACATTAATATTCAGTGCTTATAGGCACATTATTAATGGCAGACAAACAACCTCACCACTCTACCACACCAAAATTCAGACTTTCAAGGGGAAAATAAAGAAATATATTAATTTACAATGATTTAATGCTAAGAAAAATAACAAGAACTTTGCCAATGTGTATATACGAAGGAATGCATTCAGCAGTGTTTTGCATTAATATTTTATATCTCTTATAAGTGACGTGAGAAAGCAAGCTTTAGGTTTTTGAAAGCCCAAAGATATATCTATAAAACTACGAAAAAGGAGCCATACATCTATTATAATAACTGAGCCACCGGACTTTGAAAATTTAGGGCAAAAAAAAAATGTACTTACAAATTAAGCTCAATCGACTTAAAATGATGTGAAACGGATAAAAAACACAACATTTAAGTAAGGTCCAAAAATGTAGTATAGTACCTAAAATGTAGCCAAAAGTAGCGCAAAGTAGCCAATTGTAGCCAAATGTAGCCAAAATGTTGCCAATTACCGAAAAAAAGTAGCCACTTTCCCATAGAATTCCAAATGGGAAAATTTGGCTACATTTTGGCTACATTTTGGTACCGTTCCACTAACCCTAACCCTAACCCTAACCCTAACCCTAACCCTAACCCTAACCCTAACCCTAACCCTAACCCTAACCCTAACCCTAACCCTAACCCTAACCCTAACCCTAACCCTAACCCTAACCCTAATTAGCAGTTTGCATATGGGAACGGTACTTTTGGGTAGCCTAAAGTACATTTCATGAGGGTTAGATGAAAATTTTTTTCGATGTTCGGCGGTTAGGGTTCAGAATTTAAGTTTCCTAGTGACCCCTTTTCGACCAAATAATCATAACTCTTCTCCTTGCAGTTTTCATGGGACTGGCTACCAAAGTTTACCGCTAACCCTCCCCCTTTCCTATAAAGGGTTAAAAAAACTTATTGCGGCCAATAGTTGCTAGGTAAAATACCTTTTTGGGGTTTGCAAACCGCCCTTTAACCCCCCGCCCAAAATGGGGGCTGACCTAGAAAAAACAGCACTTCTCCACCCATATGGTCTGACGGGTATATACCAGGTAGACTTTCTAAAATTCTTCTCCATTGTAGTAATGGTAAAATTTTTTTAAAATTTTTATTTCTTAAAATATCTTTATGAAACTTTGTGGGGATTTAAAAAATGACGTTATATTGATGATCCAGCAACATTTTTTTAGATATTTTAAAAATTGTATTTTATATGAATTGTTTTTGTGTTAAGTTGGGGTTAACTTTTTTGAGATGTAGCTAGGGTTAGTTAGGGTTGCAAATAGCTTTTTCCTTTGTAAAGATATCTTCAGGAAACTTTGGGAGAATGTTAATATCGACAATATAAAAATAACAACTCAAAAATTGTTCATGTTTAATAATAATTGTATTTTTAGAGAATTTTTTGGGGTTTTTTCATGCGGTAATGAAGGGGGAGGCTAGTTAGGGCTAGTTAGGGTTAATTAAGGTTGCAATTATCTTTTTGATTTGTAAAGATATCTTCATGAAACTCTTGGAGAATGTGAACACCGTCGAAATAAAGACAATCACTCAAAACATATTCATATATAATGATAGTTGTATTTTACATGAATTTTTTTGTATTTATTATGTCGGGGTGTGTTCGACTGGTATAGTTAGGGTTAGTTAGGGTTACTTAGGGTTGAAGATATCTTTTTTATTTGTAAAGATATCTTCATGAAACTTTAGGGGAGTTGGAATATCGTCAATATAAAGACAATAACTCAAAATATGTTTAGATATAATGTTAATTGTATTATACTGGAATCGTTTTGTGTTAATTGAGGGGGGGGGGGGTGCGTACGGCAGGCATAGTAAGGGTTTATTTGGGCTGCAAATATCTTATCTCTTTGTACAGATATAAGCATGAAACTTTGTAAAAATGTAGATAGTTGAAAAATGAAGACTACTAAACAAAAATCAAAAACATATTTCCATAGTTTAACTTTAATTAAATAATTTGTGATACGATAAATGCTATACAACTTTACCTAGTGAAAATGGCATTGGTTCTAATGAAAGTAAAGATCAACGGTTCTACTGTATCAAAATTAGGCAAGGTCTTCTCATTTGACTTCAGTATGATTTAGACTGCGGGCGTTTTTTGTAATGGAAGCGTTTCAACATCCATTTTGGTTTCTCTTGTTTTACGCTTCATTTTGATTTAATTCAGGCATTGGAACACTGTCAAAATAATAATTTACATTGTACTGACTTTGCTCTTCATGGTTGGGACCTTATTGCTGTCTTTTCTGTTGCTGACAAAATACCCAAACTTATCTTTATTTAACAAGTCTGACAAAAAGCATAATACATAGGTTTTGTCAGAATGTTATGGCACATAAAGTTAAAGTTTATTCTTTCGTCTTCTAAATTCCGTCCTTACACGGTTGCAAACTTTTCTTTGCATAGTCTCTCCTTTCTTTAGGTTTTTTCTTGTCGGCATTATATGAATGGCCTGTCTTATGGTCTGTAACCTGAAAAAAATAACAGTTTCTAAATAAGAAAAACATCTGCTACTGCCAGAGTAATTCACAATTAAGAATCATTAAATTCCCGTTATTGCAAACGTACAATCTTTTTGTGTTAGATAAAAGCAAAGCAAGCATTGTCGTTTAAGTAGTCAGTTTACCGCAAAAATACATTTCTTGTGTTAAATGGCTAAAAAGTAGCCAGTTTCTTTGCGGTAAACGGAAACTTGTGTTAAATGGCTACAAAGAAGCCATTACCGCATAAGTAGCCAGTTTCGTTGCGGCAAACGGCAACTTGTGTTAAATGGCTACAAAGAAGCCATTACCGCATAAGTAGCCAGTTTTGTTGCGGTAAATGACAACTTTTTGCGGTAAATGACAACCTCTTTTGCGGTAGTATGGATACAAAGTAAGTATTACCGCAATAAATGTTGCCAAATACCGTTGTGGTAAATGACAACCTCTTTTGCGGTAGTATGGATACAAAGTAAGTATTACCGCAATAAATGTTGCCAAATACCTTTGCGGTAAATGACAACTGTTGCCAAATACCGTTGCGGTAAATGACAACCTCTTTTGAGGTAGTATGGCAACAGTTTTACGGTATATGGATACAAAGTAGTAGTTACCGCAATCATGTAACAATTACCGTAAAAATGTTGCCAATTACCTTAAAAATGTAGCCGCATACCTAATCGCTAAAAAGTTACATTGTAGCTCTAATCCCTACCCCTAACCCCAAACCCTACCAGAAGTAGCCAAATATCGCATCGTTAATTGGCAACATTTTTGCGGTAATGGACAATATATTCGCGGTAATGGACAACATTTAATATGTTATAGGTTAAAGTGTCGATGTCCTGCAAAATATTTAAGATGCAGAAGTACCCACTACATAAATACCTTCCTTAGTAAAAATTCATAATTTTTTCAGATGTCTGACGACATACATACATACATACATACATACATTGTTTGCTGGTTTATAAGTGCATAAATATATGCGTGTAAGTGTTGTATTATCTGTTTCTGTTGATGTACTGTACAGCCATTGTATACATTTATAATCTGATATCTTTTGTTTCCCCGGTTTACTACCAGGATTGAACTAAATAAAAACTATATACATATATATACATTATATACATGAGGATTTATTGGTCTTCAATCATAAGGTCTGCCTTTATGTGTTTGTAGAGCGACCTTAATTGACAGACAAGGACAATTATTTGCCTGTCATTTGTATAAATCCTGTTATGTACATGATCTATGCAAAAATGGCCAAATCGTCCTGATGTTTGAATATCATGGATGATTCTGGCCATCTGTAATACATTATAAAATTGAAAATACACCATTTTCGATCAACAATCAACACTAGAAGTAAATGTTTTTATTTCAATTTCATTTATATCTACAGTGTTGTTTACCATTGGCTGAATTCAAATATTACCACGTCATTGCACGTGCACATGTACACCTTTCATTTGATTGGACAAATTCAAAATGGCTTTTCTTGTTGCTAGTCATGCACGTGCAATGCAATGGTAACTATGCCACATTACAATAAATATTTGAATTCAGCCAATGGTAAACAATACAGGGTAGACATAAACAAGATTTAAATGAAACTTAACATATTTTAAAATAAGGTAGAGTTAGATTAACGGTCACCATATATACAATGGTTGTACAGTATATCGTTACATTCCAAAACGTTGAAGATTTAAAGATGTTAAGGGATCATCTGGAGGATTTAGAACACATTTTTACTGTCGACGAACAATTGAAAAGAATTATATTATACTCACCAATGGCATTTGTATTCACACAACAATTTTGTAATGCATTTGAAATCACTATGACATTTTGGATAGTTATCAGTGACAACTAGTTAACGAATGTTTGTAAATATATACATAAATTGTTTTTATGATATTATTAGCCCTAATAAAGTGTTTTAAATGAACAAATAAAAATGTAAAATGTATGTCTATAGTTATGTATATAGAAAAAAAGGTGTCAATCTGAGTAATTTGAGACTAATAATAAATAAAACAAATAAAAAAAAGAAACAAACATGACAACTGCAAATAAGCATTTACATAGATATCCATTTACATCCATGCAACATACTATGCTCTCCTATATTATATAAGACACTGGCTCCCATATATATCCATGCATGTATCCATATACCGTAAAAACGTTGCCAACTACCGCAAAATGTTGACATTTACCGTAACGGTATTTGGCAACACAATTACGGTAATTGGTTACATGAATGCGGTAACTGCTACTTTGTATCCATATACCGTAAAAATGTTGTCACTTACCGCAAAATGATGACATTTACCGTAACGGTATTTGGCAACATCCCTTGCGGTAATAACTACATTGTATCCATTATTGCACGGTAATTGGTTACAGCAATACGGTAAACAATTACATAGTATCCATTACCGTAAAACTGTTGCCACATACCGCAAAATTTACCGCAACGGTATTTGGAAACATTTATTGCGGTAATACTTACTTTGTATCCATACTACCGCAAAAGATGTTGTCATTTACCGCAAAAAGTTGACGTTTAACGCAACAAAAACTGGCTACTTATGCGGTAATGGCTTCTTTGTAGCCATTTTACACAAGTTGCCGTTTACCGCAAAGAAACTGGCTACAATGGCTACTTTTTAGCTATTTAACACAAGAAATGTCTTTTTGCGTTAAACTGGCTACTTAAACGGCAATGGCTACTTTGCTTTTATTTAACACAAAAAGATTGTACTTTTTGCGATAACGGGAATTTAATGATTCTTAATTGTGAATTACTCTGGCAGTAGCAGATGTTTTTCTTATTTAGAAACTGTTTTATTTTTTTCAGGTTACAGACCATAAGATATGCCATTCATATAATGCCGACAAGGTAAAACCTAAAAAAAAATGAGAGACTATGCAAAAAAAGTTTGCTACCGTGTAAGGACGAAATTTAGAAAAAGAAAGAATAAAATTTAACTTGTGCGCTATAACATTCTGACAAAACCTATGTTTTATGCTTTTTGTCAGTCTTGTTAAATAAAGACAAGTTTGGATATTTTGAATGATATCTTGTTTTTTTTCAAGACTTGTTCAATAAAGACAAGTTTTGTTCAAAACTTATTGAAAAGTTGTAACATATGAAATAATAATGGCCAAAATAAACTTTAGCTTGTGTCATAACATTCTGACAAAACCTATGTGTCAAGTTTTTTGTATGACTTATTTGATTCGTTTGTCACTGTAACAAATACAATAATGTTTACAATAAAAATTTATCAATTAATCAATACTAAGTTTCTTCATCAATAACAATAAACTGGCGAAGAAAATGAACTTTAGAAATATTATATATGGAAAGTGATGAATACAAACATATATATTCAATATTCAGTCGAGTACACCCTTCATCAGACCTTAATATTCAGTGTTGATAGGTATTTAAAAGCTAGGTTTATTGTTCAGAAAGACAGTTTTTTGTATTGTATTTTCTATGATCTATTTGATGTTTTTGAACATTTATTGATAAGTCTTTTTATTGTAAGAAATACAATAGTAATGTTCACAATATAAAATGAATCAAATATTAAGTTTCTTCATCATTAAAAATACACTGACCACAAAAGAACTTTACAAATATGGTATATGGAAAGTGATAAATACAAACATACATATTCAATATTCAGTCGAGTGCACCCTTAATGAAACATTAATATTCAGTGCTTATAGGCACATTATTAATGGCAGACAAACAACCTCACCACTCTACCACACAAAAATTCAGACTTTCAAGGGGAAAATAAAGAAATATATTAATTTACAATGATTTAATGCTAAGAAAAATAACAAGAACTTTGCCAATGTGTATATACGAAGGAATGCATTCAGCAGTGTTTTGCATTAATATTTTATATCTCTTATAAGTGACGTGAGAAAGCAAGCTTTAGGTTTTTGAAAGCCCAAAGATATATCTATAAAACTACGAAAAAGGAGCCATACATCTATTATAATAACTGAGCCACCGGACTTTGAAAATTTAGGGCAAAAAAAAAATGTACTTACAAATTAAGCTCAATCGACTTAAAATGATGTGAAACGGATAAAAAACACAACATTTAAGTAAGGTCCAAAAATGTAGTATAGTACCTAAAATGTAGCCAAAAGTAGCGCAAAGTAGCCAATTGTAGCCAAATGTAGCCAAAATGTTGCCAATTACCGAAAAAAAGTAGCCACTTTCCCATAGAATTCCAAATGGGAAAATTTGGCTACATTTTGGCTACATTTTGGTACCGTTCCCCTAACCCTAACCCTAACCCTAACCCTAACCCTAACCCTAACCCTAACCCTAACCCTAACCCTAACCCTAACCCTAACCCTAACCCTAACCCTAACCCTAACCCTAACCCTAACCCTAACCCTAACCCTAACCCTAACCCTAACCCTAACCCTAACCCTAACCCTAACCCTAACCCTAACCCTAACCCTAACCCTAACCCTAACCCTAACCCTAACCCTAACCCTAACCCTAACCCTAACCCTAACCCTAACCCTAACCCTAACCCTAACCCTAACCCTAACCCTAACCCTAACCCTAACCCTAACCCTAACCCTAACCCTAACCCTAACCCTAACCCTAACCCTAACCCTAACCCTAACCCTAACCCTAACCCTAACCCTAACCCTAACCCTAACCCTAACCCTAACCCTAACCCTAACCCTAACCCTAACCCTAACCCTAACCCTAACCCTAACCCTAACCCTAACCCTAACCCTAACCCTAACCCTAACCCTAACCCTAACCCTAACCCTAACCCTAACCCTAACCCTAACCCTAACCCTAACCCTAACCCTAACCCTAACCCTAACCCTAACCCTAACCCTAACCCTAACCCTAACCCTAACCCTAACCCTAACCCTAACCCTAACCCTAACCCTA
>OX104113.1:15000-204247 GCA_944474755.1 Limnoperna fortunei
GGCTGTTATTGTTTTGAGTAGGTATAGGGATTCTTCATAGAGGCTGCTATTGTTTTTGAGTAAATATAGGTATTCCATATGGAAGCTGTTATTGTTTTGAGTAGGCATAGGTATTCCGCATGGAGGCTGTTATTGTTTTGAGTAGGTATAGATATTCTTCATTGAGGCTGCTTTTGTTTTGTGTATTTATAGGTATTCCCGATAGAGGCTGCTATTGTTTTGAGTAAATATAGGTATTCCCTATGGAAGCCGTTATTGTTTTAAGTAATGATTTACCAGTATAATTTTCACGTCCAGGTACAACTGCCGTTTTAATACGTGCAAAATTGTCCACGGAATTTTATTTTATGTTAAAAAAAATAAATATACAAATATATCTTTTATTACAATTATATTTAGGTAATTATTTGAGTTAAATAAAGACATGTTAAAATTTGTGTCTAAAAATACTTTTATTAATAAAGAGATCATTAAAACATTAAGACGTATTTGGTAATCCTACGTTGTCAGCTGGTTATTAGTCATCGCCACAGTTTTAATATTCTTCAAAGAGCAAAGGCAGAAAAAAACTTATTTTTAAACTGGATTATTTATCATATTTACTGGATAATTACATTTATCACGTCACAAACGCAGTCACGTGATTAAATACTGTAAATATGGCAGCCCCCATACACAAAATTTTACCACCTTTAATACACTCTAGAAGCGTAACGGTAAAGAATACAATAAAACATCAAAAGGCAATTATATTTCTTTTTATTTGAAGAATAACATATCAAATTTTCATTTTTTCGGGAAGTTTTTAAATAGAACGTGAAGAAACTTGAAAGACCTTGACTATTGACATTTTGATCTATGCATATATATCACATACAAATTAAGCCTTTATAAGAATGATTCATTTTACGTACATATGGAAATAAAGATATGTAAAAATAGAACTGACCTAAACTTCAAACAGCGTGACCTTGACCATGCTGAAGATCAACAATGATGATCATATAAGATCCCATGACAATATTTGTTATAGTTATTGAGATATTGTTATTTCCAAATGGAAACAACTATTACAAAGGGTCATTAAAAATATGACACTGCAAAACTTCAAAGTGATCTACAATTTGGTCGAATTTTCACTTTTGTATCTCTTATGGTCGAGGATATCTGAACCTTTCACCTTGTGTGACTTTCTCTCGAGGCCAAGGTCAATGATGACCAAAAGTGAAGGTCTAATGTCAATATCTGTTATATAGTTACCGAGATATAGCTATTTACAGACAGTTCATTAATACACGCGATAACTCTTGAAGATGGTCAATCAAAATGTGACAATTCAAGAAATTAATAAGATCAACATTTTAGTCAATGTTGCAGTTTTTTTAATCTCTTGTGGTTACGGATATCTGCATAAAACATATCAAAAATGAGATACCCTTGACAATGTGACCCGAGTGTTTCAAGGCCAAGGTTGATGATGACCAATAGTGAAGGTCCCATGTCAATATCTGTTAAATAGTTATAACGAGATAACGTTATTTACAATTGATTTCATTCATCCAGGTACGATTCTGATAAAGGGTCGATCAAAATATGTCAATTCATGACCTTAACAAGATTAACACTTTGGTCAAGTTTACAGATTTCTATCTCTTATGGTTAAGGAGTAGATATGCACACAATACAATGGTAAAAACTTTAATGGAGTTAAAAAGAATATACATACACCTGAACTAAAAATAAACATTACTTATTCTTTGTTTGAAGAAATTAAGAAAGATGACTTATAAAAATAAGAAAAGGAAAAATTGAAGAACACTACGACCTTGACCCTAACGGCTTTTGTATTTAAAATTAATCCATTTACATAATAAATATATCAAGGAAAAACCTTTGTTTATCGTTTGAAATAAAACAGGTCATAAAATAAGACATTTAAGGAATAAACTGGCCTAGATATTCAACCTTATACTCTTTGCATATTATGTATCCAAAGTGAAGATTTATCAGATAGAACCATTTCATATACACGGACAATGAAAAATATAAAAAGGTAACATGACCTTTTAACTTGTGACCTTGACGAAGGTCAACAATCAACCACAGTGAAGATCCTTGTTCAAAATATGTCATAGTATAACAGTGACCCTTCAAGACTTCACAATGCTCATCATTATGCTCATCATTGTGGTTAAAGATTTACTTCTGTAGCTCCAATGGTTCAGAAATGAGAATCGCACAAACACATGGTCAAAAATTATGTGACCCTGACCTTTGCCAATGTGACGTTTTTGAAGGTCAGGATCAATGATGACCAACAGTGAAACCCCAAGTCTCTACCTTATCTGTTTCCCCGAGATAAAATGGTAAAATTTTTATTTGCAATACAGAAAGTCAAATAACTCCTATTAGGAGTCATCAAAATTCTCTGTGTTAATAAATATATTTATACACCTGTTAAAATAAAATAAGGTAATATAAGTAGTAGTCTAAATTCTTTGTGTGATATGCAACATTATTACGATCAAAACTGACCATGTTTGAAAAAATTTCATTGCGATATCTTTTATGGCTTCAAAGTTTACCTGCAAACAATTTTTATTGTGACAGGGGAAATAAATCTGTAAGGAAAAAGTGTTCGGTGTGCAAGGGTTAACTGTTTAAGTGCAATGTCTAGTACATTCATGGAACAAAATTTTCTTTACGACATGTCATAAAACAATATTTATAATGTGAAAAGATAATCTTTGCGGAAAAAAACGAATAAGAAACAGACAAATAACAGGAATGCTTATGGAAGTCTTAATAATAATGATAATGAAAGTTTTCCACTCGGAAAGTGGAAAGCCTTAAAGGGATGCAGGACACCATCCGCCATTTTTGTGAAGAAAATTTCAAAATAGAATTTATGGTAAATTTAATAATTTAATAATTATTTCTTTCATTATAAACTCTTAATTTACATAAAATTTAAAATGATATAGTCGTATAACTATATAATTACTTCAATTTATTAATGGTTGAAATAAACGTTTTTGCATAAAAGAGTTCGTTAGTGGCAAAAATAATAAAAATTAAATTTTCAACAACGAAGGTAATTTTGACAAAAATACAATTGTTTAGCACCTTTGGACCATTTAATTCCCAATGAACAAAAATTTAACCCATATTTTTCTTCCCATCGCTAAAATGTATACAAATTGCAAAATATTATATAAATATTTTCAGAAAATTTTAATCCACACAAATTTTATAGTCTTTTATTTAAGTGCTTTTTTATTCTTTTCTTTGTATAATCTATTAGAAAATTTAAAATTTAATTGCACAACTTCTTGAAAATAAGCTCTGAAACCTTTATTTTTTATTTTAAATTTTGATAACTTGTATAAAAAACTATATGGCGATTTTAAAGAAAATTCATTGACAAATTATTTTCTGTGAAAATGTCCTGCATCCCTTTAATAGAGATATCAACGTTAAATGGAATAGTCTCAGGAGTCTTGACAAATATTACTACTTCTTAGGAGGTATTGAAAAGTTAACATTAAAATATGTGTATTCAAATTCAGCTGCCAGACATGTTAGTTTCCGTTCTACACAGAACTATCAGACTCAGGGTAAATGCCACAGTATATATAGAATATTTGTCCTGAATCTAACGAAAGTTTTTGTCAATCAAATAATGTGTAGTTCAGTATCAATCTATGTATCACTAATGTACAGTTGTCACACATTACTTATTCGCTATTACACAACCATTGGGAATATCTCTTATATTTGTAAATACAATATAAATGAACTAAAATCTTTAAAAATGTCAAAGATCCCCCATCCAATATAAACATACATCGTACAATATATTTCAATCTCTTTATAAATTGAAAAATGTATTGCATTGTGTTTTTAATTAATTCCTACATATAAATGTTTTACTATTCTAAGATGAATTATGATAATTTCTATTTACCTATTTGTAAGTTATAGCAGTATCTGACACATGCAGAGATGATACTATTAACCTTATCTGTAAGTTTTAGCAGTATCTGACACATGCAGAGATGATACTATTAACCTTATCTGTAAGTTTTAGCAGTATCTGACACATACACAGATCGTATTTAACCCTATCTGTAAGTTTTAGCAGTATCTGACACATACACAGATCGTACTATTAACACTATCTGTAAGTTTTAGCAGTATCTGACACATACACAGATCTTTATATTAACCCTATCTGTAAGTTTTAGCAGTATCTGACACATACACAGATCGTATTATTAACCCTATCTGTAAGTTTTAGCAGTTTCTGACACATACACAGATCGTACTAATCTGACACATACACAGATTATACTATTAACCCTATCTGTAAGTTTTAGCAGTATCTGACTTACACAGATTGTACCATTAACCCTATCTGTAAGTTTTAGCAGAATCTGACACATACACAGATCTTTATATTAACCTATCTGTAAGTTTTAGCAGTATCTGACAAATACACAGATCGTACTATTAACCCTATTTGTAAGTTTAACCAGTATCTGACACATACACAGATTGTACTATTTACCCTATCTGTAAGTTATAGCAGTATCTGACACATACACAGATCGTTCTATTAACCATATCTGTAAGTTTAACCAGTATCTGACACATAAACAGATTGTACTATTAACCCTATCTGTAAGTTTTAGCATTATATGACACATACACAGATCGTACTATTAACCATATCTGTAAGTTTAGCAGTATCTGACACATACACAGATCGTTCTATTAACCATATCTGTAAGTTTAACCATTATCTGACACATACACAGATTGTACTATTAACCCTATCTGTAAGTTTAAGCAGCATCTGACACATACGAGATAACCAGCTATAAATACATAAAAAATACTAATGTATAATAATGGTATATGATGACGACTATGACAAATCATATATATCATTAGAATATATAAAAGGTGTAGTGAGTGGATAAAATAACACAATCCACATGAACAATCCCAGAACAAAACTGGCAATTAGTTTGTGTTTAACTGTCTGTGGATGTCCCATTACTTCTGTGAAGGACGGAAATCCCATATGGTTACAGAAGGCATGTGCCGCTACTGGAGCTACCAAATGGCCTACAAAACACAAGCATCATAATAAATATGATTACAGAAGACATGAGCCGGTACTGGAGCTACCAAATGGCCTACAAAACACAAACATCATGATAAATATGATTACAAAAGACATGAGCCGCTACTGGAGCTACTAAATGGCTTACAAAGCACAAAAATCATAATAAATATGATTACAGAAGACAAGAGCCGCTACTGGAGCTACTAAATGGCTTACAAAGCACAAAAATCATAATAAATATGATTACAGAAGACAAGAGCCGCTACTGGAGCTACTAAATGGCTTACAAAACACAAAAATCATAATAAATATGATTACAGAAGACATGAGCCGCTATTGGAGCTACCTAATGGCCTACAAAACACAAACATTATAATAAATATTATTACAGAAGACAAGAGCCGCTACTGGAGCTACCAAACGGCCTACAAAACACAAGCATCATAATAAATATGATTACAGAAGGCATGTGCCGCTACTGTAGCAACTAAATGGCGTACAAAACACAAACATCATGATAAATATGATTACAAAAGACATGAGCCGCTACTGTAGTACAAAACACAAGCATCATAATAAATATGATTACAAAGAACGTGAGTCGCTAGTGGAGCTACCGAACTGCAAACAAAACACAAACATCATAATAATTATGGTAGAAAAAGACATAAGATGCTACTGGAACTACCAAACAGCCTACAAAATAGAAGCATCACAATAATTATGGTAACATAAGACATAAGCCGCTACTGGAGCAACCAAATGGCCTACAAACCACAAACATCATAATACAAATGGTAACAGAAGACATGAGCCGGTCCTGGAGCTACTAAACGGCCTACAAAACACAAACATCATAATAAATATGATTACAGAAGACAAATACCTCTACTGGAGGTACTAAACGGCCTACAAAACACAAGCTAAACATTAAAAACTAGTTTTAAAAATATTTAAAAATTACAAACTTTTCCTTACAGAAAATAAAGAACAACAATAAGGTATGTTTCTTACCTGTTCTGAGGAATAAAAATGCTGAATAAATACCAAATAACGTAGTGTAACACAACTGGAACACTGAAAAAAATAATACAACGATCTTAAAGCTAACTAACTGAAACAGGACTGTTTACACCCAATCACATAATTACTTTAAGGACAATTTACATCTAATCACAAAATTCAGGACTGTCATCCAATCACACTATTATTTATAGTGCTGTTTATAACCAATCACATTATTATTTATAGTGCTGTTTATATCCAATCACATTATTACTTACAAGACTGTTTACATCCAATCACAGTATTACTTACAAGACTGTTTACATCCAATCACAGTATAACTTACATGACTGTGTACATCCAATCACAGTATTACTTACAGTGCTGCTGACATCCAATCACAGTATTACTTACAAGACTGTTTACATCCAATCACAGTATAACTTACAAGACTGTTTACATCCAATCACAGTATTACTTACAAGACTGTTTACATCCAATCACAGTATTACTTACAGTGCTGCTGACATCCAATCACAGTATTACTTACAAGACTGTTTACATCCAATCACAGTATTACTTACAAGACTGTTTACATCCAATCACAGTATTACTTACAAGACTGTTTACATCCAATCACAGTATTACTTACAGTGCTGCTGACATCCAATCACAGTAGTACTTACAAGATCGTTTACATCCAATCACAGTATTACTTACAAGATTGTTTACATCCAATCACAGTATAACTTACATAATTGCTTACATCCAATCACAGTAGTACTTACAAGATCGTTTACATCCAATCACAGTATTACTTACAAGATCGTTTACATCCAATCACAGTAGTACTTACAAGATCGTTTACATCCAATCACATTATTACTTACAAGATCGTTTACATCCAATCACAGTAGTACTTACAAGATCGTTTACATCCAATCACAGTAGTACTTACAAGATCGTTTACATCCAATCACAGTATTACTTACAAGATCGTTTACATCCAATCACATTATTACTTACAAGATCGTTTACATCCAATCACAGTATTACTTACAAGATCGTTTACATCCAATCACAGTATTTCTTACAAGACTGTTTACATCCAATCACAGTATTACTTACAAGATCGTTTACAGCCAATCACAGTATTACTTACATGACTGTGTACATCCAATCACAGTATTACTTACAGTGCTGCTGACATCCAATCACAGTATTACTTACAAGACTGTTTACAGGCAGTTTTAACATCCAATCCTCCAGTTGTCACTTTCTCTATCATGTGATGAACATGTGCTGTAATAAGATACATACACATGTACAACTAGCTTGACAAAATTGATATGACACACAACTGGTCTGACATAAACCTGCATGACATACCACAAATCTTACTTAAATTGGTATGTCATACCACTGGTCTGACAAAAATTTGGCATGACATCCTAATGGTCTGACGTAAACCTGTATGGCATACCACTGGTATGAAATTAACTGATATAACATACATGTACCACTGGCCTGACATAAACCTGTATGACATATCACTGGTCCGACATAAACCTGATGACATGCCACTGGTCTGACATAGATCTGTAAGACATGTCACTGCTCTGACATAAACCTGTATGACATGCCACTGGTCTGACATAGATCTGTATTACATACCACTGGTCTGGCATAAATTTGTATGACACCACTGGTCTGACATAAACCTGTATGTCATACCAATGGTCTGACAAGGTTGTTATGACATATGACTGGTGTGAAGTAAAGTGGCATGACATAAATTTGTATGACACTGGTCTGATATTAGTTGGTATGATATAGTACTGGTCTGACATTAGTTAAGAGGACATACAACTGGTCTGACATAACTTTTAAATGTATTTATTATATAATACAATTTTGTGTGTTCTATCTTCTGTGACCATTATATTTTCTCTTCTTAAAATCCTGACAGGTACCTATATCTAAGTCAGTAGCATTAACATCCCACTGGTCTGATATAAATTTGTATGATATTCCACTGGTCTTACATAAATTTGTATGATATTCTGCTGGTCTGATATAAATTTGTATGACATCCCACTGGTCTGACATAAATGTGTATGACATCCCACTAGTCTGACATAAATTTGTATGATATTCCACTGGTCTGACATAAATTTGTATGATATTCCACTGGTCTTACATAAATTTGTATGACATCCCACTGGTCTGACATAAATTTGTATGACATCCCACTGGTCTGACATAAATTTGTATGATATTCAACTGGTCTTATATAAATTTGTATGACATCCCACTAGTCTGACATAAATTTGTACGATATTCCGCTGGTCTGACATAAATTTGTATGATATTCCGCTCGTCTTACATAAATTTGTATGATATTCCGCTGGTCTGACATAAATTTGTATATGATATCCCACTGGTCTTACATAAATTTGTATGATATTCTGCTGGTCTTACATAAATTTGTATGACATCCCACTAGTCTGACATAAATTTGTATGATATTCCACTGGTCTGACATAAATTTGTATGATATTCCACTAGACTGACATAAATTTGTATGATAGTCTACTGGTCTGACATAAATTTGTATGACATTCCACTGGTCTTACATAAATTTGTATGATATTCCACTGGTCTGACATAAATTTATGATATTCTGCTGGTCTGACATAAATTTGTATGACATCACACTAGTATGACATAAATTTGTATGATATTCCTCTGGTCTGACATAAATTTGTATGATATCCCAATGGTCTGACATAAATTTGTATGACATCCCACTAGTATGACATAAATTTGTATGATATTCCACTGGTCTGACATAAATTTGTATGATATTCCACTAGACTGACATAAATTTGTATGATAGTCTACTGGTCTGACATAAATTTGTATGACATTCCACTGGTCTTACATAAATTTGTATGATATTCCACTGGTCTGACATAAATTTATATGATATTCTGCTGGTCTGACATAAATTTGTATGACATCACACTAGTATGACATAAATTTGTATGATATTCCTCTGGTCTGACATAAATTTGTATGATATTCCTCTGGTCTGACATAAATTTGTATGATATTCCGCTGGTCTTACATAAATTTGTATGATATTCCACTAGTCTGACATAAATTTGTATGATAGTCCACTGGTCTGACATAAATTTGTATGACATTCCACTGGTCTTACATAAATTTGTATGACATCCCACTAGTCTGACATAAATTTGTATGATATTCCACTGGTCTGACATAAATTTGTATGATATTCCTCTGGTCTGACATAAATTTGTATGACATCCCACTGGTCTGACATAAATTTGTATGATATTCCTCTGGTCTGACATAAATTTGTATGATATTCCGCTGGTCTTACATAAATTTGTATGATATTCCACTAGTCTGACATAAATTTATATGATATTCTGCTGGTCTGACATAAATTTGTATGACATCACACTGGTCTGACATAAATTTGTATGATAGTCTACTGGTCTGACATAAATTTGTATGACATCCCACTAGTCTGACATAAATTTGTATGATATTCCACTGGTCTGACATAAATTTGTATGATATTCCACTAGACTGACATAAATTTGTATGATAGTCTACTGGTCTGACATAAATTTGTATGACATTCCACTGGTCTTACATAAATTTGTATGATATTCCACTGGTCTGACATAAATTTATATGATATTCTGCTGGTATGACATAAATTTGTATGACATCACACTAGTATGACATAAATTTGTATGATATTCCTCTGGTCTGACATAAATTTGTATAATATCCCAATGGTCTGACATAAATTTGTATGACATCCCACTAGTATGACATAAATTTGTATGATATTCCGCTGGCAGTCTTCACGAAAGTTGCAAATGACATGCCTGACATTCGGTCCGGCCATCCATGTCCACCTGCCTGACCGAAGACAATTGTGCCGGACCGAAATTTTCAATACAACAATACTCATGAAAAATTCAGTTATATAATCTTTGTGTTTGAGATCACAAATTATTTGTTAAATCACTACTTGATTTTAATTATTAGATACAGATAAAAGATTTTTTTATAAAAATCTCAATATATTTACATTTGAGTTTGATGTTAGGTAAAATGATAAGAAAGTCAATGTTTCAATTTGGGTTTTCGGTCAAATCCATTTTACTTATTTTTAACATAGAACACAGTTAACAATATTGATTAAAACATAAGCAAGTATTAAGAATAAATATAATCAACCAATGTAATTACATTAAGAGTTTCTGAGTAGGGTAATAATAATGATAATTATTTTCAATATATTTTCAAAATTCAAAAACTCAGTTTGAAAATTAGAACTGTTAGGAGAAAGTAATTTCATTAGATCATTTAAATGTATATAGCTTATCTGTAATTAACATTGTGGAAAAGAATATTCTATTAATAACTTCAAATATATTTTTAAATTGTTTACTTTTTCTGGAAGATTATAGTCCTTTCAAATATACAATGTTGTAATCATGTTTATGTAATTTTTTTATTATCTAGAATATTCTATGCTTATGTAATTTGTTTGTTTTCGAGAATGTTCCGGAAGTTTCTGCGATGCATATAAATACAAGGACTTGAAAAGTGATGATTTACTTCTGATCATCCATTCATAGACTGAAGTTACGCCATACATTATCTTCTTACTATTTGGACATTATTTAGTGTTGGGATTTAATCGGACAATTAACTAACTACGTATACTTGTGATTTCAACCTGTGGAAATTCCCTTCTATTTTTGGAGACCGTTGGAAACAGAATAACAGAAGTGACTATTTTTAGATTAGATAAGTACAATTTATTCTCTGTATTTTTGTAATATTTTAAACTTGTAAAATTAATTCTTGTTTTATTTTTAATAAATTGTTAATACTGTTATTTGTCTTTTGTTGGCTGATAATTTACAAGGAGGTAATTTCTGACCTTGGCATCTGTCGTAACAGAAATTGGGGGCTCGTCCGGGAGATAAAAAATATTTAAATTGCATTATCGCCAACAAGAGTCAAAATGGTATTTGAAGTAGAAGAATTTTTGAAAACTCCTGACGTTGAACAGTTTGACCAACTTAAGAAAGAGGATTTAGTGTTGCTTGCTAAACATTTTAAATTAATTTTCAAGTTGTCAATGAGAAAACAAACTATTAAGAATTTAGTGATAGATAAAATGATAGAAATCGGAAAATTTGGTCCCGAAGCACTTGATCTGAAAGAAGAGCAAATAGATATTTTAAAGTTAAAACAAATGGAAATGGACCACCAACTTAAAATGAGAAATGCAAGAAAAACAAAGAGAATTAGAAATGCAAGAAAACCAACGAGAAAGAGAATTAGAACAACGAGAAAGAGAATTAGAAATGCAAGAAAAACAACGAGAAAGAGAATTAGAACAACGAGAAAGAGAATTAGAAATGCAAGAAAAACACAAACAACGAGAAATGGAAATAAGGCGACAAGAAATTGAAACGCAAAAGGAATTAGAACTCGAAAGAATTAGGCAAGGCCAAAGTAAACCATTCTTAAGCAACACTGGATCCTTGTCAGAATCAGAACACTTTGATCTAGCCAAAAATATTCGCTTGGTTCCAAAATTTACTGAAAAAGCTGCAGATAAATATTTTTCTCAATTTGAGAAAATTGCTGAAAATTTACGTTGGCCTAAACCCATTTGGTCTATTATGCTGCAAAGTGTTCTTACGGGTAAGGCCGCTGAAGTTTATTCGGCTCTTTCAAATACTCAAAGTTCTGATTATGACTTGGTCAAACGTGAAATTCTGAAAGCTTATGAGTTAGTACCAGAGGCTTATAGGCAGAAATTTAGGTCATATAAGAAATATGATTCACAAACATATGTTGAATTTGCTAGGGAAAAAGAAGATTTATTTGATAAATGGCTTACTTCAAAGAAAGTTGATAACAATTTTAATAATTTAAGACAAATTATATTGTTAGAAGAGTTCAAGCAGTGTGTTCAGTATGATATTAAATTATATTTGGATGATAAAAACGTTGAGACTTTGCAGGATGCAGCTATTGCTTCAGATAATTATAGTCTATCTCATAAGAAAAGTTTCAAGGGTTCTAATACAACAGGTAATTTTCAGAATCAAAGTTCTAAAATTCAAAGTACGGATAGTACTGTTAAGAAAGCTCCTCATGCTCAGGCATCTCCTAGTCCAGCGTTGTCTATTCAGAATTCAGATTCTTTTAATAAAAAGACAGTATCCTGTTCATATTGTAAGAGGTCAGGTCATTTAATTTCTGAATGTTTTAAGCTCCAGAGGCAGAGAGATCGTGAGTCGAAGCCACAGCCTAGTGGTTGTACAGCACCCGTTTTGGCTACTGAGTTGAAAAGTCATGTTGAAAGTCAGGTTTTAAAGTCCAGTTCTTGTGATTATATGGAGGATTATGAGCCCTTTATGTCAGAGGGTTTTGTTTCTCTAAATGAGAATTCTGCTCCAGTACCCATTCGTATTTTAAGAGACACCGGCGCTTCTCGAACTTTGTTATTGGAAGGTGTGTTGCCTTTGTCTGAAAAGACTTCTGTCGGTGCCTCAGCTTTGTTGCGGGGTGTGGAGTTAGGTGGTATTGATGTTCCCCTCCATCATGTTTATCTGAGGTCAAATTTGATTACTGGACCAGTTATTGTGGGTGTTCGTACTAGTTTACCTGTTGAGGGTGTTTCAATGTTGTTAGGGAATGATTTAGCAAAGGACAAGGTGGTTGCTGAGCCGCTTGTTACCTGTAATCCAAATTTAGATGCTCTCTCTGGAGACGATACTGACCTGTATCCAGCATGTGCAGTTACCCGAGCCATGGGGAAAAAGGCACAAAACAATAAAATTGTAGAACAGCCATCGCCAGTGGACCTTTCTGATACTTTCTTTGTCAGGGACGAGAATATTGTTACTACAGAAAAGGTACCAAAGCAGCTGATTATGGCGGATATGTTGCCAGATGTTGACAAGCATTCGCTTAGTAGACAAAAGCTCATCACCGAACAGTGTAATGATCCTGAGGTGTTGAACCTACGAGAAAAAGCGTTACCCCCAGAGGAAGTCGTCAGGGTTCCATACTGCTACTACCTTAATAATGGAATCCTGATGAGAAAATGGAGGCCACCCGACGCAACACCAGATGAGGAATGGCAAACAGTTCATCAGATAGTGGTACCAAAGGTGTACAGGCAAGAGATTTTAAACCTTGCCCACGATACCCCTATGGCAGGTCATCTTGGAGTGAAAAAGACCTGCTCCAAGACACTGCAACACTTCTATTGGCCTGGAATTAACAGGGACGTGGCTAAATATTGTAAGTCCTGCCATTATTGCCAGATGGTTGGAAAACCAAACCAGAAAATACCACCAGCCCCATTAATGCCAATCCCAGCTTTTGAAGAACCTTTTAGTAGAGTAATTATAGATTGTGTTGGACCTCTACCAAAGACTAAATCGGGTAACAGCTATCTACTTACTATTATGTGCGCCTCTACACGTTTTCCAGAAGCCATTCCGTTGAGAAATATCAAGACACCAACCATTGTGAAAGCCTTAGTAAAGTTTTTTACCTTAGTTGGGCTTCCAAAGTCTATACAGTCCGACCAAGGGTCCAATTTTATGTCAGGTGTGTTCCAACAAGTGGTCCATGAGCTGGGAATAAAACAGTACAAATCGAGTGCTTACCATCCAGAGTCCCAAGGAGCATTAGAACGGTTCCACCAAACATTAAAAAATATGATGAGGACATTTTGTCAGCAGACAGAGAGAGATTGGGACGAAGGCATTCATTTCTTACTCTTTGCTGTTAGGGAGGCAGTACAGGAGTCTCTTGGTTTCAGTCCCTTTGAGTTGGTCTTTGGTCATACTGTTAGAGGCCCCTTGAAACTTGTTAAAGAAAAATGGCTTACTGAACACACTGATATAAATCTCTTAGATTATGTATCTAACTTTAAAGAAAGATTATTTAATGCTGTACAGATAGCAAGAGATAATTTGAAAACTTCTCAATGCAAAATGAAAAAGTGGTATGATAAAGATGCCAGGAACAGAGTTTTTAAGCCAGGTGATAAGGTTCTTGTATTTTTACCAGTTCCTGGGCATCCCTTACAAGCTAGGTATTGTGGACCTTATGAAATAGACAGTAAGGTCAATGATTTGAATTATATTGTAAAAACGCCAGGTAGGCGTAAAAACAAAAGATTATGTCATATTAACATGTTGAAAGAGTATTTTGAACGCTCTGACAACATCAAACCTGTTTCCACTTTAGTCCAAATTTCAAATGTTGACACCCATGACAGTGCAACTCATGAATCCACATACGAGATTAAAGACTTTGAACATCAGGTTAGGTTAAACAATTCGGATATTTTGGTTAATCTTAATTCAAAACTTGTGCATCTGGACTCTGATAAAAGAGACGAAATTAAAACTTTGATTTTTTTCTTTCCAAAATTTATTTCCAGATGTACCTAGCCAAACTAATGTTGCTTGTCATGATGTTGATGTTACCGGTGCTGCACCTATTAAACAGCATCCTTATCGGCTCAATCCTTTAAAGCTTGAATTTATGAGAAAAGAAATAAAATATATGTTAGATAATGATATTATTGAGCCAAGTAGTAGTGAATGGATTTCTCCTTGTCTTCTTGTGCCAAAACCAGATAAGAGCTTTCGGCTAGTTACAGATTTTCGGAAAGTAAATCCTGTAACCAAAACTGATTCATATCCTATCCCTAGGATAGACGATTGCATTGACCGAATTGGTAATGCAAAATATGTTACAAAATTAGACTTGTTAAAAGGTTATTATCAAGTTCCTATGACAATGAGAGCTCGAACAGTTTCTGCATTCGCCACTCCAGATGGCTTATACCAATATAAAGTCATGCCATTTGGGATGAAAAATGCACCCGCTACATTTCAAAGAATGATTAACAATGTCATTAAGGATTTAGATTATTGTTATGCGTATATTGATGATTTAATTATTTGTAGTGATAGCTGGTCTGACCATATGAAACATTTAAAAGGTACATTTAAGAAATTATCAGCTGCAAACCTGACTGTTAATTTAGGGAAAAGTGAATTTTGTAAAGCAACTGTTGAGTATTTAGGACATTCAGTTGGTCAAGGTCAAATTAAACCTCTAACGGCTAAAGTGGAAGCAATTTTACAATTCCCTCCTCCAACTAACAAAAAGCAACTAATGAGATATTTAGGAATGATTGGTTTCTACCGCAAATTTTGTTCAAATTTTGCTTCTGTTGTTGAACCTTTGACTAAATTACTTCAAAAGGAGTCAAAATTTATATGGAGTGATGTTTGTCAGATATCGTTTGAAAATAGTAAGGCACTTTTGATCAACAATCCTGTCACTCCAGATTACCAGAAACCATTTAAACTTGCTGTTGATGCAAGCGATGTTGGAGTTGGGGCGGTACTTTTTCAAGAAACTTCTGACAAGGTTGAGAAACCTATTTCTTATTTTTCTAAGAAATTTGACAAACATCAGAAAAATTATTCAACTATTAAGAGTGTTTTGCAATTTTGTCTGCACTACAACATTTTGATGTCTACCTAAATTGTGCTGTACATCCTATAGAAGTTTTTAGTGATCATAATCCTCTCACATTTTTGCACAAAATGAAAAACAAAAATCAAAGATTGACTCGATGGAGTCTTTTGCTGCAAGAGTATGACTTGGTTATTCACCATATTAAGGGTAAAGACAATGTAATTGCTGATGCTTTGTCCAGATTTTGATTGATGTTTGTAGATGTTTATATTTTGTAAATAAGTCTGAATGCTAATTTTGTTATGTATATATATGTAAGACTTACATAGTGATAGCTAAAAGTTTTCATTGTATTCAAACTTTTCCTTAAGGGGGGAGGTGTTAGGAGAAAGTAATTTCATTAGATCATTTAAATGTATATAGCTTATCTGTAATTAACATTGTGGAAAAGAATATTCTATTAATAACTTCAAATCTATTTTTAAATTGTTTACTTTTTCTGGAAGATTCTAGTCCTTTCAAATATACAATGTTGTAATCATGTTTATGTAATTTGTTTATTATCTAGAATATTCTATGCTTATGTAATTTGTTTGTTTTCGAGAATGTTCCGGAAGTTTCTGCGATGCATATAAATACAAGGACTTGAAAAGTGATGATTTACTTCTGATCATCCATTCATAGACTGAAGTTACGCCATACATTATCTTCTTACTATTTGGACATTATTTAGTGTTGGGATTTAATCGGACAATTAACTAACTACGTATACTTGTGATTTCAACCTGTGGAAATTCCCTTCTATTTTTGGAGACCGTTGGAAACAGAATAACAGAAGTGACTATTTTTAGATTAGATAAGTACAATTTATTCTCTGTATTTTTGTAATATTTTAAACTTGTAAAATTAATTCTTGTTTTATTTTTAATAAATTGTTAATACTGTTATTTGTCTTTTGTTGGCTGATAATTTATAAGGAGGTAATTTCTGACCTTGGCATCTGTCGTAACAGAACAGCATTCTTTATCATTTTATTTGTACATCAAAATTTGATTCTGGTCCTGATTTTGTATGACACCGGTTTATATATTAGAATAGACGCTTTGTCCAATCAAAATGCGCGATTATAATTAAAGGGGAATAACCATGGAATACCGGTGTAAAGTAAAATTAACACTAATTTTGTGGTGCCTTTCGATTAAGTTAAGTAAATTAAGAAGATAAAAAGGTCAACTGATTGTCAGGCGCAAAACAAAGAATCATCAGACCGCGTCTCATGAAATTTATCTGCCGGTCATTTGGTCAGACACAATTAAATAGACTGCCGGTCCAATGGCAATTTTACCGGACGGGTCAGGCGGACCGGAATATTTCACGAAGACTGCGCTGGCCTGACATAAATTTGTAAATTTCTATTTGTATGATATTCCGCTGGTCTGACATAAATTTGTATGACATCACACTAGTCTGACATAAATTTGTATGATATTCGTCTGGTCTTACATAAATTTGTATGACATCCCACTAGTCTGACATAAATTTGTATGATATTCCGCTGGTCGGACATAAATTTGTATGATATTCGGCTGGTCTTATATAAATTTGTATGACATCCCACAAGTATGACTTAAATTTGTATCGCATCCCACTGGTCTGACATAAATTTGTATGATATTCCACTGGTCTGACATAAATTTGTATATGATATCCCGCTGGTCTTACATAAATTTGTATGACATCCCACTGGTCTGACATAAATTTGTATGATATCCCACTGGTCTGACATAAATTTGTATATGATATCCCATTGGTCTGACATAAATTTGTATGATATCCCACTGGTCTGACATAAATTTGTATGACATCCCACTGGTCTGACATAAATTTGTATGATATTCGGCTGGTCTTACATAAATTTGTATGATATCCCACTGGTCTGACATAAATTTGTATGACATCCCACTGGTCTGACATAAATTTGTATGATATTCGGCTGGTCTTACATAAATTTGTATGATATCCCATTGGTCTCACATAAATTTGTATATATCCCATTGGTCTGACATAAATTTGCATGACATCCCACTGGTCTGACATAAATTTGTATGACATCCCACTGGTCTGACATAAATTTGTATATGATATCCCATTGGTCTCACATAAATTTGTATATATCCCATTGGTCTGACATAAATTTGCATGACATCCCACTGGTCTGACATAAATTTGTATGACATCCCATTGGTCTCACATAAATTTGTATGACATCCCACTGGTCTGACATAAATTTGTATATATCCCATTGGTCTTACATAAATTTGTATGATATTCTGCTGGTCTGACATAAATTTGCATGACATCCCATTGGTCTTACATAAATTTGTATGACATCCCACTGGTCTGACATAAATTTGTATGATATCCCACTGGTCTGACATAAATTTGTATGATATCCCATTGGTCTTACATAAATTTGTATGATATTCCACTGGTCTGACATAAATTTGTATATATCCCATTGGTCTGACATAAATTTGTATGACATCCCATTGGTCTCACATAAATTTGTATGACATCCCACTGGTCTGACATAAATTTGTATATATCCCATTGGTCTGACATAAATTTGCATGACATCCCACTGGTCTGACATAAATTTGTATGACATCCCATTGGTCTCACATAAATTTGTATGACATCCCACTGGTCTGACATAAATTTGTATGATATCCCATTGGTCTTACATAAATTTGTATGACATTCCACTGGTCCTTACATAAATTTGTATGATATCCCACTAGTCTGACATAAATTTGTATGATATCCCATTGGTCTTACATAAATTTGTATGATATCCCACTGGTCTGACATAAATTTGTATGATATCCCATTGGTCTTACATAAATTTGTATGACATCCCATTGGTCTTACGTAAATTTATATGATATTCCACTGGTCTGACATAAATTTGTATGATATCCCACTGGTCTGACATAACTTTGTATGATATTCTGCTGGTCTTACATAAATTTGTATGATATTCCGCTGGTCTGACATAAATTCGTATGACATCCCATTGGTCTTACATAAATTTGTATGACATCCCATTGGTCTTACATAAATTTGTATGATATCCCACTGGTCTGACATAAATTTGTATGACATCCCATTGGTCTTACATAAATTTGTATGACATCCCATTGGTCTTACATAAATTTGTATGATATTCCACTGGTCTGACATAAATTTGTATGACATCCCACTGGTCTGACATAAATTTGTATGATATCCCACTGGTCTGACATAAATTTGTATGATATCCCATTGGTCTTACATAAATTTGTATGATATCCCACTAGTCTGACATAAATTTGTATGATATCCCACTGGTCTGACATAAATTTGTATGATATCCCACTGGTCTGACATAAATTTGTATGATATCCCATTGGTCTTACATAAATTTGTATGATATCCCACTGGTCTGACATAAATTTGTATGATATCCCACTGGTCTGACATAAATTTGTATGATATCCCACTGGTCTGACATAAATTTGTATGATATCCCATTGGTCTTACATAAATTTGTATGATATCCCACTAGTCTGACATAAATTTGTATGATATCCCATTGGTCTGACATAAATTTGTATGATATTCCACTGGTCTGACATAAATTTGTATATGATATCCCGCTGGTCTTACATAAATTTGTATGACATCCCACTGGTCTGACATAAATTTGTATGATATCCCACTGGTCTGACATAAATTTGTATATGATATCCCATTGGTCTGACATAAATTTGTATGATATCCCACTGGTCTGACATAAATTTGTATGACATCCCATTGGTCTTACGTAAATTTATATGATATTCCACTGGTCTGACATACATTTGTATGATATCCCACTGGTCTGACATAACTTTGTATGATATTCTGCTGGTCTTACATAAATTTGTATGATATTCCGCTGGTCTGACATAAATTTGTATGATATCCCACTGGTCTGACATAAATTTGTATGACATCCCACTGGTCTCACATAAATTTGTATGATATTCGGCTGGTCTTACATAAATTTGTATATGATATCCCATTGGTCTCACATAAATTTGTATATATCCCACTGGTCTGACATAAATTTGCATGACATCCCACTGGTCTGACATAAATTTGTATGACATCCCATTGGTCTCACATAAATTTGTATGACATCCCACTGGTCTGACATAAATTTGTATATATCCCATTGGTCTGACATAAATTTGTATGACATCCCATTGGTCTCACATAAATTTGTATGACATCCCACTGGTCTGACATAAATTTGTATATATCCCATTGGTCTGACATAAATTTGCATGACATCCCACTGGTCTGACATAAATTTGTATGACATCCCATTGGTCTCACATAAATTTGTATGACATCCCACTGGTCTGACATAAATTTGTATGATATCCCATTGGTCTTACATAAATTTGTATGACATTCCACTGGTCCTTACATAAATTTGTATGATATCCCACTAGTCTGACATAAATTTGTATGATATCCCATTGGTCTTACATAAATTTGTATGATATCCCACTGGTCTTACATAAATTTGTATGATATCCCATTGGTCTTACATAAATTTGTATGATATCCCACTGGTCTTACATAAATTTGTATGATATCCCATTGGTCTTACATAAATTTGTATGATATCCCATTGGTCTTACATAAATTTGTATGATATCCCACTGGTCTGACATAAATTTGTATGACATCCCATTGGTCTTACATAAATTTGTATGACATCCCATTGGTCTTACGTAAATTTATATGATATTCCACTGGTCTGACATAAATTTGTATGATATTCCACTGGTCTGACATAACTTTGTATGATATTCTGCTGGTCTTACATAAATTTGTATGATATTCCGCTGGTCTGACATAAATTCGTATGACATCCCATTGGTCTTACATAAATTTGTATGACATCCCATTGGTCTTACATAAATTTGTATGATATCCCACTGGTCTGACATAAATTTGTATGACATCCCATTGGTCTTACATAAATTTGTATGACATCCCATTGGTCTTACATAAATTTGTATGATATCCCACTGGTCTGACATAAATTTGTATGACATCCCACTGGTCTGACATAAATTTGTATGATATCCCACTGGTCTGACATAAATTTGTATGATATCCCACTGGTCTGACATAAATTTGTATGATATCCCATTGGTCTTACATAAATTTGTATGATATCCCACTAGTCTGACATAAATTTGTATGATATCCCATTGGTCTTACATAAATTTGTATGATATCCCACTGGTCTGACATAAATTTGTATGATATCCCATTGGTCTTACATAAATTTGTATGATATCCCACTGGTCTGACATAAATTTGTATGATATCCCACTGGTCTGACATAAATTTGTATGATATCCCATTGGTCTTACATAAATTTGTATGATATCCCACTGGTCTGACATAAATTTGTATGATATCCCACTGGTCTGACATAAATTTGTATGATATCCCATTGGTCTGACATAAATTTGTATGATATCCCACTGGTCTGACATAAATTTGTATGATATCCCACTGGTCTGACATAAATTTGTATGATATCCCACTAGTCTGACATAAATTTGTATGATATCCCACTGGTCTGACATAACTTTGTATGATATTCTGCTGGTCTTACATAAATTTGTATGATATTCCGCTGGTCTGACATAAATTTGTATGATATCCCACTGGTCTGACATAAATTTGTATGATATTCCACTGGTCTGACATAAATTTGTAGGATATCCTGCTGGTCTGACATAAATTTGAATGATATCCCACTGGTCTGACATAAATTTGTATGATATTCCACTGGTCTGACATAAATTTGTAGGATATCCTGCTGGTCTGACATAAATTTGAATGACATCCCACTGGTCTTACATAAATTTGTGTAAGATTCAACTGGTCTGACATAAATTTGCATGATATTCAACTGGTTTGATTTAAATTTGTATGACATTTAGCACTAAACGTTAAGATATACATTTGGGGAGATGTGATTTACACTAATATTAAATAGCAGTAATAACTCACCAACACCGAAGAACAACGGACACAGAAAAACAGAAAAGGCTGTGCCAAAACATGGCACCAACAGCGGCAGCATACAGGCTCTAAAGATAAACTCTTCTGAAAATGGTGCCTGCAAAAAATAGTAAATGTAATGAAAATGAAAGCTTTTTTAATCCAAAGTTTTTATTATTTTGTTGGTGATTATTTAATTGTTTATTTTCTGATTTAACTGCCAAAACAATTGTGGTCCTAAACCAAACTGTGTTTAGACAAAGGCAAACCTGGAGCTGCTTTGGTCACTGCATACCTTTGACTGAGCCCATCAGTTGGTTTATTGTTCGTTTGGGAACAATCTATATGGTAGGTTTGGTCACTACATACCTTTAACTGAGCCCATCAGTTGGTTTATTGTTCGTTTGGGAACAGTCTATAGGGTAGGTTTGGTCACTGCATACCTTTGACTGAGCCCATAAATTGGTTTTTTTGTTCGTTCGGGAACAGTCTATAGGGTAGGTTTGGTCACTGCATACCTTTGACTGAGCCCATCAATTGGTTTATTGTTCATTTGGGAACAGTCTATAGGGTAGGTTTGGTCACTGCATACCTTCGACTGAGCCCATCAATTGGTTTATTGTTCGTTTGGGAACAGTCTATAGGGTAGGTTTGGTCACTGCATACCTTTAACTGAGCCCATCAGTTGGTTTATTGTTCGTTTGGGAACAGGCTATATGGTAGGTTTGGTCACTGCATACCTTTGACTGAGCCATCAGTTGGTTTATTGTTCGTTTGGGAACAGTCTATATGGTAGGTTTGGTCACTGCATACCTTTGACTGAGCCCATCAGTTGGTTTATTGTTCGTTTGGGAACAGTCTATATGGTAGGTTTGGTCACTGCATACCTTTGACTGAGCCCATCAGTTGGTTTATTGTTCATTTGGGAACAGTCTATATGGTAGGCTTGGTCACTGCATACCTTTGACTGAGCCCATCAGTTGGTTTATTGTTCATTTGGGAACAGGCTATATGGTAGGTTTGGTCACTGCATACCTTTAACTGAGCCCATCAGTTGTTTTATTGTACGTTTGGGAACAGGCTATATGGTAGGTTCGGTCACTGCATACCTTTGACTGAGCCCATCAATTGGTTTATTGTTCGTTTGGGAACAGTCTATAGGGTAGGTTTGGTCACTGCATACCTTTGACTGAGCCAAATCAGTTGGTTTATTGTTCATTTGGGAACAGTCTATATGGTAGGTTTGGTCACTGCATACCTTTGACTGAGCCAAATCAGTTGGTTTATTGTTCATTTGGGAACAGTCTATAGGGTAGGTTTGGTCACTGCATACCTTTGACTGGGCCCATCAATTGGTTTATTGTTCGTTTGGGAACAGTCTATATGGTAGGTTTGGTCACTGCATACCTTTAACTGAGCCATCAGTTGTTTTATTGTACGTTTGGGAACAGTCTATATGGTAGGTTTGGTCACTGCATACCTTTAACTGAGCCCATCAGTTGGTTTATTGTTCGTTTGGGAACAGTCTATAGGGTAGGTTTGGTCACTGCATACCTTTGACTGAGCCCATCAATTGGTTTTTTTGTTCGTTTGGGAACAGTCTATAGGGTAGGTTTGGTCACTGCATACCTTTAACTGAGCCCATCAGTTGTTTTATTGTACGTTTGGGAACAGTCTATAGGGTAGGTTTGGTCACTGCATACCTTCGACTGAGCCCATCAATTGGTTTATTGTTCGTTTGGGAACAGTCTATAGGGTAGGTTTGGTCACTGCATACCTTTAACTGAGCCCATCAGTTGGTTTATTGTTCGTTTAGGAACAGGCTATATGGTAGGTTTGGTCACTGCGTACCTTTGACTGAGCCATCAGTTGGTTTATTGTTCGTTTGGGAACAGTCTATATGGTAGGTTTGGTCACTGCATACCTTTGACTGAGCCCATCAGTTGGTTTATTGTTCGTTTGGGAACAGTCTATATGGTAGGTTTTGTCACTGCATACCTTTGACTGAGCCCATCAGTTGGTTTATTGTACGTTTGGGAACAGGCTATATGGTAGGTTTGGTCACTGCATACCTTTGACTGAGCCCATTAATTGGTTTATTGTTCGTTTGGGAACAGTCTATAGGGTAGGTTTGGTCACTGCATACCTTTGACTGAGCCAAATCAGTTGGTTTATTGTTCATTTGGGAACAGTCTATATGGTAGGTTTGGTCACTGCATACCTTTGACTGAGCCAAATCAGTTGGTTTATTGTTCATTTGGGAACAGTCTATAGGGTAGGTTTGGTCACTGCATACCTTTGACTGAGCCCATCAATTGGTTTATTGTTCGTTTGGGAACAGTCTATATGGTAGGTTTGGTCACTGCATACCTTTAACTGAGCCATCAGTTGTTTTATTGTACGTTTGGGAACAGTCTATATGGTAGGTTTGGTCACTGCATACCTTTAACTGAGCCATCAGTTGGTTTATTGTTAGTTTGGGAACAGTCTATATGGTAGGTTTGGTCACTACATACCTTTAACTGAGCCCATCAGTTGGTTTATTGTTCATTTAGGAACAGTCTATATGGTAGGTTTGGTCACTGCATACCTTTAACTGAGCCATCAGTTGGTTTATTGTTCGTTTGGGAACAGGCTATATGGTAGGTTTGGTCACTGCATACCTTTAACTGAGCCATCAGTTGGTTTATTGTTCGTTTGGGAACAGTCTATACGGTAGGTTTGGTCACTGCATACCTTTGACTGAGCCCATCAGTTGGTTTATTGTTCGTTTGGGAACAGTCTATTGGGAAGGTTTAGTCACAGCATACCTTTGACTGAGCCCATCAGTTGGTTTATTGTTCATTTAGGAACAGTATATAAGGTTGATTTCAGATCAATGAACTGACTGAAAGTTGTAAACAAGAAGTAGACGCAGACCTAAAATTAGTACTCACAATATAGAACCACATGGTAAGGTAGTTGATGAGAAAACTGTTACAAAAGTTATGTTGCAGACGGAAGGAAAGACAGGTGTAAACCAGTATACCCACCTCTTTTTTGAAGCAGGGGTATATAATTAACAACCAAGTGTGGACACAAAAAAAGTGTCTCCTGTATTCCACATCAGTAATGAAAAAAATTAATTAAAATGTTATCATTTAAATATACAATGTATGGTTACCAAGAAACTAACCTAATCCAACAACTTAAAAGTAGTCACTGGATCGTGAAATGGAGGTCATGGTCAGGTGACACCTACCAGACAGTCATGTACTATTCATCAGACAACTACATGACCTATAATATATCAAATGTTGTCATCCTACTATGCATGGTTACAGAGGAACTGCCCAAGTCCAAAAACTTCAACATAGTAGCTTGACCTCGAAATTGCGGTCAAGGTCTGGTGACACCTACCAGACAGTCGTGTACTATTCATCAGCAACCTATATACCAAATATTGACATCCTACCATGCATGGTTACAGAGAAACTGCCCTAATAAAAATTTTTTAAAGCAGTCACTGGACTGTAAAATTGAGGTCAAGGTCAGGTGACAGGTGTCTGACTGGCAAGTACTCATCATAAGCTACCAATGGACCAAATTTGATGGACCCTGGGCTTCAGCTTACAAAGTTATAAAACAAAATGTGAAGTGTTGATGCACCCCTGCCACCCTTGGATTCCCATATATGTCTCACCTTCAGCAACTTCGTCGCAGGCAAGACAAATACCATAAAGAAAAATATTGAATTAATTTAATCAATGTCTCATTTTGTTAAAGTCTAATGACTGATTAATAAATGTTAACTTTAAAGAATGGCACATAAAATAAACAAAATGTTCTAAAAATATCATTTGGATATCTAAACCATTGTAACAATTTACATCATGAAAATTATTATTAAGTAGAAAAAAATATTATTAACACTTACAACAATATGGTTCCTTAACCAGACTAGATTCTGTAGACTCTGAGTCCAATACTTAGGTTCTAAAAATATAAATCACACTATACACTAATCTGCAAATTTCAAACACACTATACAATATCCTATATTGAGGTCTTGTAGATATCAACCCAACTATACACTAACCTACACTCAGGTTTGTAGATATCAACCCAACTATACACTAACCTACACTTAGGTCTGTAGATATCAACCACACTATACACTAACCTACACTTAGGTCTGTAGATATCAACCACACTATACACTAACCTACACTTAGGTCTGTAGATATCAACCACACTACACACTAACCTACACTTAGGTCTGTAGATATCAACCACACTACACACTAACCTATACTCAGGTCTGTATATATCAACCTAACTATACACTAACCTACACTTAGGTCTGTGAATATCAACTACACTATACACTCACCTACACTTAGGTCTGTAGATATCAACCACACTACACACTAACCTACACTTAGGTCTGTGAATATCAACTACACTATACACTCACCTACACTTAGGTCTGTAGATATCAACCACACTACACACTAACCTACACTTAGGTCTGTAGATATCAACCACACTACACACTAACCTACACTTAGGTCTGTAGATATCAACCTAACTATACACTAACCTACACTTAGGTCTGTGAATATCAACTACACTATACACTCACCTACACTTAGGTCTGTAGATATCAACGACACTACACACTAACCTACACTTAGGTCTGTGAATATCAACTACACTATACACTCACCTACACTTAGGTCTGTAGATATCAACCACACTATACACTAACCTACACTTAGGTCTGTAGATATCAACCACACTATACACTAACCTACACTTAGGTCTGTAGATATCAACCCAACTATACACTTATCTACACTTAGGTCTGTAGATATCAACCACACTATACACTAACCTACACTTAGGTCTGTAGATATCAACTACACTACACACTAACCTACACTTAGGTATGTAGATATCAACCACACTATACAATTATCTACACTTAGGTCTGTAGATATCAACCACACTATACACTAACCTACACTTAGGTATGTAGATATCAATCACACTATACGCTCACCTACACTTAGGTCTGTAGATATCAACCACACTACACACTAACCTACACTTAGGTCTGTGAATATCAACTACACTATACACTCACCTACACTTAGGTCTGTAGATATCAACCACACTACACACTAACCTACACTTAGGTCTGTAGATATCAACCACACTACACACTAACCTACTCTTAGGTCTGTAGATATCAACCACACTACACACTAACCTACACTTAGGTATGTAGATATCAACCACACTATAAAATTATCTACACTTAGGTCTGTAGATATCAACCACACTATACACTAACCTACACTTAGGTCTGTAGATATCAACCACACTATACAGTAACCTACACTTAGGTCTGTAGATATCAACCACACTATACACTTATCTACACTTAGGTCTGTAGATATCAACCACACTATACACTAACCTACACTTAGGTCTGTAGATATCAACTACACTATACACTAACCTACACTTATGTCTGTAGATATCAACCACACTATACACTAACCTACACTTAGGTCTGTAGATATCAACCACACTATACACTAACCTACACTAAGGTCTGTAGATATCAACCCAACTATACACTAACCTACACTTAGGTCTGTGAATATCGACTTCACTACACACTAACCTACACTAAGGTCTGTAGATATCAACCCAACTATAAACTAACTTACACTTAGGTCTGTAGATATCAACCCAACTATACACTAACCTACACTTAGGTCTGTAGATATCAACCACACTATACGCTCACCTACACTTAGGTCTGTAGATATCAACCACACTACACACTAACCTACACTTAGGTCTGTGAATATCAACTACACTATACACTCACCTACACTTAGGTCTGTAGATATCAACCACACTATACACTTATTTACACTTAGGTCTGTAGATATCAACCACACTATACACTAACCTACACTTAGGTCTGTAGATATCAACCACACTATACACTAACCTACACTTAGGTCTGTACATATCAACCACACTACACACTAACCTACACTTAGGTCTGTAGATATCAACCACACTATACACAAATCTACACCTAGGTCTGTAAATGTCAACCATACTTAACACTAACCTACACTTAAGGTCGTGTAAATATTAACCACGCTTTACACTAACATACACATAGGTCTGTAAATTAAATATCAACCACACTATACACTAACCTAAACCTTGGTCATGTTAATATTGACCACACTAGAATAATGTACAAACTGAAGACTCCATCCATATAATGTAATGTTAAGGATAAAATTCATACCCAAGTACAAACTGAAGACTCCATCCATATAATGTAATGTTAATGGTCCTGTGAATAATATCTACAAATAAAAAATACACAAGTAACATAAATCCCAGGCAAGACAACAAGTCCCGTATGGCCAACCAACACAAGTAACATAAATCCCAAGCAGGACAACAATTCCCTTATGGCAAACCAACAAAAGTAACATAAATCCCAAGCAGGACAACAAGTCCTGTATGGCCAGCCAATACAAGTAACATAAATCCCAAGCAGGACAACAAGTCCTGTATTGCCAACCAACACAAGTAACATAAATCCCAAGCAGGACAACAAGTCACTGTTGGCCAACCAGCACAAATAACATGTATCCCAAGCAGGACAACAAGTCCCTCATGGCCAATCAACACAAGAAAGATGAATCCCATGCAGAATAACAAGTCCCTTATGGCCAATCAAAACAAGTAACATAAATTCCAATCCCAAGCAGGACAACAAGTCCTTTATGGCCATCCAACACAAGTAACATAAATCCCCCCCCCCCAAAAAAAAAAAAACAAGTGTGGACTGTGAGCACGCTCACAAAGCGATACCCCCCGCTTCGCTTTCAAGTTTAATTATCTCCCCTTAATGATATCCGAGGCCAATAAAAATCTTTCATGCACATCTACATGTAATGTACTTCCTTTATGCTAAGTTTCATTAAAATTCATCAAGTGGTTTAGGAGAAGTTGCACTTAAAAGGGATGTGGACAGACGGACAGACAGACAGGGTGATTCCTATACAGCCCTCCCAAACAGGTTTGCAGGGGGTATAATAAAAATCCATAAAACATAATGGAAAATGACTTGCAGACAACTATTGGAGACAAATCATTAATAAGTTTCTGTCACTGGTACAAACGTGGACATGGTGGACATGAGATGAAGGCACAGATTAACACAAAGAAAGACAAAGATGTCCCATTGACACCACAGACACAGATGTCATGTTATCCTATTGACACCACAGACACAGATGTCATGTTATCCCATTGACACCACAGACACAGATAGGTTTGCGTCATACCTTGACCTACATCTAGAAATTGACAATGAATGTCGATTGAGAACCAGAATTTATGACAAAAGGGATGTTTTTATTTTCTTATTGTGAATTTTCCATTTCCGAGTGGCAACATTTTAACATCACCTGCATATGGCCTAAACATCTCCCAATTGATCAGGTACTCAAGAGCCTGTATTTTCATCCTGATTTCCTTGATAGAGGGTGTCTGCTACGAGAAAAGCTACTTTACACCAGGTGCACGATGTCAGGATTAAAATCATCACTTAGACAGTTTTCTCCTTCTTACTGGAATATATCTAACCCCTCATATGACTATTTACTGGATATTTACTTGACTGACAAGACAAGTGCCTTGCATGGAGCAGGTGTTGCTTACCCTTCCAGAGAAAGTGGACTCACTCTGTTTTTAAGTGGGGTTCATGTCACTCAGATTTTGTTTCGTGTCACTGTTTTCTTCGTTGTTGTCCCTCTAAAGTTTAACCATTGTTTTGTTTGTCCTTGACTTATTCTGTTTTGAATACTCCTCAATATCTTAGATTCTTTGCTCTTAAACCGACATAGGCATGTTGAATATGTGGACATGTCAATGTCCGTGGTATAATCAGCGCTGGTATATATAATGAACATTATACTATTACCATTGTCAATGTCCGTGGTATAATCAGTGCTGGTATAAATGATCAACATTATACTATTATCATCGTCAATGTAGGTGGTATAATCAGTTCTGGCATAAATAATGAACATTATACTATTACCATCGTCAATGTCAGTGGTATAATCACTGCTGGTATAAATAATGAACATTATACTATTACCATTGTCAATGTCAGTGGTATAATCAGTGCTGGTATAAATAATGAACATTATACTATTACCATTGTAAATATCCATGGTATAATCAGTGCTGGTATAAATAATGAACATTATACTATTACCATTGTCAATGTCAGTGGTATAATCAGTGCTGGTATAAATAATGAACATTATACTATTATCATCGTCAATGTCAGTGGTATAATCAGTGCTGGTATAAATAATGAACATTATACTATTACCATTGTCAATGTCAGTGGTATAATTAGTGCTGGTATAAATAATGAACATTATACAATTACCATTGTCAAAGTCAGTGGTATAATCAGTGCTGGTATAAATAATGAACATTATACTACTACCATTGTCAATGTCAGTGGTATAATTAGTGCTGGTATAAATAATGAACATTATACAATTACCATTGTCAAAGTCAGTGGTATAATCAGTGCTGGTATAAATAATGAACATTATACTACTACCATTGTCAATGTCCATGGTATAATCAGTGCTGGTATAAATAATGAACATTATACTACTACCATTGTCAATGTTGGTGGTATAATCAGTGCTGGTATAAATAATGAACATTATACTATTACCATTGTCAATGCTAGTGGTATAATCAGTGCTGGTATAAATAATGAACATTATACTATTACCATTGTCAATGTCCATGGTATAATCAGTGCTGGTATAAATAATGAACATTATACTATTACCATTGTCAATGTTGGTGGTATAATCAGTGCTGGTATAAATAATGAACATTATACTATTACCATTGTCAATGTCCATGGTATAATCAGTGCTGGTATAAATAATGAACATTATACTATTACCATTGTCAATGTCGGTGGTATAATCAGTGCTGGTATAAATAATGAACATTATACTATTACCATCGTCAATGTCGGTGGTATAATCAGTGCTGGTATAAATAATGAACATTATACTATTACCATTGTCAATGTCCATGGTATAATCAGTGCTGGTATAAATAATGAACATTATACTATTACCATTGTCAATGTCCATGGTATAATCAGTGCTGGTATAAATAATGAACATTATACTATTACCATTGTCAATGTCGGTGGTATAGTCAGTGCTGGTAGAAATAATGAACATTATATTATAACCATTGCCAATGTCAGTATTATAATCAATGATGGTATAAATAATGAACATTATACTATTACCATTGTCAATGCAAGAGGTATAATCAGTGCTGGTATAAATAATGAACATTATACTATTACCATTGTCAATGTCCATGGTATAATCAGTGCTGGTATAAATAATGAACATTATACTATTACCATCGTCAATGTCGGTGGTATAATCAGTGCTGGTATAAATAATAAACATTATACTATTACCATCGTCAATGTCAGTATTATAATCAATGATGGTATAAATAATGAACATTATACTATTACCATTGTCAATGCAAGTGGTATAATCAGTGCTGGTATAAATAATGAACATTATACTATTACCATTGTCAATGTCGGTGGTATAGTCAGTGCTGGTAGAAATAATGAACATTATACTATTACCAATGTCAATGCCCGTGATATAATCAGTGCTGGTATAAATAATGAACATTATACTATTACCATTGTCAAAGTCAGTGGTATAATCAGTGCTGGTATAAATAATGAACATTATACTATTACCATTTTCAAAGTCAGTGGTATAATCAGTGCTGGTATAAATAATGAACATTAAACTATTTCCATTGTCAATGTCAGTGGTATAATCAGTGCTGGTAAAAATAATGAACATCATACTATTACCATTGTCAATGTCGGTGGCATAGTCAGTGCTGGTAGAAATAATGAACATTATACTATTACCATTGTCAATGTCAGTGGTATAATCAGTGCTGGTATAAATAATGAATATTATACTATTACCATTGTCAATGTCAGTATTATAATCAATGATGGTATAAATAATGAATATTATTCTATTATCATTGTCAATGTTGGTGGTATAATCAGTGCTGGTATAAATAATGAACATTATACTATTACCATTGTCAATGTCGGTGGTATAATCAGTGCTGGTATAAATAATGAACATTATACTATTACCATTGTCAATGTCGGTGGTATAATCAGTGCTGGTATAAATAATGAACATTATACTATTACCATTGTCAATGTCAGTATTATAATGTTTGTTTGTTTGTTTGATGGTGTTTAACGCCACTTTCAGCAATTTTTCAGCTATATCATGGCGTCCAGTTTTTTATTGGGGGAGGAAGCCGGAGTACCCGGAGTAAACCCCCGACCTGCAGTAGGAAAACTGGCAATCCCTGTCAATTAAGATTGGAGTCGAGTGCACCCTGCCTGCAGTGAGAATCGAACCCGCAATCTCAGTGTTGACAGACCACGTGATCAATAGTAGACAAACTACCTAGACCACTCGGCCGCCGAGGCCCCAGTATTATAATCAATGATGGTATAAATAATGAACATTATACTATTACCATTGTCAATGTTGGTGGTATAATCAGTGTTGGTATAACTAATAAACATTATACTATTACAATTGTCAATGTCAGTGGTATAATCAGTGCTGGTATAAATAATGAACATTATACTATTACCATTGTCAATGTCGTTGGTATAATCAGTGTTGGTATAACTAATAAACATTATACTATTACCATTGTCAATGTCAGTGGTATAATCAGTGCTGGTATAAATAATGAACATTATACTATTACCATCGTCAATGTCGGTGGTATAATCAGGGCTGGTATAAATAATGAACATTATACTATTACCATTGTCAATGTCGTTGGTATAATCAGTGTTGGTATAACTAATAAACATTATACTATTACCATTGTCAATGTCAGTGGTATAATCAGTGCTGGTATAAATAATGAACATTATACTATTACCATCGTCAATGTCGGTGGTATAATCAGTGCTGGTAGAAATAATGAACATTATACTATTACCATTGTCAATGTCAGTGGTATAATCAGTGCTGGTATAAATAATGAACATTATACTATTACCATTGTCAATGTCAGTGGTATAATCAGTGCTGGTATAAATAATGAACATTATACTATTACCATTGTCAATGTCCGTGGTATAATCAGTGCTGGTATAAATAATGAACATTATACTATTACCATTGTCAATGTCGGTGGTATAATCAGTGCTGGTATAAATAATGAACATTATACTATTACCATCGTCAATGTCCATGGTATAATCAGTGCTGGTATAAATAATGAACATTATACTATTACCATTGTCAATGTTGGTGGTATAATCAGTGCTGGTATAAATAATAAACATTATACTATTACCATTGTCAATGTCGTTGGTATAATCAGTGCTGGTATAAATAATGAACATTATACTATTACCATTGTCAATGTCAGTGGTATAATCAGTGCTGGTATAAATAATGAACATTATACTATTACAATTGTCAATGTCAGTGGTATAATCAGTGCTGGTATAAATAATGAACATTATACTATTACAATTGTCAATGTCAGTGGTATAATCAGTGCTGGTATAAATAATAAACATTATACTACTACCATTGTCAATGTCCGTGGTATAATCAGTGCTGGTATAAATAATGAACATTATACTATTACCATTGTCAATGTCGGTGGTATAATCAGTGCTGGTATAAATAATGAACATTATACTATTACAATTGTAAATGTCAGTGGTATAATCAGTGCTGGTATAAATAATGAACATTATACTATTACCATTGTCAATGTTGGTGGTATAATCAGTGCTGGTATAAATAATAAACATTATACTATTACAATTGTCAATGTTGGTGGTATAATCAGTGCTGGTATAAATAATGAACATTATACTATTACCATTGTCAATGTCCGTGGTATAATCAGTGCTGGTATAAATAATGAATATTATACTTTTACCATTGTCAAAGTCCGTGGTATAATCAGTGCTGGTATAAATAATGAATATTATACTTTTACCATTGTCAATGCTAGTGGTATAATCAGTGCTGGTATAAATCCCCTAAAGCGTATCCCCATCCATTCAAGTAAGGTCTGAGCCTAGAAATATAAACAGAACATGAATGTTTTAAGTTGTCCATACTGTTAATTGCTTTGGATGAATATTTAATGATTTGTTGACCTGATTTAGAGTGATTTACTTAGCTGTCAACTTTTGAGTTTGGTTTATCTATGAATGTTTTGAACAGTTTAAAACCTTATATGTATGATACAACCATTCTATGATTTGTACATGTCAGGAAAACATATTGTTATTTATATCAGTATGCAAAATATAAGGTTTGTACGTTTGAGTAAAATTAGACTATGGGTTTAGGAGAAGAGTATTCTTTTTCACAGAAACAAATCTAACTAACACATTGGACAAAATTGGTAAAAAGTATTATTTTTTCAGAAAACTAGATATTAAGTTTGTCACTGCAACTGAGAATTAAGACTGACTTGGTAGTGGCATTATTTTAGAAAGTAAAGTGTGTATGTAAGACTCAATGATGCCCCAAAATTTTTACTTATTTTTTAACAACCATCTCATGGGTATCTACTAGTCAGTATATACAGGTAATCAGCGTGATCTCACTGGTACCTACAAGTTCATTTAAAATAAGCATGATCTCATGGGTACCTACATGTCTGTATATAATAAGCATGATCTCATGGGAATCTATCAGTCAGAATAATATAAATAGCATGATCTCATGGGAATCTATCAGTCAGTTTAATATAAATAGCATGATCTCATGGGTACCTACTGGTCTGTATATAATTAGCATCATCTCAAAGGTGCCTACTGATCTGTATATAATTAGCATGATCTCATGGGTACCTACTGGTCTGTATATAATTAGCATGATCTCACTGGTATCTACTGGTCTGTATATAATTAGCATGATCTCACAGGTATCTACTGGTCTGTATATAATTAGCATGATCTCAAAGGTGCCTACTGATCTGTATATAATTAGCATGATCTCATGGGTACCTACTGGTCTGTATATAATTAGCATGATCTCACTGGTATCTACTGGTCTGTATATAATTAGCATGATCTCACAGGTATCTACTGGTCTGTATATAATTAGCATTATCTCACTGGTACCTACATATCTGTATATAATTAGCATGATCTTACAGGTACCTACTAGTCTGTATATAATTAGCATGATCTCAAAGGTGCTTACTGGTCTGTAAATAATTAGCATTATCTCACTGGTACCTACTGGTCTGTATATAATTAGCATGATCTCACTGGTATCTACTGGTCTGTATATAATTAGCATGATCTCATGGGTACCTACTAGTCTGTATATAATTAGCATGATCTCATGGGTACCTACTAGTCTGTATATAATTAGCATTATCTCACAGGTACCTACTAGTCTGCATATAATTAGCATGATCTCATGGGTACCTACTAGTCTGTATATAATTAGCATGATCTCATGGGTACCTACTAGTCTGTATATAATTAGCATGATCTCAAAGGTGCCTACTGGTCTGTGTATAATTAGCATGATCTCATGGGTACCTACTAGTCTGTATCTAATTAGCATTATCTCACAGGTACCTACTGGTCTGCATATAATTAGCATGATCTCATGGGTACCTACTAGTCTGTATATAATTAGCATTATCTCACTGGTACCTACTGGTCTGTATATAATTAGCATGATCTCACTGGTACCTACTAGTCTGTATATAATTAGCATGATGTCACAGGTACCTACTAATCTGTATATAATTAGCATGATCTCATGGGTACCTACTAGTCTGTATATAATTAGCATTATCTCACTGGTACCTACTGGTCTGTATATAATTAGCATGATCTCACTGGTACCTACTAGTCTGTATATAATTAGCATGATGTCACAGGTACCTACTAATCTGTATATAATTAGCATTATCTCACTGGTACAGGTCTACTAGTCTGTATATAATTAGCATGATCTCATGGGTACGTACTAGTCTGTATATAATTAGCATTATCTCATGGGCACCTACTAGTCTGTATATAATTAGCATTATCTCACTGGTACCTACTGGTCTGTATATAATTAGCATGATCTCAAAGGTGCCTACTGGTCTGTAATTAATTAGCATGATCTCATGGGTACCTACTAGTCTGTATATAATTAGCATGATCTCACATGTACCTATTGGTCTGTATATAATTAGCATGATCTCAGCGGTACCTACTGGTCTGTATATAATTAGCATGATCTCATGGGTACCTACTGGTCTGTATATAATTAGCATGATCTCACTGGTACCTACTAGTCTGTATATAATTAGCATGATCTCATGGGTACCTACTAGTCTGTATATAATTAGCATGATCTCATGGGTACCTACTAGTCTGTATATAATTAGCATGATCTTACAGGTACCTACTGGTCTGTATATAATTAGCATTATCTCACTGGTACCTACTGGTCTGTATATAATTAGCATGATCTCACTGGTATCTACTGGTCTGTATATAATTAGCATGATCTCACAGGTATCTACTGGTCTGTATATAATTAGCATGATCTCACTGGTACCTACTAGTCTGTATATAATTAGCATGATCCCACAGGTATCTACTGGTCTGTATATAATTAGCATAATCTCACTGGTACCTACTAGTCTGTATATAAATAGCATGATCCCAAAGGTATCTACTGGTCTGTATATAATTAGCATTATCTCGCTGGTACCTACTAGTCTGTATATAATTAGCATGATCTCATTGGTACCTACTAGTCTGTATATAATTAGCATTATCTCGCTGGTACCTACTAGTCTGTATATAATTAGCATGATCCCACAGGTATCTACTGGTCTGTATATAATTAGCATGATCTCACTTGTACCTACTAGTCTGTATATAATTAGCATGATCTCATTGGTACCTACTAGTCTGTATATAATTAGCATGATCTCACTGGTACCTACTAGTCTGTATATAATTAGCATGATCTCACTGGTACCTACTAGTCTGTATATAATTAGCATGATGTCACAGGTATCTACTGGTCTGTATATAATTAGCATGATCTCATGGGTACCTACTGGTCTGTATATAATTAGCATGATCTCACTGGTACCTACTAGTCTGTATATAATTAGCATGATCTCACTGGTATCTACTGGTCTGTATATAATTAGCATGATCTCATGGGTACCTACTGGTCTGCATATAATTAGCATGATCTCACTTGTACCTACTAGTCTGTATATAATTAGCATGATCTCATGGGTAAATACTAGTTTGTTTATTAGCATGATCTCACAGGTACCAACTGGTCTGAATATAATTAGCATGACCTCATGAGTACATGTCTGTTTATAATTAGCATGATCTCATGGGAATCTAATAGACAGCATAATATAAATAGCATCATTTCATGAGAACCTACATGTCTGTATATAATTAGAATGATCTCAGAGGCACCTACTAGTCTGTATATAATTAGCATGATATCAAAGGTGCCTACTGGTCTGTATATAATTAGCATTATCTCATTGGTACCTACTGGTCTGTATATAATTAGCATGATCTCACTGGTATCTACTGGTCTGTATATAATTAGCATGATCTCACAGGTATCTACTGGTCTGTATATAATTAGCATGATCTCACTGGTACCTACTAGTCTGTATATAATTAGCATGATCTCACTGGTACCTACTAGTCTGTATATAATTAGCATGATCCCACAGGTATCTACTGGTCTGTATATAATTAGCATGATCTCATCGGTACCTACTAGTCTGTATATAATTAGCATGATCTCACTGGTATCTACTGGTATGTATATAATTAGCATGATCTCACTGGTACCTACTAGTCTGTATATAATTAACATGATCCCAAAGGTATCTACTGGTCTGTATATAATTAGCATGATCTCATTGGTACCTACTAGTCTGTATATAATTAGCATGATCTCATGGGTACCTACTAGTCTGTATATAATTAGCATGATCTCACTGGTATCTACTGGTATGTATATAATTAGCATGATCTCACTGGTACCTACTAGTCTGTATATAATTAGCATGATCCCAAAGGTATCTACTGGTCTGTATATAATTAGCATGATCTCATTGGTACCTACTAGTCTGTATATAATTAGCATGGTCTCACAGGTACCTACTAGTCTGTATATAATTAGCATGATCTCATGGGTACCTACTAGTCTGTATATAATTAGCATGATCTCAAAGGTACCTATTGGTCTGTATATAATTAGCATGATCTCATGGGTACCTACTAGTCTGTATATAATTGGCATGATCTCACTTGTACCTACTAGTCTGTATATAATTAGCATGATCTCACTGGTACCTACTAGTCTGTATATCATATAATTAGCATGATGTCACAGGTACCTACTAGTCTGTATATAATTAGCATTATCTCACTGGTACCTACTAGTCTGTATATAATTAGCATGATCTCATGGGTACCTACTAGTCTGTATATAATTAGCATGATGTCACAGGTACCTACTAGTCTGTATATAATTAGCATGATCTCATTGGTACCTACTAGTCTGTATATAATTAGCATGATCTCATGGGTACCTACTAGTCTGTATATAATTGGCATGATCTCAATGGTACCTACTAGTCTGTATATAATTAGCATGATCTCACTGGTACCTACTAGTCTGTATATCATATAATTAGCATGATGTCACAGGTACCTACTAGTCTGTATATAATTAGCATTATCTCACTGGTACCTACTAGTCTGTATATAATTAGCATGATCTCATGGGTACCTACTAGTCTGTATATAATTAGCATGATGTCACAGGTACCTACTAGTCTGTATATAATTAGCATTATCTCACTGGTACCTACTAGTCTGTATATAATTAGCATGATCTCATGGGTACGTACTAGTCTGTATATAATTAGCATTATCTCATGGGCACCTACTAGTCTGTATAGTCTCATTGGTTAATTCCTTTAGCGGAAGTACGTGCACACGTGATTTACTTACCTTGTCATTCTTTCAACATCCACGGAGGAAGAAGGACGTATTTTGCTACGCAAGAATAGAATAAGAGGACAGGTATTATTTTATTTTATTTTATTAGTACCTAGGTGGTACATATAGCCCTAGGTGGGCATTATTAGCCCTAGGTGGGCCAGAGATGCCTTGGTGGCTAGTTTTATTCCTTGGTGGGAGAGAGAAATGCCTTGGTGGCTAGTTTTATTCCTTGGTGGGAGAGAGAAATGCCTTGGTGGCTAACTTATTAAAATGGAATGATATGGCTTAAATTACATTATATGTAGTGATAAATTAAATAAATTAAGAAACTGTGTTCGTGAAGTAAAGTAAGAATAATGAATTGTTTCCCGCACTTTTTAGCTTGCACGTGAAATAGATGAGGTGTAAATTGCGTTAGAATTTTAAGGTATTTATTAGCCATATAATTTGTTTAATGTTTTTTGCTTTTAATGAATGCGACAAGAAAGTTGCAAGTGATTTTGCAGTATACATGTATTAAATAGTTTGGAAATCTTTAAAATTTGAAAGTATTAACGTTTATATATTGTGACTCAAGTCGAGCGCACCGCTAGATTTATGTTGCGAACAATGTGTATAAAGTTTCAAGGTTAAAATGTGGGACAAATGTGTTTATAGTTTAAACGTGTTGGTGCATACTATTGTTAATGATTAAATCGTTGTGATAATTTACCGTGCGTTTTGAATTTGTGGATTCAGTTGTGTAGGTTGTAATTTAAGTTTTAATTGTTTTAGAAGTTGTTTACATATTTATAAACTTGGAAGAGGTTTGATATAATGATATTGTGCTTACTCAAAAGTTTATTTTAACATAAGTACATATTTGATTAATTGTATTCTATTTGTAGATGGTGCTTCCAACAGTGCTAAAACGGAGGCATAGCCTTAAAGACATGAGGATTACGCCAGTAATCAACAGAATAAGGGGCGGCAAACCAGAGTCACTGAAAGAATTTGCCCGGGTGGCGAAAGACGTGAAGACCGATAACCTAAGCAAAGAAGAGATAGCATCACATATTAAAACTATTACAGGGGAGGAGCTAGAAGAGATTGGGTTGTTATCAGGCAGAGATGTAGATAACATAGAGGAGGCGAGATGGTGCCTGCATGCCATCATTGTGTATGCCAATGAATACGGACAACCAAAAGGGCAGGATCTTGGTGAAAGAAGGCTTGGTAAGTCAAGATGGATTACGAATGTCAAATCGTAGTTTTGACTGATTAGGATTTAGATGGCGAATATAGAATAAATGCACACGACACAACCAGCACAAAAAAATAAAATAAAATAAAATAAATAAATAAATAAATAAATAAATAAATAAATAAATAAATAAATAAATAAAAAAAATATATAAAAAAATTTAAAAAAAATTAATGTATTTGTGTATTTTCATGTATTTTATAGGCTGTTCCTGGTCCGAGTAGTGTACCGGAGTCGCAGGTACAGCAGAAATCTTCCGGGAAACGGAAAAGGGATGACTCGGTGGATTTGGAGAATCGCATTTCTCACCTCGAGAAAACTGCTTACCTGAAGACTGATCTAGTCGACAACCTGAAAGAAAAGGTGAGGACTTTATCTTTACAGCAAGATCCTAGTGATTCTCTTATCTTGCTGACACTCGACGAGCTGTCAAGGGTGGCAAGAAAGACTGGGCATGAGGAAGCAGATGTTTTCGACGAGTTGGCACGGCAGGCTAATCGATATAGCTCAAAATTAGATATTTCTAGCCTTTGCCTATCAGTTTTAGGCGGGAAAGTAGTGGATGTTATTACGAAAGCAGTTTCAAGGTGTTTGAAGGAGAAACAATCAAATGAAAAGATCGAAACTAAAGATAAAAGAAGCGACAACGCCACAAAAAGGGAGGACTCTCCGTTGGCCAATTTGTACCCGCAAGTTCCGCAAGCCCAGTATATGCCCTCTGCATCCTTTCAACCACCTTTCTTTCCGTTTTTTAATCCTGGAATGCATGGTACTTATAGAAATAACCGGCGAGGAGGTTATGGTGGATATCGTCCGAGAGGGTTGTGTCTGTTTTGTGATAGCAATACACAGGTCAAGGATTGTGAAAAAATGAAACTTGCCAAAGGGAAATAAAAATTGTTATATGATAACTGTTTAAAGTTTAATTTTAATAAATAATGACTTCTTATTCTTGATTCTGTTGCAATTTATTATTGTTTAGTGTTTTAAAGTCGGTTGTGCTTTGTGGCTAGTGAAATGAATATTGTAATGGTTTTTTACTTGGTACAGAGGTACTAACTGAATGGGTGCGATTATATGTACACGAGACAAAATTTAAAAGTAATAATTTCCAGTAATTTCTTTATCTACATTCCAAGGGACACTGATGCCCTAGTGGTCTTTCCACGCGGATTGTAGGCGAAGGGATTCTTCCTTTGAGTGTAAATCTTGCTGGTTTTATTTTCAAGTCAGGATTCTTTCTTTTGTTTAGGGAAATAAGGAGCTTGGATATGTTGTTCATGTTCCGGAATGGGAGTTGATAAGTGGATTTGATCCTACTAAAATTGTTACCAGAGTTAAACCAGCATGGTTAACACTTAGAGGTGGAGTCCCTTCCCCTACAAGACGCTGTCCGAGAGCAGAGGATGTTTTTTATAACAATGTTGAATTTGACGTATATGTACTGCCACTATGTGATCCTGGTGAATTTGTTGCGGGTCAGTTACATGAATGCTTATCAGAATGGGAATCGATTCTAGATAAAAATGAACACCAAAATATTCTAAAATGGTTAAAAGATGGAGTTGATGTTGAATCATTTTTCCGATATTTTAAGGGGAATTTTAAAGGAAAACATTACGATTCTATGGTACCCCCGAAAAACTACTTCCAAAATTCAGCTTCTTGTAAAATGTATGCATCTTTTATATCTAGTGAATTAAGTCAAAGAATTGCAGCAGGTTGCATTAGGCTTCTCGGGAAAGTAGGTGAATGTGAGCCTCCGAAGCTTATTATGCCTTTGACCGTAGAACCTAGTAAACCTAGGTTATGTCACGATGAACGTTATTTAAATCTATGGGTAAAAGATTTACCTTTTCATTTAGAGAATCTGAAAGATGTGCACAGGCTAGTAAAGAAAAAATCATTAATGATTACATGCGATGAAAAGTCTGGCTATGACCATGTAAAATTAAGCGAATCGTCAACGACGTACTTCGGAATTCAATTTGGAGGGTACTATATGGTTTACACAACACTTCCCTTTGGTTGGAAAGCCTCCCCTTATATATATCAAACGATTGGGATTCGGATCACGTCATATTTACGTACACTTGATGTTATAAATAGGTTGTATATTGATGATAGGTTTGCAGTAACTGGTGGTTCAAAGTCGATTGATATTAACATTGAGGCAAAGAGGATGGTATACATGTTGCTAGAAGTATTGACAAGGTTAGGTTATACTTTATCGCTTAGTAAATGTTCTTTGGAACCTGGTACATGTAAAAAGTTTTTAGGATTTTTGGTCGACTCTGTTAAACAGGCGTACTTATTACCAGATGATAAAAAGATGAAATTTGTAGAATTGAGAGAAGCAATTTTAGATATGGAAGAAGTTGATTTAAAAACTTTGCAAAGATTTTGTGGAAAATGTATCTCTCTTAATCTTGCAGTGCCAGGGTGTAGGTTGTTTTGTAGGGAGATAAATTCTGCAATATCTTATTGCATTAAGAATAGTAGGAAAATTAAAGTTCAAGGTCCAATGAGAGATGAATTGTTATATTGGCGATTTATTGTACTTGGGTTGGATATTGTAGATGGAGACCGGAGTTCCATAAAGTGATGGTAATGTCGACAGATGCGTCAAATTTCCGGTACGGTGGTACGGCAAGAATTGGAAACGATGAGACCGTAATATTTGGCGACTACTGGCCTACAAAAGATGACCGACCTATTCACGAAAAAGAGGGGGATGTCGTTCTTAAATCCTTACAGTCTCTTGGTGATTGTCTCCGAGATTCTAGAGTAGATTTGCAATCAGATAATATGGCAGTTATAGGTGCCTGGGAGAATCAAGGTTGCAGATCACAGGCTTTGAGATCTATTATGAAAGCGATTTTCGATCACGTGTCAAAGTATAATATCGATTTGCACATGAAGTACGTTCCGTCTTGTTTGAACGAGGCAGATGCTCCGTCACAATTAATGGATATTTCTGATGCGATGTTGAGTGAAGATTCCTGGCAGTTGGTGGAATCTGCATTTGGTCCTCATTCAACAGATCTTATGTCATTAGATTCGAATGTGATGATGTCGAAGTATGGTACACCTTTGAAACATTTCACGCCGTGGCCGACCCCCTTATCTGCGGGTGTGAATGTCTTTGCACAGAATTTGAAAAATGAGGACAATCCTTATGTTCATCCTCCGTTTGTACTTATCTTTCCTGTATTTTTTTTCTGTTGCGAGAACAATGTGTTGATTGTACTATTGTTGTTCCTGAAATGCAAACATTGCCTATATGGTGGCCTGTTTTGAAGTATTACACTACATGTGAAATTCGTCTTGGTATTAGGGGTGATAAGAATGTAATAAAAACGCCATCAAAACATGGTTTTAGTCTTGATAAGGTTGGATTGAGATGGCCTTTATATGCCTTTAGATTATCGTTTGAATAAAAAAGTATGCCTTTGAAATAAGTGTATTTATATATTTATTTATCTAGGGGGCTTCGGTGTCCCAGTGGTTAAGGTAGTTCGTCTACTATTGATCACATGGTCTGTAGACAATGATATTAAGGGTTCGAGTCGCACTGTGGACAGGGTGTACTCGACTTCAATCTTAATTGCCAAGGATTACCAGTTTTCTAACTGAAGGTCGGGGTTTCTGTCCGGGTACTCCGGCTTCCCCTATAATACTGGACCCCATGATATAGCTGTAAATATACCGGGTATATATATATTTATAGATTTATCTATATATAAGGTAAATAATAATAAAATAAAATAAAACCCTGCGTTGAAGAGTAATCAGTATTTCCATGCCACGTGTTCATAAATTAGTTTCTTGTGGGACAAGTAGTTGGAATATCAAAATCTTATAGTGGTTGTTTATTTCTTGTAGGTTGATTTTACTTCTATTGATTGGTTTTCAATCGATGAACGATTAGCAGATTTAGATGAAAGGACAAGTTCATCTTCCAAGTTGAAGCGACACAATAGTCTACTCGAAAGTTTTCTATGTTTTCTCAGAATGTTGCCACATACCCCAACCATGCATACATGTTCACCGAATGATGTAAGGCGTTTTTTAGTGTGGAAAGATGCACATGGGAAAACCCAAGTACATGAAGTCAGTTGTCAGTATCTCGGTTTAAAGGGTTTATATGACTGTTGTTGTCCGACTAGATTGGCATCGGCTACAGTTGAAGGTATAGTGAATCAACTGGTGAATATATTTGACCAAAAGGATTTTGGAAGGTCGTGGTGTGAAGTTATGGAATCTGGAAACCCGGTCTCTTCCATGTTAATTAAAGAGTATGTAAGATTGATCAAAGAAGAACAAGCTAGGTCTCATGTGTTGTCTAAACAAGCAAAGCCCATATTTTTGACAAAGATCAGGGCCATGTGTTCATTTATAAATAGAGAACTTAAGAAAATGGGTATAAAAATAAAAGAGAAATTTATTTTGTACAGGGATCAAGCTTGGTTAAAGCTACAGTTTTTTGCAGGTGATCGTGCCAGTGATCTTTCCCTGGTGGTTGCGCAGGAGGTTAAAATTTTAAATGATGGATCTGGATTTGTATTTCAACATACTTTTGGCAAAACATTAAAGGGTGGGAAGAATAAGAGTAACTCGTTCGTGATAAAGAAATGTGATGATATGACTATATGTCCAGTTAAAGGCCTGTTGGATTATGTACAGTTTGCTAAGTCGTGTAAAGTGGATTTGTCAAAAGGCTATCTTTTCAGGGTTGTTGCAGAAAATGGAAGGGTCTTAGATAAATATGTAAGCTATTCCGTAGTCTATGAAAGACTCCGATATTACTTATCAACTTTAGGTTTATACAAGGGGGAAACACCACATAGTTTTAGGTCTGGTTGTACTGTCACCATGGCTTTGTCGGACTCGGCAAGCACTGTCGAACAGGTTATGGGTCACGTTGGCTGGTTAAGTAAATCGACTGCCGAGTATTATGGTCGCATGCATACGCTTGTTGATTCAGAAATTGTCGCTTTGAATTTAGCTAAGTCTGCAGGACAAGCGGGTAATATTGAGAAACAATTTAGGGAAAAAGCGGATTTATCAGTGATGGAAAGGGCTTTTGAGACGAAGAAACATTGAATGATTTCAAAGAGTGTATTATAATGTATCTTATTGCAATGAATTAGTTCTATGTAAAGGTTTTCTTTTGAGTATTGGGAATAAAGGCAAGAAGCACTATTGTTTTGAATATTGTAGAAAAGGTACATGTAACTTATAGGTAGGAGTGTATACTGTATTAGGAATAGGGCAGAGTTTTCTTCCCATAACTTAAACCGACTGAAGCTAAAGGTATTAAAGACTGAGGATATGGGTATAGTCTCATTGGTTAATTCCTTTAGCGGAAGTACGTGCACACGTGATTTACTTACCTTGTCATTCTTTCAACATCCACGATTGATGATGGGCAGCCTTTAGTATACGCATAGCAGCTGTATGTGCTTATTGTTTTTTACAAAAAAAAAAAAAAAAAAAACACACACACACACACACAAAAATCCCAACCCTTCCCGCCCATACCGTATCCAAAGTTTTTGCTACCGCGTTAGTATTCAGTCATACTGTGCAGAGTTTTCTTCCCATAACTTAAACCGACTGAAGCTAAAGGTATTAAAGACTGAGGATATGGGTATATCATATAATTAGCATGATGTCACAGGTACCAACTAGTCTGTATATAATTAGCATTGTCTCACTGGTACCTACTGGTCTGTATATAATTAGCATGATGTAAAGTTAATATTTGTGCAATTTGTGGCTGATGGTTTATATGGTATTAGGTATTACACAAAGGAAAACAAAAGATTAAAGTATTACTACGTTTACAAATCTTTAAACAGAGATTCCAGACATTCTTTATATTAAAAATCCTAACTCAATCTCTGTCGAAGCATTTTCCTTAACATAAAAATTATATGTATGAAACTGATATTTATAAATTTAAGACTGGGTACCAGAAAAAAGTTATTCCCAGGCCACAATTAAAAAATGTTTGTTTCCCCACTCCCCTACCCACATTTTTCAAGATGGGTAGGTAGGTAGGTGTTTTTGGTTTTTTTTTTTTTTTTTTGCCTTATTCTAAGTTAATGGATCAAGAAATTGTGCTATGAGGGTGGGGGGGGGGGCTGTTGAATAATTAAAGAGGGACCAGGCCTTGTCTATGTAACTTCAGTGATTTTTTGTGCCATTTGATTGTCCTATTGATACACCTTAGCTTTCATATCTATAATAAGGGGGTCTCTGGTCAGGGAATGTATATTTATTTCTTATTTAAATAGAGCTGTGAAAACTGCAAAGATCTTGGCCAGTTCCCCTTTTCCTAAATGAGCATATTCTTTGCAGAGAAAAGATGCCAGAATTTCTTACAATACATGTCTAAGTAAAATCTTAAATAACTACAGATCTAACCATTAAATTTTGGTAACGTTTCAACAATATTTTTACCCGACTTGTTTGTCTGCAATTCAGTTTTTTTTCTTTCTTTTTCATTATTATAATCATGGTATGCAATTTCAAATAGCACATAACCTATATCATTATAAAATCAATGAAAAAAAAACACCAGATATAGCAACTATTTTTCTATCTACTTCAGTACTTGTAGCCATACAAGGTATTCACAAATAAAAAAAAGATTAACTAACACTATTTGTACAGGTGTTGACATAAACCATGTAAACATCATTCATGAAGTTCTTGTATATCATAATATTTCTAACAGTTTGTTATGAACATGCCATGTTATCTGAGCAAAATTTTCGAAGAAGACAGATATAATTACATAACATTAAACCCAGAAATAATTCTTCTGTTCAGCACACTTCCACTTGGACAAAGTTGTGCAAAATTTCTTCATGGAACACCCATCTACAGAACTTAACATGATGTCAATAATTACTATACATCTTTATTCTTTCAAGTGCAGCTCATATATTTATCAAAGAAATTTGTTAAAATAAAATACACTTGGAAAGAACTAAAGTTTGAAATCAATTGAAAGTGTTTGTTTATAAAAAAAAAGTATGATTTTTCATTATGGGCCGTTATTCACTTCTGGTAATTAGTCACATCCGGTAAATAAACAAATGGCGCATAATCCAGTTGAAAGACATAAATCCTTTGTATAAATGTTAAATACGCATATTGTTTACCCTTTCTTATTGGAATTACACATTTACTGATAAATTGGTAGTCTGTGTAATGTATTTGGACCAGATTATCAAGTATCTTATGTGAACCATCGGGCGACTTAAGGGAAATGATAGGGCGACTTCCACTTCGCTTTTGAGGCACCTTCAGGTCACTTCGCCCAGTGTGGTGAGCCCTGTCAGTCAGTCAATTTTTATGAAAGCAGAAACTTGTGACTATCTGACAGTGTTATACAGTACCTTCCATGTCTGTAAATATGGGGGAATTATTTGGACCAGATATACAAGTATCTTCTGTGAACCATCGGGCGACTTTAGGGAAATAAACGGGTGACTTCGACTTCGCTTTTGAGGTGCGGTAGGGTGACTTCAGGACATAGTAGAGCGACTTTGTCGCCCATAGAGTGTGGTGAGCCCTGAATTGACAAGATCCAAACTTCGGGTTTTGCTAAAAAAGAAATCCCGAACTTGGACCAAAAAAATTTTTTGAGTTCATACAACTTTTTAATTTAGGCTCCAGCTATAAAAAAGATTGACATGTGCATGTGATATTAAATGATATTATTAACCAATGAAAATGCTTATATCAGTCTGGACCTGGTGTTATTGTTAAAAGTGAAGCTGCATAAATGAAAAATATTGCACCAGGAGACCAGGTTAGCCTTATCTGACTGGGTTCCAAAAAATGCATTGTCAACATTATATTGCTGTTACCTTTGCCTTAACTGACTAAATAACGGAAAAATACATTATACATGTATTACTGTTATGCCTTAACTGACTGGGTACCAGAAAATGTCATGCCTTTACTTTTGCCTTGACTGTGTGCCAGAAAAATGCACTGTTAACATTATATTACTGTTACCGTTGCCTTAACTAACTGGGTACCAGAAAAATGTTATGTTAATATTACTGTTTTACTGTCTTATATATCTGGGTACCAGAAAAATGTTATGCTAATACTGAATTACTGTTACCCTGCATTTTCTGACTGGGTGTCATGATTACATTATGTTACATGTACCTCTGCCTTTCCTGAGTTGGTACCAAAACAGCTCAACAGCAATGGTATTATAAGGGAGATAACTGCTACACTCATAAAACGCCTTTTTATTACATCTGGGTGGTCTCTGAAAACACAAATTTTATTCATAATTTTAAATAAATTATTTTATAATAGGATATATGAGTACTAGTGTAATCATTTATATTTGTGGTGTATCAGTTTTGGTCAGTTTTTGTGATTTACTAGTGTAATCATTTATATTTGTGGTGTATTAGTGTTGGTCAGTTTTGTGATTTACTAGTGTAATCATTTATATTTGTGGTGTATCAGTGTTAGTCAGTTTTTGTGATTCACTAGTGTAATCATTTATGTTTGTGGTGTATCAGTGTTAGTCAGTTTTTGTGATTCACTAGTGTAATCATTTATGCTTGTGGTGTATCAGTGTTAGTCAGTTTTTGTGATTCACTAGTGTAATCATTTATGTTTGCAGTGTATCAGTGTTGGTCAGTTTTTGTGATTCACTAGTGTAATCATTTATATTTGTGGTGTATCAGTGTTGGTCAGTTTTTGTGATTCACTAGTGTAATCATTTATCTTTGTGGTGTATCAGTGTTGGTCAGTTTTTGTGATTTACTAGTGTAATCATTTATATTTGTGGTGTATCAGTGTTGGTCAGTTTTTGTGATTCACTAGTGTAATCATTTATGTTTGTGGTGAATCAGTGTTAGTCAGTTTTTGTGATTCACTAGTGTAATCATTTATGTTTGTGGTGTATCAGTGTTAGTCAGTTTTTGTGATTTACTAGTGCAATCATTTATGTTTGTGGTGAATCAGTGTTAGTCAGTTTTTGTGATTCACTAGTGTAATCATTTATGTTTGTGGTGTATCAGTGTTGGTCAGTTTTTGCGATTTACTAGTGTAATCATTTACATTTGTGGTGTATCAGTGTTGGTCAGTTTTTGCGATTTACTAGTGTAATCATTTATGTTTGTGGTTTATCAGTGTTGGTCAGTTTTTGTGATTTACTAGTGTAATCATTTATGTTTGTGGTGTATCAGTGTTAGTCAGTTTTTGTGATTTACTAGTGTAATCATTTATGTTTGTGGTGAATCAGTGTTAGTCAGTTTTTGTGATTCACTAGTGTAATCATTTATGTTTGTGGTGTATCAGTGTTGGTCAGTTTTTGCGATTTACTAGTGTAATCATTTATGTTTGTGGTTTATCAGTGTTGGTCAGTTTTTGTGATTTACTAGTGTAATCATTTATCTTTGTGGTGTATCAGTGTTAGTCAGTTTTTGTGATTCATTAGTGTAATCATTTATGTTTGTGGTGTATCAGTGTTGGTCAGTTTTTGTGATTTACTAGTGTAATCATTTGTCTTTGTGGTGTATCAGTGTTAGTCAGTTTTTGTGATTCATTAGTGTAATCATTTATGCTTGTGGTGTATCAGTGTTGGTCAGTTTTTGTGATTCACTAGTGTAATCATTTATCTTTGTGGTGTATAAGTGTTGGTCAGTTTTTGTGATTCACTAGTGTAATCATTTATGTTTGTGGTGTATCAGTGTTGGTCAGTTTTTGTGATTTACTAGTGTAATCATTTATTTTTGTGGAGCATCAGTGTTAGTCAGTTTTTGTGATTCACTAATCATTTATGTTTGTGGTTTATCAGTGTTGGTCAGTTTTTGTGATTCACTAATCATTTATGTTTGTGGTTTATCAGTGTTGGTCAGTTTTGTGATTCACTAGTGTAATCATTTATGTTTGTGGTGTATCAGTGTTGGTCAGTTTTTGCGATTTACTAGTGTAATCATTTATGTTTGTGGCTTATCAGTGTTGGTCAGTTTTTGTGATTCACTAGTGTAATCATTTATCTTTGTGGTGTATCAGTGTTAGTCAGTTTTTGTGATTTACTAGTGTAATCATTTATGTTTGTGGCTTATCAGTGTTAGTCAGTTTTTGTGATTCACTAGTGTAATCATTTATATTTGTGGTGTATCAGTGTTAGTCAGTTTTTGTGATTCACTAGTGTAATCATTTATCTTTGTGGTGTATCAGTGTTGGTCAGTTTTTGCGATTTACTAGTGTAATCATTTATGTTTGTGGTGTATCAGTGTTAGTCAGTTTTTGTGATTTACTAGTGTAATCATTTATGTTTGTGGCTTATCAGTGTTGGTCAGTTTTTGTGATTCACTAGTGTAATCATTTATGTTTGTGGTGTATCAGTGTTAAGTCAGTTTTTGTGATTTACTAGTGTAATCATTAATGTTTGTGGTGTATCAGTGTTAGTCAGTTTTTGTGATTCACTAGTGTAATCATTTATGTTTGTGGTGTATCAGTGTTAGTCAGTTTTTGTGATTCACTAGTGTAATCATTTATATTTGTGGTGTATCAGTGTTGGTCAGTTTTGTGATTCACTAGTGTAATCATTTATATTTGTGGTGTATCAGTGTTAGTCAGTTTTTGTGATTCACTAGTGTAATCATTTATGTTTGTGGTGTATCAGTGTTGGTCAGTTTTTGTGATTCATTAGTGTAATTATTTATGTTTGTGATGTATCAGTGTTAGTCAGTTTTTGTGATTCACTAGTGTAATCATTTATATTTGTGGTGTATCAGTGTTGGTCAGTTTTGTGATTCACTAGTGTAATCATTTATATTTGTGGTGTATCAGGGTTGGTCAGTTTTTGTGATTCACTAGTGTAATCATTTATCTTTGTGGTGTATCAGTGTTAGTCAGTTTTTGTGATTCACTAGTGTAATCATTTATTTTTGTGGTGTATCAGTGTTGGTCAGTTTTTGTGATTTACTAGTGTAATCATTTATATTTGTGGTGCATCAGTGTTAGTCAGTTTTTGTGATTCACTAGTTTACTCATTTATGTTTGTGGTGTATCAGTGTTGGTCAGTTTTTGTGATTTACTAGTGTAATCATTTATATTTGTGGTGCATCAGTGTTAGTCAGTTTTTGTGATTCACTAGTTTACTCATTTATGTTTGTGGTGTATCAGTGTTAGTCAGTTTTTGTGATTTACTAGTTTACTCATTTATGTTTGTGTGTATTAGTGTTGGTCAGTTTTGTGAGTCACTAGTGTAATAATTTATGTTTGTGGCTTATCAGTGTTAGTCAGTTTTTGTGATTCACTAGTGTAATCATTTATTTTTGTGGTGTATCAGTGTTGGTCAGTTTTTGTGATTTACTAGTGTAATCATTTATTTTTGTGGTTTATCAGTGTTAGTCAGTTTTTGTGATTCATTAGTGTAATCATTTATGTTTGTGGTGTATCAGTGTTGGTCAGTTTTTGTGATTTACTAGTGTAATCATTTATTTTTGTGGTTTATCAGTGTTAGTCAGTTTTTGTGATTCATTAGTGTAATCATTTATGTTTGTGGTGTATCAGTGTTGGTCAGTTTTTGCGATTTACTAGTGTAATCATTTATATTTGTGGTGTATCAGTGTTGGTCAGTTTTTGTGATTCACTAGTTTACTCATTTATGTTTGTGGTGTATCAGTGTTGGTCAGTTTTTGTGATTCACTAGTTTACTCATTTATGTTTGTGGTTTATCAGTGTTGGTCAGTTTTTGCGATTTACTAGTGTAATCATTTATGTTTGTGGTGTATCAGTGTTGGTCAGTTTTTGTGATTAACTAGTGTAATCATTTATTTTTGTGGTGTATCAGTGTTAGTCAGTTTTTGTGATTCACTAGTGTAATCATTTATGTTTGTGGTTTATCAGTGTTGGTCAGTTTATGCGATTTACTAGTGTAATCATTTATATTTGTGGTGTATCAGTGTTGGTCAGTTTTTGTGATTAACTAGTGTAATCATTTATTTTTGTGGTGTATCAGTGTTAGTCAGTTTTTGTGATTCACTAGTGTAATCATTTATGTTTGTGGTTTATCAGTGTTGGTCAGTTTATGCGATTTACTAGTGTAATCATTTATATTTGTGGTGTATTAGTGTTGGTCAGTTTTTGTGATTCACTAGTGTAATCATTTATGTTTGTGGTTTATCAGTGTTGGTCAGTTTTTGCGATTTACTAGTGTAATCATTTATGTTTGTGGTGTATCAGTGTTAGTCAGTTTTTGTGATTCACTAGTTTACTCATTTATGTTTGTGGTGTATCAGTGTTGGTCAGTTTTTGCGATTCATTAGTGTAATCATTTATGTTTGTGGTGTATCAGTGTTGGTCAGTTTTTGCGATTTACTAGTGTAATCATTTATGTTTGTGGTTTATCAGTGTTGGTCAGTTTTTGCGATTTACTAGTGTAATCATTTATGTTTGTGGTGTATCAGTGTTGGTCAGTTTTTGTGATTAACTAGTGTAATCATTTATTTTTGTGGTGTATCAGTGTTAGTCAGTTTTTGTGATTCACTAGTGTAATCATTTATGTTTGTGGTTTATCAGTGTTGGTCAGTTTATGCGATTTACTAGTGTAATCATTTATATTTGTGGTGTATTAGTGTTGGTCAGTTTTTGTGATTCACTAGTGTAATCATTTATGTTTGTGGTTTATCAGTGTTGGTCAGTTTTTGCGATTTACTAGTGTAATCATTTATGTTTGTGGTGTATCAGTGTTAGTCAGTTTTTGTGATTAACTAGTGTAATCATTTATCTTTGTGGTGTATCAGTGTTAGTCAGTTTTTGTGATTCATTAGTGTAATCATTTATGTTTGTGGTGTATCAGTGTTGGTCAGTTTTTGCGATTTACTAGTGTAATCATTTATGTTTGTGGTGTATTAGTGTTGGTCAGTTTTGTGATTTACTAGTGTAATCATTTATATTTGTGGTGTATTAGTGTTGGTCAGTTTTTGCGATTTACTAGTGTAATCATTTATGTTTGTGGTGTATTAGTCTTGGTCAGTTTTGTGATTTACTAGTGTAATCATTTATATTTGTGGTGTATTAGTGTTGGTCAGTTTTGTGATTCACTAGTGTAATCATTTATTTTTGTGGTTTATCAGTGTTAGTCAGTTTTTGTGATTCATTAGTGTAATCATTTATGTTTGTGGTGTATCAGTGTTGGTCAGTTTTTGCGATTTACTAGTGTAATCATTTATGTTTGTGGCTTATCAGTGTTGGTCAGTTTTTGTGATTCACTAGTGTAATCATTTATCTTTCTGGTGTATCAGTGTTAGTCAGTTTTTGTGATTTACTAGTGTAATCATTTATGTTTGTGGTGTATCAGTGTTAGTCAGTTTTTGTGATTCACTAATCATTTATGTTTGTGGTGTATCAGTGTTAGTCAGTTTTTGTGATTCACTAGTGTAATCATTTATATTTGTGGTGTATTAGTGTTGGTCAGTTTTTGCGATTTACTAGTGTAATCATTTATGTTTGTGGTGCATCAGTGTTAGTCAATTTTTGTGACGCACTAGTGTAATCATTTATATTTCTGGTGTATTAGTGGTGGTCAGTTTTGTGATTTACTAGTGTAATCATTTATATTTGTGGTGTATTAGTGTTGGTCAGTTTTGCGATTTACTAGTGTAATCATTTATGTTTGTGGTGCATCAGTGTTAGTCAGTTTTTGTGATGCACTAGTGTAATCATTTATATTTGTGGTGTATTAGTGGTGGTCAGTTTTGTGATTTACTAGTGTAATCATTTATGTTTGTGGTGTATCAGTGTTGGTCAGTTTTTGTGATTCACTAGTGTAATCATTTATCTTTGTGGTGTATCAGTGTTAGTCAGTTTTTGTGATTTACTAGTGTAATCATTTATGTTTGTGGTGTATCAGTGTTAGTCAGTTTTTGTGATTTACTAGTGTAATCATTTATATTTGTGGTGTATCAGTGTTAGTCAGTTTTTGTGATTTACTAGTGTAATCATTTATGTTTGTGGTGTATCAGTGTTAGTCAGTTTTTGTGATTCACTAGTGTAATCATTTATCTTTGTGGTGTATCAGTGTTAGTCAGTTTTTGTGATTTACTAGTGTAATCATTTATGTTTGTGGTGTATCAGTGTTAGTCAGTTTTTGTGATTTACTAGTGTAATCATTTATGTTTGTGGCTTATCAGTGTTGGTCAGTTTTTGTGATTTACTAGTGTAATCATTTATGTTTGTGGTGTATCAGTGTTGGTCAGTTTTTGTGATTCATTAGTGTAATCATTTATGTTTGTGGTGTATCAGTGTTAGTCAGTTTTTGTGATTCACTAGTGTAATCATTTATGTTTGTGGTGTATCAGTGTTGGTCAGTTTTTGCGATTTACTAGTGTAATCATTTATGTTTGTGGCTTATCAGTGTTGGTCAGTTTTTGTGATTCACTAGTGTAATCATTTATGTTTGTGGTGTATCAGTGTTAGTCAGTTTTTGTGATTTACTAGTGTAATCATTTATGTTTGTGGTGTATCAGTGTTAGTCAGTTTTTGTGATTCACTAGTGTAATCATTTATGTTTGTGGTGTATCAGTGTTGGTCAGTTTTTGCGATTTACTAGTGTAATCATTTATTTTTGTGGTGTATCAGTGTTAGTCAGTTTTTGTGATTCACTAGTGTAATCATTTATGTTTGTGGTGTATCAGTGTTAGTCAGTTTTTGAGATTCACTAGTGTAATCATTTATGTTTGTGGTGTATCAGTGTTAGTCAGTTTTTGTGATTTACTAGTGTAATCATTTATGTTTGTGGTGCATCAGTGTTAGTCAATTTTTGTGACGCACTAGTGTAATCATTTATATTTCTGGTGTATTAGTGGTGGTCAGTTTTGTGATTTACTAGTGTAATCATTTATATTTGTGGTGTATTAGTGTTGGTCAGTTTTGCGATTTACTAGTGTAATCATTTATGTTTGTGGTGCATCAGTGTTAGTCAGTTTTTGTGATGCACTAGTGTAATCATTTATATTTGTGGTGTATTAGTGGTGGTCAGTTTTGTGATTTACTAGTGTAATCATTTATGTTTGTGGTGTATCAGTGTTGGTCAGTTTTTGTGATTCACTAGTGTAATCATTTATGTTTGTGGTGTATCAGTGTTAGTCAGTTTTTGTGATTTACTAGTGTAATCATTTATGTTTGTGGTGTATCAGTGTTAGTCAGTTTTTGTGATTTACTAGTGTAATCATTTATATTTGTGGTGTATCAGTGTTAGTCAGTTTTTGTGATTTACTAGTGTAATCATTTATGTTTGTGGTGTATCAGTGTTAGTCAGTTTTTGTGATTCACTAGTGTAATCATTTATCTTTGTGGTGTATCAGTGTTAGTCAGTTTTTGTGATTTACTAGTGTAATCATTTATGTTTGTGGTGTATCAGTGTTAGTCAGTTTTTGTGATTTACTAGTGTAATCATTTATGTTTGTGGCTTATCAGTGTTGGTCAGTTTTTGTGATTTACTAGTGTAATCATTTATGTTTGTGGTGTATCAGTGTTGGTCAGTTTTTGTGATTCATTAGTGTAATCATTTATGTTTGTGGTGTATCAGTGTTAGTCAGTTTTTGTGATTCACTAGTGTAATCATTTATGTTTGTGGTGTATCAGTGTTGGTCAGTTTTTGCGATTTACTAGTGTAATCATTTATGTTTGTGGCTTATCAGTGTTGGTCAGTTTTTGTGATTCACTAGTGTAATCATTTATGTTTGTGGTGTATCAGTGTTAGTCAGTTTTTGTGATTTACTAGTGTAATCATTTATGTTTGTGGTGTATCAGTGTTAGTCAGTTTTTGTGATTCACTAGTGTAATCATTTATGTTTGTGGTGTATCAGTGTTGGTCAGTTTTTGCGATTTACTAGTGTAATCATTTATTTTTGTGGTGTATCAGTGTTAGTCAGTTTTTGTGATTCACTAGTGTAATCATTTATGTTTGTGGTGTATCAGTGTTAGTCAGTTTTTGAGATTCACTAGTGTAATCATTTATGTTTGTGGTGTATCAGTGTTAGTCAGTTTTTGTGATTTACTAGTGTAATCATTTATGTTTGTGGCTTATCAGTGTTGGTCAGTTTTTGTGATTCACTAGTGTAATCATTTATCTTTGTGGTGTATCAGTGTTAGTCAGTTTTTGTGATTTACTAGTGTAATCATTTATGTTTGTGGTGTATCAGTGTTAGTCAGTTTTTGTGATTCACTAATCATTTATCTTTGTGGTGTATCAGTGTTAGTCAGTTTTTGTGATTCATTAGTGTAATCATTTATGTTTGTGGTGTATCAGTGTTAGTCAGTTTTTGTGATTCACTAATCATTTATGTTTGTGGTTTATCAGTGTTGGTCAGTTTTTGTGATTCACTAATCATTTATGTTTGTGGTTTATCAGTGTTGGTCAGTTTTGTGATTCACTAATCATTTATGTTTGTGGTGTATCAGTGTTAGTCAGTTTTTGTGATTCATTAGTGTAATCATTTATTTTTGTGGTGTATCAGTGTTGGTCAGTTTTTGCGATTTACTAGTGTAATCATTTATGTTTGTGGTGTATCAGTGTTAGTCAGTTTTTGTGATTCATTAGTGTAATCATTTATGTTTGTGGTGCATCAGTGTTAGTCAGTTTTTGTGATTCACTAATCATTTATGTTTGTGGTGTATCAGTGTTGGTCAGTTTTTGTGATTCATTAGTGTAATCATTTATGTTTGTGGTGTATCAGTGTTAGTCAGTTTTTGTGATTTACTAGTGTAATCATTTATATTTGTGGTGTATCAGTGTTAGTCAGTTTTTGTGATTTACTAGTGTAATCATTTATGTTTGTGGTGTATCAGTGTTGGTCAGTTTTTGTGATTTACTAGTGTAATCATTTGTCTTTGTGGTGTATCAGTGTTAGTCAGTTTTGTGATTCACTAATCATTTGTCTTTGTGGTGTATCAGTGTTAGTCAGTTTTGTGATTCACTAATCATTTATCTTTCTGGTGTATCAGTGTTGGTCAGTTTTTGAGATTTACTAGTGTAATCATTTATTTTTGTGGAGCATCAGTGTTAGTCAGTTTTTGTGATTCACTAATCATTTATGTTTGTGGTTTATCAGTGTTGGTCAGTTTTTGTGATTCACTAATCATTTATGTTTGTGGTTTATCAGTGTTGGTCAGTTTTGTGATTCACTAGTGTAATCATTTATGTTTGTGGTGTATCAGTGTTGGTCAGTTTTTGCGATTTACTAGTGTAATCATTTATGTTTGTGGCTTATCAGTGTTGGTCAGTTTTTGTGATTCACTAGTGTAATCATTTATCTTTGTGGTGTATCAGTGTTAGTCAGTTTTTGTGATTTACTAGTGTAATCATTTATGTTTGTGGCTTATCAGTGTTAGTCAGTTTTTGTGATTCACTAGTGTAATCATTTATATTTGTGGTGTATCAGTGTTAGTCAGTTTTTGTGATTTACTAGTGTAATCATTTATGTTTGTGGCTTATCAGTGTTAGTCAGTTTTTGTGATTCACTAGTGTAATCATTTATGTTTGTGGTTTATCAGTGTTGGTCAGTTTTTGTGATTCACTAGTGTAATCATTTATGTTTGCAGTGTATCAGTGTTGGTCAGTTTTTGTGATTCACTAGTGTAATCATTTATCTTTGTGGTGTATCAGTGTTGGTCAGTTTTTGCGATTTACTAGTGTAATCATTTATGTTTGTGGTGTATCAGTGTTAGTCAGTTTTTGTGATTTACTAGTGTAATCATTTATGTTTGTGGCTTATCAGTGTTGGTCAGTTTTTGTGATTCACTAGTGTAATCATTTATATTTGTGGTGTATCAGTGTTAGTCAGTTTTTGTGATTTACTAGTGTAATCATTTATGTTTGTGGCTTATCAGTGTTGGTCAGTTTTTGTGATTCACTAGTGTAATCATTTATATTTGTGGTGTATCAGTGTTAGTCAGTTTTTGAGATTCACTAGTGTAATCATTTATATTTGTGGTGTATCAGTGTTAGTCAGTTTTTGAGATTCACTAGTGTAATCATTTATTTTTGTGGTGCATCAGTGTTGGTCAGTTTTGTGATTCGCTAGTGTAATCAGTGTAATATCCTAATACAATTGATTTCAATAATTGTTTATGAAAAAAGAATTTGATAGTATCTTACATGTATATCTAACCAGAATTTAAAAGAAGGCAATTATTTAGTGCGACTTCTCTGGAAACACAGCAAAGATAAGATGAAAGCTTATTATTTTTTATCTGTTTAGTTTCTTTAAGAAAACCAGACGAGGTCTGTAGTGTAGAGGGTAGAGGTATTGAACAGCTGAAAATAATTAAAACTGTTGAAACTTTAATAGATATCTGAATGCAAAAAGGATAATATATTTTTGTCAAGTATATGATCATCAGTAAACCAAGGTCGTTCTAAAGCCGATTTCTGAAAGATTTTGGAACAGACGATTGCAAAAGTTTGCACTTCGTAGTGTTTGATCAAGTGGTGCGCTAATTTGATCCTACTTCAAAAACATTCGTTTTCGTCATTCTCATTTTGGAATAAACTTTAATCAATTTTATCATTGCCGGTTGACTGTTTATTTGTTTAAAGTGTTGCCTTTATCAAATAAAATGTAATCAAAGTTAGGAAGCGTATCGTTCCATGTGTATACAAAACTTAGCCTCGACCATCCAGCCCCTTAATTTCATTTGTGCTATTTTGTATATGCGTCTGGGTGATCGAGACTATACAAAACTGTCCGAGTTGAAGATAAAGTCCGAAGACTTCCGGAAGTAACGAACTGGTTACAGTTGAAAATAATCGTTTTCCTTACATGGCAACACAAAGGATACCAGCTTTTACATTTTCCAAAAAGTATGCGTACTGTAAATAACATATGCTGCCGGATCAGACGAGAATTAAAACATTTTTGGTACATAATTTGCTGCGTCATGATGACCCTCTGGGTAATATTTTTGGGGGTCAAAAATGTTTTTATGCATAAAATATGCACAAATTTGCGTTTACGGAAACGCTGTAAAAAAACATACATGTTAAGGTACATTCATACACCGTATGTAAATCAGGATGGCATTACAGATGGACAGAATAACAATACATGCATTTTAGAGAAGAAGTGTCATTATTTAAAGTCTGTTCAAATACTTGACAAACCAACTGAGACCTTTCCGGATCGCTCGCAACACAGTGATGTAGCCGGCATCACTGAAGTGGACTTTGTCGTCACCTTCACATCCGCTGTGGTAAATGTTGACAGGCCTGAAGTAACCGACTGCTGGGTGTTGTCTTGAAAGGTCTCTAAATACGTCATTTGCAGCAGCTCTTCTTTCATTGTATTGGTCTTCTGTGCAATGCCTTGGTTTTGATCGTCTAAGTACAGCCATAAATAGTACTGCTGCCCCACGGGTATGGCATGCAGCAACAAGTTCTTCAACACCTTTTTTAAACTGTTCTTTTCTGAATATTTTGTCGCTACAGTCGTTGCATCCGATCTGCATGATGATGATTCTCGGTTTGTAATGGATAAGGAGTACAGATTCTATGTTACGAGTAAGAGTGGGAACATGTGCCCCGCTGAAACCATGGAAAAAGATGTTGACTTTGCCCCGACAGTTAGTTGGATCTTCCCATTTGTGTGGTTGTTCTGGATCTTGCAGTAGTTTACGAAAATGTTCGATGAAGCTGTGACCGAGCAATAAAACGTTCATATTTGTTGATATTCAATGAATGAATGCTTCCAATAAATTTACACTCGCTATAAATATTATTTCTTCCACTGTGAACAGTACTCGTATCAAAATTGGTAAAAAGCTCTAAAAATTAACAACAATTGACTGTATCATTATTTTACTATTAATGTTTTAATCTTCTCTTTATGTACAAGCTGAACACTGTTCATACAGTATTTGATCACACTTAATTATGTAATTAGGGATTTAATCAAGGTGATTAAAGTAGCGTGTGCCCTTGGATCATTAATTGAAAAGGTGTGAAAGGTGCCATATCAACGCTTGTCATGCCAATTCTAATTATTTAAAACGTTTTAATTCCATGCAATAATTAGGTAATAATTAATAAAAGAAAACAAGAATGTTGATTAGTTTAACGAGGTTTGATTTAATGAGCATCCTGTGTTCACCTATTTGTATATAAGTAGAGAAATATTTAAAAAAAAGGTCTCATAAACACATTAGCTATACCTACAGAATTTTATCACTTCTCAAATCTGATACCAACATGATTACGTAAAAGGAGAACACGATGTCCTTTCCAACTTTTACCCATGACAGTTAGAATATGACGGACAAAACTACCACAGCGCAGAACACCTCTACCAGTGTAAAAAGGCAATTCACCATGGATTTTTTGCGCTAGAACGTCATATTAGGAGAGCCTATAATGCAAAAGAGCTAAACAGCTTTCTAACAGTATAAGAAGAACGTCTCGCCAATGGGATGAGAATAAAGCCCTTCTTATGCCTGAGATCCTCAAGATTAAATTCCAGCAATGCAAATTATTCCGAGACACTCTAATGCAGATCACTGGATACATCGCCCACGATGTTCCCGATTCTTTTTGGGGAACCGGAGTGCGTGGAAAAGGACAGAATGTGTTTGGACTTTTATTAGCCACCCTTAGACTTTCTGTGTCATAATTTGTTAATGTTTTACGCTGTTAATACATTTTTATATCGCAATGTAAAATGTAACTATTCTATAAATAAAATTATCACTATGTGGCCTAATCATAAAGCGGATTACACCATTTCCAGTACTTTGATCAAATCACATGATATTCAGTCGCCATATTGATTTTATGTATATTATCGTACATTGTATGGCATGAAGAAAAAAGTGCTATAACTTTGTCATACATTAATATTTTTGCATAAAACTTTTTGAATAGCGTTTCTATTACGTTAAACATACAGTTTTGAACAAAAAACATTAACTTTAATGCGTTTTTCTGTCATTTTTTTATTGTTTTCGGTTATTCCTCTTTTTTTCGGTTGTTTTCTGTTATTCGAGCTACCGATGATTATGTGAAATGTGCAAATAAATTCATAATAAAATTGTAACCATTCTTAGGAAGGTAGAGCATGAAACAACATAACATATACTAGTGTTATCCAAGGGCTCGAACCCTGGATCGAGTTATCCCGTCAACCAAGCGATCTATTACAAATTCAATATAAATATATAATATACACAAAAGGGGTGCAAGTCAAATCGGCACTAAGTCAGATCGGCACCTTAAAAAAAAGTCAAATCGGCACCGGAAAAGTAGATAATTTGGCACCTATGTATAGTCAAATCGGCATTGAATTTCGGCACCTCATAAATGATTTATACTTATTACAATGAAATTGTTTAAAATGCAAATTTTAATGAATTTTAAAACATGACATGTTGAAAATTATAATTTTAAATAAAATAATTACTAATTATTGATGTTGATTGGGGGGTTCTTTGAAATTTACAACTGTAATTAAGTTTGATAATGTATATATTACTGTATATATAACATCGATGATTAGACGGTTAAATTCCTTGGAAAAGGAAACAAATTAATTTTTTGTTTGACAAATTATATGGTTTGTTGTTGTAATAAGGACTCTGAAAGTGTTTCATGATTGTTAACTAAATTATTTTTAAATTAAGATTAAAAGACCCAAGCCCAAGCTGCTTAATAAGTGAGAAAAATGGAAAAAATATATATATAAATAAGATACTGTCATTCCAACTTTCATTCCCATGATGTCAGACGACAGTTGCATCAAGTGCAGTCAAATAGTTCGTCCAAGACAGGAAGCTCTGCAGTGTGAAAGCTGTTCCAGGTGGATTATATTTAAAGGTACAAGGTGAAGACTGGTGTGTTTTCATGACATCTATTCGAACAAATAATGACGTGGAAGGGTGGCACAACAGGTTAAATGCACAGAAAGCCACAGGAGGACCAGTTCCATTTTATCACATGATTTGTGAACTGTTTGCAGAAGCAGAAGATATTCCCTTACAGCTACGACGGCTTGTTGCAGATGGAATATAAAGACGCCATCAAAGAAAACAGACCCGTCAGGTTCAGCAAATGATTTTCAGTTTGTGGCAGCAATACAAGAACAACACCATCAGTGCCAGCCATTTACTAAGGAAATGTGCATCGGTTTACGGACCTCCTGCACAGTAACGATCATAATGCTGACATTAACTGTAACTTTAATATGATGAATTGAAATGATTTTTAAATCATTTAATATATTACTTTATCATTATGAACTGTTCTTTGATTTTATAGTGCTTGTTGCCTTTATATTTGCTAGATTTTTAATGAAATAAAATATTGTTATCTTTCAATCGTTTTTGTTTTTAACTTAATATATTATAAAAAAAAATTCAGAAAAAAACAGGTGCCAAATTGACTATATCAGGTGCCGAATTAACCATACTGAGTGCCGAATTGACTATACTAAGTGCCGATTTAACCAGGTGCCGTTTTTACCAAGTGCCGATCTGACTTGTAGTTGTATTCACACAAAAGGGCCTATCTAGTCTAAATGCATTAAATTCTACACTTGCCCACATCGACAAGTAGTCGACGTCGTACATTTTACCTAGTTTTATTCCCAACACTGGCCCATACATATAAACTTCCTACGTATATTACAGCAAACAGCAGACACAATAAAACTGCTTGCCATGAAGCCAGTGAAAACACAACCGGGGCCATTGAAACATGCTTCCTTTAATAATGAGAGTTAGGGTAAGGGAGACAAATCACTTTGTTTATTAGTAGGGCAAGCAACGCTAGCATTCCAACATTATTTTCAAAACTGCATTTTGGTGCAATTGTATATTTATTTACCAATTATGATGAAATGTGTGTAGAATTGTATCAAGACCCAGTTTCTATTGTTGAATTCATTACATTTTATATGTTATAAACACTTACGTGTTAATGTGTTGAACAAACAAATAAATAAATAAATAAATAAATAAATAAATAAATAAATAAATAAATAAATAAATAAATAAATAAATAAATAAATAAATATTTCCTTATAACAGTTAATTAAACCAGGGACAGTCTATACTAAGTTAGTATAGACTCTCCCTGATTAAACCAGAGACATATAATTACAATTTAAATAATATTTTGATTAAACAGTTACATTTTTCATGACAGAAAAACATTAATTGCAGAGCCAGCCTTTACAATATTATTGTATGCTAATTGTTATTTGTTCTAAAACCGCGACCAAATAATAATTTAATTATGAATATTGACGTTTTCGAAATCCCGTATTCACGTGGTTTTGTGGAGTGTGGGGGGAGGGGGGGGGTAAGTTTGGGTAATACATTTTTCACGATCATAAAGCGCTTCATAAGATCGATTTTAACAGCGAAAATTTGCCATGTTAACTTAACTTTTATAACATTTCCCATCAAAAATATAGTATATAAAATGTTTAAACATAGTAGAAATGCAAAAATGTTATTTTAATTTGTGTTTGGGTATAGTTTGGGTAAATAATCATACGTACCGAATATTTTCTGAATTTCAAATAAGCAACAACAACAAAATGTTAGAAGAGCCGTATTTTGCAAAACAGTCGATATGAAATTATTAATTTGGGGGATTTTTTAAACTGGTGATGACATTTTTTAAATTAACTGAATAATTTTTTTTTGTTTGCATTATTATTACAAATTTTAAAATTTCATTAACCTTTTTTTTTAATTTGTGTTAGTTTTTAGGACTTAATATACGATCCAAGGAATGTTTTATTCTAAATCTAACTTTAAATTTTGATATAGTTTTACATCAACATTTTTCAATCTTAAAATATATATCAAAGTCAATATCTTTTAATGACTTTATTATAAAGAAATGAACTTTCCTGTATTTGCTGCTGCATTTTACCACTGATTTTTAACGATTTAGACATTTCTTTACAACATACCTGTTTTTAAAATTGTCGTATAAAAATCATAATCTAAATTTACATTTTCGCGCCTTATTATGTTGGTCTTTTATTGGTCTTCAGTTCATTTTTACCTTTCATCAAAGTTAAGTGTCAGGTAATAAATAAAAAATTAACCAATAAACAAGCTACATTTAATATACAATTACATCACAGAAATATCTCTTACAACCCCCCCCCCCCCCACACACCCCCACGCCTCGATCGTTCTCGGCGAATCTCTTGCGCGATATTTTGTGATTACGAAATCGTCAATAGGCACAGCCATAATGCTGAAATGGTCTTTGTGGTACCGGGTATAGGGTACTACAAAAACGTACCTCCGGTACATTCTTGTATACAAAAATGGACCTCGCCATTTATTTTGGCGAGAAATTGCAATTATCGACCAGTTTCCTTGACCTGTCTGTGTTGAAAATTTATGAAACACATCATAGTAAGCTGCACCTTAAATACATAGACCACCATCTTAACTAACTGTCAACATGGTTTTATATCAAGACGCAGCTGTTAAACATAACTTGAACTAGCAACAGCTCTGGATAAGGGACAACAAATCGACATGATAATTCTAGACTTCTCCAAAGCATTTGACAGAGCCTACTCAACAAGATCCATTACTACAGAGTACAAGGGCAAACACACAAATGGATAGAATCCTTTCTATCAGAGAGATCCCAACAAGTAATACAATGTGGTAGAAGGAGAAACATCAGACAGAGTCAGTGGCAAGCGGTGTGCCGCAGGGACCTGTTCTCGGCCCGCTACTTTTCCTGCTATTCATTAATGACTTTCCAGACAACTTATAATCAGGCGTAAGAATCTTTGCAGATGAATGCATAGTGTAACGGGCCATCACAACAGTAGCTGATACTGAGATCCCCAAGATGATCTGCATAAACTAGCTACTTGGGAAAAGACCTGGGGAATGGACTTTCACCCGCAGAAGTGTAGATTGTTTGATGGTGTTTAACACCACTTTCAGCAATTTTTCAGCTATAGCATTGCGTCCAGTGTTTATAATTATTTTGGGGGAGGAAGCCGGAGTACCCGGAGAAAACCCCCGACCTGCGGTAGGAAAACTGGCAATCCTTGTCAATTAAGATTGAAGTCGAGTACACCCAGCCTGCAGTGAGAATCGAACCCGCAATCTCAGTGTTGAAAGACCACGTGATCAATAGTAGACGAACTACCTTGACCACTCGGCCAACGAGGCCGCAAGAAATGTAGAGCACTCGCAGTCACCAGACTCCAGACTGCGATCACCAACCATCCACCATTACACACTAAAGTGACAGATACTAGAAACATCCAAAAGCACGAATTACCTCGGATTAGACATCAAGAGTGACCTATCATGGAAACATACTATTGATAAATACAAATAAGGCAAACAAGATGTTAGGATTTCTCAGACGAAACCTCAGAACATACAACTCCGAAACCAAGACAAGCGCCTACATAGCCATGGTAAGATCCAGTCTTGATTACTGTGCAACAGTCTGGAATCCACACCAGAAGTAAGTAACTAAGTAAGCTGAAGATCTCTTTCTACCAACTGATATTATAAAACAAAAACAATACATATTATTAAATTAATAAAAGCAGCACACATATAACATCAACATACACTTCAAATACACACAGCATCAAACATAATCAAAGCAATTTGACAGCACTAAAACACTATGAGAGGTATTAAGTATAAGCAGTTGAACTTAGCATTAAAAGAAGCGAGTATCAGTAAAAAATACAGAGCAAATTGGGTAATTTATCATAATGTACAAGCACTAAAATAAAGCAAACAATGGTAAAGCATATAAGCAGATAAAAACATATAAAAAAGTAAAAGAAAGTAAAAGAAGCATTTAAAACAGGTTTGAAGACTTCTGCTATGTGGCGACAGGACATTACCTTAAAGATCAAATCAGATGTAATCAGTGGTATATCACTAACTACATTAACCATCATATGACAAAGCTTGATATCACTAACTACCTTAACCATCATATGACAAGGCTTGATATCACTAACTACCTTAACCCATCATATGATATAGCTTGATATCACTAACTACCTTAACCCATCAGATGACATATATTGATATCACTAACTACCTTAACCCATCAGATGACATATATTGATATCACTAACTACCTTAACCTATCAGATGACATATATTGATATCACTAACTACCTTAACCCATCATATGACATATATTGATATCACTAACTACCTTAACCCATCAGATGACATATATTGATATCACTAACTACCTTAACCCATCAGATGACATATATTGATATCACTAACTACCTTAACCTATCAGATGACATATATTGATATCACTAACTACCTTAACCCATCATATGACATAGCTTGATATCACTAACTACCTTAACCCATCAGATGACATATATTGATATCACTAACTACCTTAACCCATCATATGACATAGCTTGATATCACTAACTACCTTAACCATCAGATGACATATATTGATATCACTAATTACCTTAACCCATCAGATGACATATATCAATATCACTAACTACCTTAACCCATCATATGACATATATTGATATCACTAACTACCTTAACCATCACATGACAAGGTTGATATCACTAACTACCTTAACCCATTATATGACATAGCTTGATATCACTAACTACCTTAACCCATCAGATGACATATATTGATATCACTAACTACCTTAACCCATCATATGACATAGCTTGATATCACTAACTACCTTAACCATCACATGACATAGCTTGATATCACTAACTACCTTAACCATCACATGACATAGCTTGATATCACTAACTACCTGGACCATCACATGAAATAGCTTGATATCACTAACTACCTTAACCATCACATGAAATAGCTTGATATCACTAACTACCTTAACCATCACATGACATAGCTTGATATCACTAACTACATTAACCCCTCATATGACATATACTGATATCACTAACTACCTTAACCATCATATGACATTATACAATTAACTTTGATAATGTAATATTCACCGAGCCGCTAGACGTGGTGAATATACTTTTTTTTAGGGCTGGTAAATCCAGATAGCGACCGTATATCAAAGTCATCAATTGTTCTATAACATGACCAAAACCACCATGTCCAGAAAAGGCCTTTTCTACTGGAGTACTTACTTACATTTTGTAATTTTTCTAATGCTAGTTACCCTTAATATTTTTATTTAATACTTTATTTTGATATCAATTTGCTGATAATCCTGACATTCCAGTTTCAAATATTGAGAAGAGTATAAATGAATCAATATATCGCAGGGCCGACATTTCTCCCATTTGTTGTTGACACGCCGACGATGTATGTGTAGCAGACGTCAATGAATTACAATACAATTAATACAATCGATTTGATTGGACGAATGAATTTATTAAGACGGCTATTCTGATTGGCTAAAACATAAAACCAGGTTGATATCGGATTCCGCTTGACTACTATGCAGCGGAATCGTGCAGCTTACAAACATTTTAGATAATTTTAGTACTGTTGCGATTTATCGCGACCCGAAAGTTTTTTTAAACCAATCTAATTAAAATTAAACCTTTTTTTGTTATAGGTCGCTGCGTTGTAAGCAAGGGGGGAGCAAGTGAAAGATTTAATTTTAATTAGATTGTTTTTAAACAAATCAGAAACAAGAAAAATTCTATTCATGTAATAAAGCTTGATATCATTGATTATCTTAACCATAATATGACATAGCTTGATATCACTAACTACCGTAACCATCATATGACATATCTTGATTACCGTCTCCCATGGGAGACGGTATACATAGTCAAATGACGATCAGTCTTCAGAGTAAATGACTCTCTGTTACTTGATTGGGTGGTTAACTAAATCTATAAATTGTTTTCTCATTTCATTGGTTTACGTCAAGATCCCACTAGTATGTGTACTGAAATTTCTATATATTGTTAGTTCGAATAGGGGTTGTAATCAGTATTTTAGTATAGTAATGTAACGTTCCACATATTGACTTCTATTTCATTCAATGCATTGGTCAGTGAACAATTATAAGGTAAACATTGTACCAAAATCTCCCTACTTTATAAAGCTATTTTGGAAAAAATTATATGTTCTATATCTTTATTTTCGTTAATCAGTATTTTAGTATAGTAATGTTACGTTCCACATATTGACTTTTATTTCATTCAATGCATTGGTCAGTGAACAATTAAAAGGTAAACATTGTACCAAAATCTCCCTACTTTTTAAAGTTGTTTGGGTTAGGAAAAAAATATAATATATGTTCTGTATCTTTATTTTAGTTCTGATATTGATGCAAAAATAAAATATATTTTTACCGCTAATTTTGAATATTTGTTGTTTAGGGAGTCAACTTTTGTTTAATTTTTTTTTAAAAGCACGTGTGAAGTGACGACAGGCATTTAAATCTCTCAAGCACCATTGGATAATAGGTTAGCGTAAACAACGTCCTTACAAGGTACATTGTTTACCTAGTATATAAATTATAAAAAAACCAGACACTTTAATAAATCCATAAAATTTGTAATGCAGCTAAGAGACGGTTAGCTTCTTAGAAAAGCTAAACTTGTATCACTAACTACCTTGAACATCATATCGCATAGCTTGATATCACTAATTACCGTAACCATCACATATGACATAGCTTGATATCACTAACTACCTTAAAACATCATATTACATAGCTTAATATCACTATAACTCCCATATAATATAAATTTATTTTGTCGTTAAACAAAGATTTGCACATTTAATGTCTTCTATTAGTCCTAAATTTTACTTTAGGACGCCACTTTGCTCATCGGGAATGAAAAAATCATAATGGTGTTAAATTCTCCCAAATACACAGTACCATATATTCTGATACCTTTCCGTTATCCCAAAATTTCTTCAACTTAGACGGGTCATGGCTGCTAGATTTGTGACTTGTAATTACCAACAAACCAATAGTATCACCCAGATGACGCAAGACCTTTCCTCGGATAAGTATCAGAAAGATGAGCCAAGACCAAGATGGCGATGTTATATAAGATCGTCAACCACTTGGTAAACATTCCCCCAGAGCAGTACCTGATACCTACCGGCGGCTATACCATGCAGAGGCCACAACCTGAAGTTCCTCCAACCCCGAGGCCAGAATCCAGCTTTATCAATACTCCTTCTTTCCTAGCTGCAACCAGGACAAAAACCATTATTGTCGCCTGAAGAGCTGCATGAAGCAGTGAAAGTACTAGCGATATGATACTATATACCGATTTTTTCATGTGATTTTATTCTTTATTCATAGTAAAGCCGTCTTGTGGACTTTGTTTTACTATATATATATAGTCTTTTCATAAAACACATGCAATAGTGATAACAGTAAAATCAGATTACGTTCATATACCACTGCGTACTGTGTTCCTTTTTCATATTTATTACTTCCAAAATAAAAAGGGAAATTCTGCACATTCCTTTTACCGGGCGAAAGTAAAAGGTGTATACTATATGAGGAGTGGATTTTCATAATTATGGATCTACACCATAACAGAAATAGCGAATTTGTTCTTTTGTCGTACTTTATATATAAAATGTATGACCAGGACAAGGAAAAAATATAGGAGAAATTTCTCCCATCGGTTTGATATTAACTAATAGTATTCAAATCATGGGAAAAATTTTCTCCCATCGGTTTGATTTTAATTTTTAATATTACAGTCATGGGAGAAATTTCTCTCATCGGTATGATTTTTATATTTAATAATGCATTCATGGGAGAAATTTATCCCATCAGTTTCTTCAAGATTTGACACTGTACACTGTATATTGTTATTTATTTGCCGAAAAATAAAATATATATGATGTTTTAAAATGTAAAAGTGAATATTTGTCTCTTTTTTTGTTTTAAATTCTATTATCCTTAGTATCTTTGATAACATTTAATTTGTAACCACCGGGTCGATGCCGCCGCTGGTGGACTTAGTTTCCAATGGTATTATCAACCCTGTGGTAACACTTCAGTGCTGACAGGAATATCATTGATTCTTTCAATGATCTAGTCATTGTCTAAATTAACTGCGCTGAAATTAAAAAAAAAATTAATTCTAAAGTTTTTTATTTTCTAAGTGTATAAAGCCGGTCGGAGTTTGGTATTACTTTACGGAATTTTGATGATCAAAGCTCTATAAATTCTTAGTAATTTGAATAGGATTTTAAATATTTTTGGCATTTGAGCGCCACTGACGAGTCTTGACTAGACGAAACGCGCGTCCGGCGTATATATTGACTAAATTATATTTTTGTGAGCTAATGCTCCCTGAAGATACCACGCTCTATAACTTTATGTACATAAGACCTAACACATATGGGGAGCGGGACTATAATCAATCCTACAATAAGGCTAATGCTCCCTGAAGATACCCCGCTCTATAACTTTATGTACATACGACCTATCACATATGGGGAGCGGGAGTATAATCAATCCTACAATAAGGCTCATGCTCCCTGAAGATACCCCGCTCTATAACTTTATGTACATACGACCTGTCACATATGGGAAGCGGGAGTGTAATCAATCCTACAATACGGCTAATGCTCCTTGAAGATACCCCGCTCTATAACTTTATGTACAAACGACCTATCACATATGGGGAGCGGAAGTATAATAAATCCTATAATAAGGCTAATGCTCCTTGAAGATACCCCGCTCTATAACTTTATGTACATAAGACCTAACACATATGGGGAGCGGGACTATAATCAATCCTACAATAAGGCTAATGCTCCCTGAAGATACCCCGCTCTATAACTTTATGTACATACGACCTATCACATATGGGGAGCGGGAGTATAATCAATCCTACAATAAGGCTCATGCTCCTTGAAGATACCCCGCTCTATAACTTTATGTACATACGACCTGTCATATATGGGAAGCGGGAGTGTAATCAATCCTACAATACGGCTAATGCTCCTTGAAGATACCCCGCTCTATAACTTTATGTACAAACGACCTATCACATATGGGGAGCGGAAGTATAATAAATCCTATAATAAGGCTAATGCTCCTTGAAGATACCCCGCTCTATAACTTTATGTACATAAGACCTAACACATATGGGGAGCGGGAGTATAATAAATCCTGCAATAAGGCTCATGCTCCTTGAAGATACCCCGCTCTATAACTTTATGTACATACGACCTATCACATATGGGGAGCGGGAGTATAATAAATCCTGCAATAAGGCTAATGCTCCCTGAAGATACCCCCGCTCAATAACTTTATGTACATACGACCTATCACATATGGGGAGCGGGAGTATAATAAATCGCACAATAACGCTAATGCTCCTTGAAGATACCCCGCTCTATAACTTATGTACATAAGACCTAACACATATGGGGAGCGGGAGTATAATCAATCCTACAATAAGGCTTATGCTCCCTGAAGATACCCCGCTCTATAACTTTATATGTACATACGACCTATCATATATGGGAAGCGGGAGTATAATCAATCCTACAATAAGGCTAATGCTCCCCGAAGATACCTCGCTCTATAACTTTATGTACAAACGACCTATCACATATGGGGAGCGGAAATATAATCAATCCTACAATAAGGCTAATGCTCCCTGAAGATACCCCGCTCTATAACTATATGTACATACGACCTATCACATATGGGGAGCGGGAGTATAATCAATCCTACAATAAGGCACGATCCTAAAAACCTTTGAATTGACAAAATTTCAGTATTGTATCATTTATCGTTGAAAAAAAATGTGATGGAAAATTACAAGGTAAAAAAATGAACTAACTCGGTGAAGTTAAACAGAAAGGAGGAGTAGGAGAGGTCTGAAAATTAATCCGACAAAAAATTACATAAAAGGCTACTGACAGTATTGTACCATTTTACCTTAGCGACATTAAAGACACCACCAATACACTAACGTCAGCCTCTTACGTAGACCTACTTCTAGAAATAGACTCGGGAAAATACAAAATAGACTCTACGACAAACGTGATGACTTCAACTATCTAATTTTCAACTTCCGGTTCATCGACAGCAACATTCCAGCAGCTCCAGTGTATGGTGTATATTTTTTACAACTTATACGCTAATCTAGATCCAGCGATCAGTATTCCGACTTTTCTGACCGATCACTGCTGTTGACTGCTGAACTACTGAAGCAAGGTGTTTGTTGTACCTAGGTTGATGTTATCTTTCTTTTGTTGTCACCATGACTTAATTGATGGTTAAGGAAAATCAATCTCTCAAATATGATTTTTTCGCCAAGTAATAGGCAGTGTTTCCTATTCCTGGATTGGAATTTTTCCTAGATATGGCAATGAGTACCTCGACTGGTGTCTTATTAGAGGCAGACACTGCTTACTCCTGAGCACCTGAGTGCACTCGTGGTTTTTATTGGGTTCAATCGGGTTACTCTCTTCCTTGTCTTTTCTTTTTTTTTTTTTTTTTTTTTTTTTTTTTTTTTTTTTGTGATGCGTAGTGTATGTTGTTCGGTCGGATTTCTTTGCTATTTTTCTTCTAATTGCTGAGAGAAATATTACGGAAATGGAAACAGATAGCTGAAAATTGACTACCGCGCGCATTAAACAGAAAGTAGGATTCGAAAAGTCTGAAAATTAATCCCACAATATGGCATGCTCATACACGGCTACAGATGAAATTTCAGTATTGTATGATGGATCATTGATGAGAAAAATGTAATGGCAAATGCATTGGTTATGTGGACGGCTGAAAATTGACTATGTCGGTAAACAGGAAGTAGGATATGCTGCAAAACATTACCTCCTATTGGAAACAGCGACATTGATATTGTCATGGTAGACCTAGCAACAAACACAGTTAGATCAAAACCAACCTCTGGAAAAGAGTTAACATTGATGCCATCAAAAAAGACCTTACAGAATATCTCCAAAACTTTTAAGGAAGCAACTCGGATCATGTAAACAACCTATGGAACACAATTATCACAGGAGTAATGAAAAGACATGTGTCAAAAACGCAGAACAAACCATGCCACAGTCATCTTTGGATGAATACTGAACTGCGAAGACTTAGTAATCCCCTTTTTACCCCAGTTGTTCATTAGTACACCATTCTCCACTAGTCGTACAATACCCATATTTACATACATCTGTTGTTCATTCCCCCTCCACCAGCTTTTCTTACACAATTAACTACACTGGTTTTTGATTCCCGCATGTACCTCCACCAGTTTTTCTGCCCATTTTCTACTCCAGATGTTCATAATCTCATTTTTCATTACATTTAACTACACCAATTCTTCCCTCCTACATTAACGTAAACCGGTTGTTCATTCCCCTATTCACCTACACCGGTTGCTTAGTCCCTTGTTAACGTACAAAAGTTGTTCGTTCCTAAGTGATCGATATTTTCTTATTACCTTCATTTCCAATTAACATACACCAGTTTTTCCTTCTCCATTTACCTTCACTATATTTATCTACACTAGTTGTTCATTCTCCATTTACCTTCATTAGATTTACCTACCCCAGTTGTTCATTCTCCATTTACCTTCATTAGATTTACCTACACCAGTTGTTCATCCTCCATTTACTTTCACTAGATTTACCTACACTAGTTGTTTGTTTTCCATTTACCTTCACTAGATTTACCTACACCAGTTGTTCATTCTCGATTTACCTTCATTAGATTTACCTACCCCAGTTGTTCATTCTCCATTTACCGTCACTAGATTTACCTACACCAGTTGTTCATTCTCCATGTACCTTCACGAAATTTACCGACACTAGTTGTTCGTTTTCCATTTACCTTGACTAGATTTACCTACACCAGTTGTTCATTCTCGATTTACCGTCACTAGATTTACTTACACTAGTTGTTCATTCTCCATTTACCGTCCCTAGATTTACCTACACCAGTTGTTCATTCTCCATGTACCTTCACGAAATTTACCTACACTAGTAGTTCGTTTTCCATTTACCTTGACTAGATTTACCTGCACCAGGTGTTCATTCTCGATTTTCCTTCACTAGATTTACCTACACTAGTTGTTCATTCTCCATTTACCGTCACTAGATTTACCTACACTAGTTGTTCATTCTACATGTACCTTCTCGAAATTTACCTTCACTAGATGTTTGTTTTCCATTTATCTTTTCTAGATTTACCTACACCAGTTGTTCATTCTCGCTTTACCTTCACTAGATTTACATATACCAGTTGTTCATTCTCGATTTACCTTCACTAGAGTTACCTACACTAGTTGTTCATTTTCCATTTACTTTCACTAGATTTACAAACACTAGTTGTTTATTCTCCATTTACCTTCACCAGATTTACCTACGCTAGTTGTTCATTCTCCATTTACCTTCACTAGATTTACCTACACCAGTTGTTCATTCTCAATTTACCGCCACTAGATTTACCTACACTAGTTGTTCATTTTCCTTTACCTTCACTAGACTTACCTACACTAGTTGTTTATTCTCCATTTACCTTCACTAGATTTACCTACACCAGTTGTTCATTCTCCATTTATCTTCACTAGATTTACCTAGACTAGTTGTTCATTCTCTATTTACCGTCACTAGATTTACCAACACCTGGTGTTCATTCTCCATTTACCTATACCAGTTGTTCATTCTCGATTTACCTTCACTAGAGTTACCTACACTAGTTGTTCATTCTCGATTTACCTTCACTCGATTTACCTACACAAGGTGTTCATTCTTGTTTACCTTCACTAGATTTACCTACACCAGTTGTTCATTCTCGATCTACTTTCTCTAGATTTACCAACACTAGTTGTTTATTCTCCATTTACCGTCACTAGATTTACATACACTAGATGTTCACTCTCCATTTATCTTCACTAGATTTACCTACACAAGTTGTTCATTCTCTATTTACCGTCACTAGATTTACCAACACCAGGTATTTATTCTCCATTTAATTTCACTAGATTTACCTACACTAGTTGTTCATTCTCCATTTACCTTCACTCGATTTACCTACACCAGTTGTTCATTCTCGATTTACCTTCACTAGATTTACCTACACCAGTTGTTCATTCTCCATTTACCGTCACTAGATTTACCTACACCAGTTGTTCGTTCTCCAATTACCTTCACTATATTTACCTACACTAGTTGTTCGTTTTCCATTTATCTGCAATCGTTGGTTATTCCCCAAACTACATGTATCTACATGAATTGTTCATTCTCCGTTTACTGGTACTAGTTATTCATTTCATTATTTACCTACACCAGTCCAGCTGTTCGTTTCCCATATACCTACACTAGTTATTTATCCACACCCCCATTTACATGTATCTACTAAGTTTTTGTCAGCATCTCTATTTACATATCACATATGTTCTATTTTCCCGATAGATTTTTCTTTAGTCTCTTCACTTTAAGAGTTTCTGAATTGACAACGGAGTCGTTTTAGGTGGTAGTTATTAAGGGCGCCAAGAGTAATGGGCATATTCCATCTTATTTCCAATTAGGCGGTCAAACCATACTCCTGGAGTGTTAAAATTGCCAGAACTTCATCATGCTACAGCCAAGGCACTACACATTTTCGAGCAACCCGGAAGTCATACAATAAGAAGTATATACCACACATCAATGTACACTGCAAAAAAAGAAACGCACATGGCTCGGAAAATTTTAATTCAGATACTTTGAATGAATATACCACAGAATTGCCTGATAATATCGACATTAAACACATAAATGTGTATCCTCGGCATTGACTCGATCAATATTTTTATTGTTCTCCGTGGAATTCTTCCCTTGGCTTAATCATCTTGAAACGAATTGGTTAGTTGAACTAGTGTTTCAGTTTAAAAGTTGGCACTTGTGCATATGTTTTCAAAGTTTTCCCCATGGATGGATGCTCGATTGGATAAAAATCGAGTCACTTCGAGGGCAACCATAGCACTTTTATTGGCAAGAATGATGTCGCCGAGCACCCTCATGCTGAAATAACGCCTCTGTCGATCGATAGCAGGCATTAAGTGTGGTGTCAGGATATTGTTTCCATAATTTTCATTTATTAAGAATTGCATTATGTTAACCAAATTTGTCAGTGACCATAATATATTGCCATCCACACCATGACGCTTCCACCACCATATTATATCTGTCCACTTCCTGTACGCCGATTGGAGCGAACCGACAGAGTTGGTTCACACGGATTCTTTAATAGTCTTTTAATAGTTGGCAGCACCGTAAATGCCAGACGGGTATAACTGTAGAGCAGTACAGATTTGTTGAACTGACTTAATAAAATAAATATATTTAAAATTTCTTTTTTTCTGTACATCTATATTAATTTAGATCCATGATAGGTCAAAGATGGAAAGAGTAAAATCATGCACTTCAACAAAAAAAGTAAATTATTAAAGAAACCATAACACAAGCACACGTAATAGACAATTATCTATCATTATATATATTATAAAAGTACGGGCGAAACGACCCAGGGCGAACGGGATTCGGGCAGTACCACCCAGAGGCGAACGGGATTCGGGGCGAAACGATCCGGATTCTAATTAATCCAAATTGATATTTTTACTTAGTAATGTCTGAGGACAATGACATTCTAGCACTGCCAGATTTATACTAGATATTTTAAACTAAAAAATGTACACTGGTGTTTCTATTTTCAATATTATGTTAATATGAACACTAATAATTCAGTGAATTCATCATGTTGTCTTATGTACAATTATGTGTATCTATTAATTATGTTCTTTTCCTCTTTTTGTACAACTCTCGTTGCCCTTCCTGATTTGTAAATAAAAGATATGACAGATATGCTATGTTATTTTCACGGGTGTTGTAGCTCGGCTTTTCGTCTATGGTATTGGACTATGAACCGTGATATATATTCACCTTTTGGGTTAAACATGAACCTGGTTACTAAATTACATACTTTTCTCTATGTGGTCAATTTAGGGTCCCAGTTATGACGTATAGCGGAACCACTAGCTATCCTCGGATCTTTTCTTTAAATCCTGGGAAACGAAATCAATAAACATTCGTTGAGGAAGACTGCTTGGGCTTGTGCAAAGAAATTTGGGCGGCTCATAAGATATTAAACATGCCTAGTCCAGCGATAGCCCCTTTCCTAGGTGCCACTGGTAGGATGATGCAGTACAGGAAGTATAGTGAAGCATCGGCCGTCGGATTTCTGTCAGCAATACTTTTCACCGTATTTTCTGATGGAATCAGAAGCTACGTAGATTTGGGCGAAAAATGGCTGGAACTATCTGGTTTACCGTATCAAATGAATACAGCTCTTCTTGGCTTTATTGTTGGTTTTGGGACAGTCCGAATACTTCTGCTGATGAGACTACAGCTGTTTAAAATGTTATTGAATTACCGCGGTTGGATGCATAACCCAAAATCAACGACAACAAAAGTAAGCATACACATTGATAAATAAAACTTTTTTTTTACCTTTAATTATTTATTAAAGCGACCTAACTATCTCCCAATTTAAATTTTTCTTTTTATGGTACTATAAGCATTTTTTAATCTTAATAAAAAAATTCCTCAGTATACTAATTAACTGTGAAAGCTCATATTATGAACAATTCTTTCGTAGAACTTTCAATATAGTCAGTAGTGAAAGAAAATATCAGATAGCGTCAACATTGTGTTGTTTCACTGCATTTAATTTGTCAGTGTGCATTACAAATGCTATTAACTTTTTTCAATAGCATATGTTCTAGTGCTTTATTATAGAATAGTGATATTACATTAAACAATAGTAAAGACTAATAACCATCAGCAATTGATGGAGCAACGTATGATGTAGATGTATGATTAGGGCCAGTGCTATAAAGTTTGCTAATAGTGCTTTTTTCCGCTCTTGGTCAACAATTGATATGACTTAGTGGGTCCAATGTATATAATCCCTTCGCATGTGTATATATCATGTATATTAACGTTCCATAATGGTGGAGGTTACAGACTCGTTCTACCTTTTATAGTTATATATTCATGTGGTAAAGGAATTTTTTTTTAATTGACCCATTTCCAGTTTTACATGATTTATCTCCCTTTTTACTTCCAGTTAAAAAAACTACGGCTATCATCACTAAAAGACTATGATTTTGCATTGTTTTTGTATTGTTCGTCTATGCCAATTAAATTATCTAATTAACCTCATTAGTAGATGTTACTATAGCCATAGGCAACAGGTGATTTTAAATATTGGTGTGATTGTTGTTTTAGTGTTTATAGTCTGTTTCATAATTAGCATAATTAGTAAATAAATCAGTAATTAACTTCTGAACAGTGTCAAAGCTGTAAAGCAGCCTAAATAAATCAGGTAAATATGATAACTGCTCAGTATCAAAGGAAAACTTATTAACTTCTGAACAGTGTCAAAGCTGTAAAGCAGCCTTAAAAGCAGTAAAACTCTAAGGTCAAATCAGTTGTAATTGAGACACCATGGCACATGCACAAGTCCAAGTACAATTTGTACGTAACAATTATGGATCGCAGAACCTAGTTTACCGCGGCTACATCTACAGCGTCAAAAACAACCATGGAGAGAGAACCTACTGGAGATGTACAATTAAAGGCTGTCCAGCTACCCTCTCAACAAGGAACAACATACCCGTAGGATTCAGACGACACCAGCACAACCACCAAACAAACCAAGCAGACATTGACGCAAAACTGGTTTTAGACATGATACGCAGGAGATGCATCGACGAAATACTACCAATTACCAGTATATACGAGGAAGAGACTTCCAAACTTAGAGACTCCAACTGGACCGACCAAACCAGACAGACCATCCAGGCACTACCCAACTTCTACAAATGCAAAACCCAACTCTACAATGCCAGACGTACTGTGAGACCTAGACTACATACAACTACTGCTGACATCAACCTCGAAGGAGAATATACCCAAACTACTACTGGTGACGAGTTCCTACTGTTTGACGACAATGAGAACCCAAACTCACGGATCATCACCTTTGCAACTTCACAGAACTTAATCGACCTAGCCAACGCGGATACTATCTACTGTGACGGAACTTTCTACACTTGTCCAACCATCTTCAAGCAGATCTACACTATACACGCCATGATATCAGGTAACAATACTCAGATGCAGCTTCACATCTACTTCACCTAGAATGACTTTTATAATTAATTATTTGTAAATTTGTTGTAAAAATATATATGTTTTATATTATCTAATGATGTTCTCTGTAATAAATGCTTTTTTAAAAATATGTTTTATATTAAAGAACCGTAAGTATGTATTATTATTTATTGTTATTTAGATAGCTATTAAAACCCAAAAAATAAATATGTTTTATATTAAAGAACCGTAAGTATGTATTATTATTTATTGTTATTTAGATAGCTATTAAAACCCAAAAAATAAATATGTTTTATATTATCTAATGATGTTCTCTGTAATAAATGTTTTTTTTAAATATGTTTTATATTAAAGAACCTATATATATATATATATATATGTATATATATAAGATATATAAAAAATAAATACATATATATGTTTGATATTTATTTATATTTTGAAAAAGACTATAATTTTTAATCCTTTGTTCTCTAATTAGATCTAATTAATACAATTCCTGTTCTGCCCACTTACTTTTTTACCTGTATTTTCAAAAAGTGGGCAGAACAGGAACACACCTTATGTCACTGGTAAGCTTGTTTAATTAAGCTCTAAAACAGCTGGGGTTCTACCTATAATTAGAATCAGGTAAATGGGGTAATAAACATTATGAATAATTAATTAACAAACATGTTTACACAGCATGGGGTTTTAATAACATCTTCAATTAGATTTTGACACCTGTAATTAACATAAAGCATTAAAATTTATCAAAGGTAATTGTCCATTTCATAAGTTTTCAACAGAACAACTGCGGCTGTATACCCATTTGTAACATTATATGATGAACATATGTTTAGTGTTCAGTAGGAATATTTCCACTATTTACCAGGCTGTTTTATAATAATACAAGTCATTAAGTTATATAAGGGAATGATTGCAGTGTGTTTGTAATTGCAGATGTGGGCTTTGATGTTAAATGCTATCAGAGGACGGGGCAACTTCCCAACATACTACTTCCAACCTCTCTTACCTAAACTACCGGTACCAGATTTAAATACAACATGTGACAGGTATTTATCCATGTAGTGTATGTTAGCATTAATATTAAAATATTGTTTTATAATTTGTTTTCAATTTGTGTTATAATAATTTAATACCTGCCAACCTGTGTTTAGGTGGTTGACTTCTGTGCTTTAACTGTATATTAGATATGCTATGTTAATTTTTGTTTATTGGTTGTTAATTACATGTAAAAATAAACAACAAGAAAAGACACAATACACTAAGCAAATAATACAATGTATGTTAATTTAGAAGATTTAGTTTTCTATTGTACTGGCTTTGCAAATTTGAATTTATCCATACCTCCCTTTGTGAGGCCCTTAAATTAAATACATTACCATGTAAATGAAATGTTTTTAAATGTATAAAAAAAAATGTATGAAAAGCTATAGAATAACTTTTTGACTGGATGAATTTTTTTCTTCAATTTGAATTTATTGAAATGCAGATTTACAATATAAAATCAAAATTTATAATGTTTCTCTGCAAAATGATATCAATTGTTTTTATTATTGTATTATGTAAAACTAAACAGTGAAAAGAAAATAAAGAGAAATCATTGTATTAGGACATATTTTTTTTGAGCCAGACAAATTGTCTATCCCACCATGCAATTTGCAGTGTCAAGACTCTTATTAAACCTTTGTCTAATAATTCTCAAACATTTGAGCTGTATAATGTCAACTATAATCCCAAATTTCATTGGTAACATAATTTGACATTAGAATTGCATGTTATTGCATGCAGATGAGCAATAAAAACCAATTTTATATGAGAAGTTCAAAAATATGATTGTATTTATAACTGAAAAATTGGATATATGAGGGGTACTATACATAAATGATCTTGTATTGAAAAAAAAGACTTTATATTGCTGTGTAAAGACAGTCTGAATTCTTGTTCTAAAAATGTTAATTGGTTTTTACTGAAAATATAGATAAATTATAAATACCAAGCGAATGATATAAACATGATAAACTAATTGCAGATTTCTGTCATCAATGAGATTAGTTCTATCAGAGGAAGATTATAGAAATCTGTGCTGTGAAGTTATAGAATTTAAAGAGAAGGAGGGCCCAGTTCTCCAGAATTATCTTCTACAAAGGTTAGTTATATGTTAGCAGCTACATAAAGAGGAGGACCCCATCATCACTAGTCAAGGATTCTGTGTCCACACATGTCCATGTAACCCTGACAAACTTAGCTAGGAAATTCCAGGGCAAGAAGGTTTCATATGATGTTACACCTTCAAAATATCAACCAATGAAATTGCTTGAAAGAAGCATGTTGGGAAGTAGAATATACCAAGTTGGGGCAGATGAGTGAAAACAGCTAATAAATATCACAACCATAACAAGCTATTAACACTATTGTACAAAAATACTCTCACGTGGTCTATGAAACACATCCGTTTGTTTATTTACAATCAACATCAGGATATCTCCTAACCAAGTCGTGTATTATGAGCGAGTTTTTGATTGGTTACATGCAGGTATGATGTAGACAATCAAAATAGTGACTTCTAGCCCAGGAATTTCCTAGATCAGTTTGTTAGTGTTTAGTGAACACATACGGGCACAGAAACCCTGACTTGTGAGGATGGGGAGGGCCCTATTATCCAGAATTTTATTCTACAAAGGTTAGTTATATGTTAGCAGCTACATAAGAGATTGAGGGCCGTATTCTCCAGAATTTTATTCTACAAAAGTTATATGTTATATAAATGTTTGTTTTCAGATTTATATATGACTGAACATTGTGTACAGCCACAGGGCTCACCACACTGGGCGAAGTGGGCGACAAAGTCACCCTACTAGGACCTGAAGTCGCCCTAAGGCGCCTCAAAAGAGAAGTCGAAGTCGCCCTGTCATTTCCCTCAAGTCGCCCGATGGTTCACATAAGATACTTGTAAATCTGGTCCAAATACTTCACCCTGACTACCAATTTATCAGTAAATGTGTAATTCCAATAAAAAACGGCAAACAATATGCGTATTTAACATATTTTCAAACGATTTACGTCTTTCAAATGTATTACGCGCCATTTGTTTATTTACCGGATGTGACTAATTACCGGAAGTGAACAACGAAGAAAAGTAATGTACAACGGCCCATAATGAAAAATCGTAATATTTTTGATAAACAAACACTTTTTTATTGGTTTCAAACTTCAGTTCTTTCAAAGAGTATTTTATTTTAACAATTTTCTTTGATAAGTATTTGAGCTTCACTTGAAAGAATAAAGATGTATAGTAATTATTGACATCATGGTAAGTTCTGTAGATGGGTGTCCCATGAAGCAATATAGATCAGTACAACTTTGATTAATGATAAAGGTTATGTGCTGTTTGATAATGCATACCATGAATAATAATGAAAAAGAAAGAAAAAAAACTGAATCTAAGTGTGTTATGGTTTTAAAACACAAGAGAAATAATCCTGGAAATTGATGTAAATAATGAAAAATGTATGTAACTACTGCGAATATAATTATTTGTACGGTCCCCCTGACTTCTCCCTAGTGTCTCCTGAAGTCTCCCTATCAGGGCCTGACTTCTCCCTGTTTGGCTGCCAGGGAGAAGTCACTTCTCCCTACTTTTTTAGAGTGTGGTGACCCTTGCAGCCATATCATGTCACCAGTCTGGGGCAGCACTTTTCTTATGTCCATTTCAATACAGTTAAGAAACAATAAATTAAGACCACTAATTTTGATCTGCAGTACTATAACCATTCCTTGTTGACTTCCGAGGAGTTCCTTTGTATAATACAGATCTAGGGCCCCCATGCTTCCACTGTTGATTTCAAGTCCTTTGTATACAGATCTAGGGCCCCCATGCTTCCACTGTCGATTTCAAGTCCTTTGTATACAGATCTAGGGTCCCCATGTTACCACAGGCGGTTTCAAGTCCTTTGTATACAGATCTAGGGCCCCCATGTTACCACAGGCGGTTTCAAGTCCTTTGTATAATACAGATCTAGGGCCCCCATGCTTCCACTGTCGATTTCAAGTCCTTTGTATACAGATCTAAGGCCCCCATGTTACCACAGGCGGTTTCAAGTCCTTTGTATAATACAGATCTAGGGCCCCCATGTTACCACAGGCGGTTTCAAGTCCGTATACAGATCTAGGGCCCCCATGCTTCCACTGTTGATTTCAAGTCCTTTGTATACAGATCTAGCGCCCCCATATTACCACAGGCGGTTTCAAGTCCTTTGTATACAGATCTAGGGCCCCCATGCTTCCACTGTCGATTTCAAGTCCTTTATATACAGGTCTAGGGCCCCCATATTACCACAGGCGGTTTCAAGTCCTTTGTATACAGATCTAGGGCCCCCATGTTTCCACTGAAGGTTTAAAGTCCTTAATATACAGGTATAGGGCCCCCATGTTTCCACTGACGGTTTCAAGTCCTTTGTATACAGATCTAGGGCCCCATGTTTCCACTGAAGGTTTCAAGTCATTATATATATATATACAGATCTAGGACCCCCATGTTTCACATGCGGTTTCAAGTCCTTTATATACACACTGTACAGATCTAGGGCCTCATGTTTTCACTGATGGTTTCTAGTCCTTGTATACAGATCTAGGGTCCCCATGTTTCCACTGAAGGTTTTAAGTCCTTTACCGGTAATGGTTTATACAGATTTAGGGCCCTATGTTTCCTCTGACAGTTTCAAGTCCTTATATACAGATATAGGGTCCCCATGGTGCCACTGAGAGTTTCAAGTCCTATGTATAAAGATCTAGGGCCTCAGTAGACAGACCTAGAGCCCCATGTTCCCATAGAGGTATCAAGTCCTCAGTAGACAGATCTAGAGCCCCATGCTTCTACCGAGTATAAAGTTTTCTGTATACAAGTTACCATAGAGGTATCAAGTTCTTTGTATACAGATTTAAGGCTCCCTATATTTCCACTAATGGTTTCAAGTCCTCTGTAGACATGTATGTATCAAGTCCTCTGTGGACAGATCTAGGGCCCCATGTTTCCATGGAGGTATCAAGACCTCTGTAGATAGATCTAGGACCCATGTTCCAAGCAAGTATTAAGTATTAAATCTAGAGCCTCATACTCCATAGAGGTATCAAGTCTTCTGTATACAGATTTAGAGCCCCATGTTCCCATAGAGGTATCAAGTCCTCTATATACAGATTTAGAGCCCCATGTTCCCATAGAGGTATCAAGTCCTCAGTAGACAGATCTAGAGCCCCATGCTTCTACGGAGTATAAAGTTTTCTGTATACAAGTTACCATAGAGGTATCAAGTTCTTTGTATACAGATTTAAGGCTCCCTATATTTCCACTAATGGTTTCAAGTCCTCTGTAGACATGTATGTATCAAGTCCTCTGTGGACAGATCTAGGGCCCCATGTTTCCATGGAGGTATCAAGACCTCTGTAGATAGATCTAGGACCCATGTTCCAAACAAGTATTAAGTATTAAATCTAGAGCCTCATACTCCATAGAGGTATCAAGTCTTCTGTATACAGATTTAGAGCCCCATGTTCCCATAGAGGTATCAAGTCCTCTATATACAGATTTAGAGCCCCATGTTCCCATAGAGGTATCAAGTCCTCTGTATACAGATATAGAGCCCCATGTTCCCATAGAGGTATCGAATCCTCTGTGTTCAGATCTAGAGCCACATGTTCCTATAGAGGTATCAAGTCCTCTGTAGACAGATCTAGAGCCCCATGTTCCCATGGAGGTATCAAGTCCTCTGTGTTCAGATCTAGAGCCCCATGTTCCCATAGAGGTATCAAGTCCTCTGTATACAGATCTGGAGCCACATGTTCCCATGGAGGTATCAATTCCTCTGTATACAGATCTAGAGCCCCATGTTCCCATGGAGGTATCAAGTCCTCTGTATACAGATCTAGAGCCCAATGTTTCCATAGAGGTATCAAGTCCTCTGTAGACAGATCTAGAGCCGCATGTTCCCATGGATGTATCAAGTCCTCTGTAGACAGATCTAAGGCCCTAGGGCCTTGGTGGCGGGGCGGTTTAGGTAGTTTGTCCGATTTATCACATGGTCTGTCAACACTGAGATTGTGGGTTCAAGTCTCGTTGCTGGCAGGGTGTGCTTGACTCCAATCATAGTTGACCATGATTGCCAGTTTTCCTACTCAATGTATAAGGTTTTCTCTGGGTACTCCAGCTTCCTCCCCTAATAAAAAGTGGATGCCATGATAAATAGTTATTAAATTGATAGTGTTAAACAACATTCAAACAAACAAACAAAAATCTAGGGACCCATGTTTCTATTGAGGTATCAAGTCCTCTGTACACAGATCTAGAGCCCCTTGACTTGTTTCCATAAGGGTACTAGTATCAAATCCACTAGAGGATTTAGAGCCCCATGTTTATTTATAATTAAATTTTTATAGTTGAGTTACTAGTTTACATGCCAGCACAAATGCTAGAAAGTCTTATGTCAAGTTTCAAATTCTTCCTGTTCACTAACATGTATGTCCATAGTACAGCTGTTAGGCGTGTAAAGTACACTGATGTAATATTTAATAATATAATGACATCTAAAATTATTTACAAGTAGATCTTTAGCCCTTAAGCAACAGTCTAAGTGTTGGATAATATTTTTAGATGGTAAATATTTCATGCTTGATCTAACATTATGTACTGTATACCAGTTTGACAACTATTACAAGGTCACTTGACAGAAATTTATATTTACTTCCTTTATACATGTTATATATAATAAACATATGTTACCATTCTATAATTACTGTACAGTATGTCATATCAATATAAAAGAAAACTAACATTTCTAGATTATTAAATAATGATATGTTCATTGAAGAAGACAAATAATTTTATGTACAAACCCAAGACAGATAATTGTTTCTTTTTTAAAAGATTTATTTATATATTAAAAAAGACTTTTAAAAGTTTAAATATTTATCAAATTTAATATTCCAGATGCTCATTTTATCTATTCAGTGGTACACAACTTAAAAATTCCAAAAAGCTGGCTAAGGCCATCTACACTTCACAATAAAAGCAGTCACCTGACTGACCTTAATTCACGGCCCATTGACAATGTTAAATTTTTTTCAATCTAATTAAAATTAAATCTTTCACAAGCTCCCCCTGTTTGTTATTGTCGCTGTGAAGATCTAACAACATCCCATTACAGGTCATCTCAGGTTGAGCTTCTGTTTTGACCAATCAAAAACTGTGTTCCCCAACCTTTAATGTTGGGGAATCCTCTGTCATTATTCTGAATCTCTCTGGTATTATTGTACCTTTTTTATCAGTAAACCCAAAGTTAAGATAAGAGCTTAAGTTTGATCAGTTAATTTTTTGGGATACCCAAATTTTTCATTGGATAATATTTATATCAAAAGTTCACTCTGAGATGACCTTGTGAAAGATTTAATTTTAATTAGATTGAATTTTTTAATAAGGACAGTTTCTCTGTTACCACAGTAGTTGTTGATAAATAGTACATGACTGTCTTGTTGGTGTCACCTGACCTAGACTTCAATTTCACAGTCCATTGATTACATTAAAATTTTGGATTTGGTCAGTTGCTTTGTATTTTTTAATTGATGACAATTTAATGCTACATACGTTGCTCATGAAGTAATTTTTTCATTTCTGATCAATGCAGGCCTGACATTTCTTCTGTGTCTGCAATTGTTTTTTATTTTTCATTTTGAACTTTAATACATATGCTGTCCTTTAACTCTGTAGCCATGCTGTTTGTTGACAGTTTATAGGATACACTGTCCTTTAACTCTGCAGTCATGCTGTTTGTTGACAGTTTATAGGATACACTGTCCTTTAACTCTGCAGTCATTCTGTTTGTTGACAGTTTATAGGATACACTGTCCTTTAACTCTGTAGCCATGCTGTTTGTCGACAGTTTATAGGATACACTGTCCTTTAACTCTGTAGCCATGCTGTTTGTTGACAGTTTATAGGATACACTGTCCTTTAACTCTGTAGCCATTCTGTTCGTTGACAGTTTATAGGATAAACTGTCTTTTAACTCTTAGCCATTCTGTTTGTTGACAGTTTATAGGATACACTGTCCTTTAACTCTGTAGCCATTCTGTTTGTTGACAGTTTATAGGATACACTGTCCTTTAACTCTGTAGCCATGCTGTTTGTTGACAGTTTATAGGATACACTGTCCTTTAACTCTGTAGCCATTCTGTTTGTTGACAGTTTATAGGATACACTGTCCTTTAACTCTGTAGCCATGCTGTTTGTTGACAGTTTATAGGATACACTGTCCTTTAACTCTGTAGCCATGCTGTTTGTTGACAGTTTATAGGATAACCCGTCCGTTAACTCTGTAGCCATGCTGTTTGTTGACAGTTTATAGGATATACTGTCCTTTAACTCTGTAGCCATTCTGTTTGGTGACAGTTTATAGGATATACTGTCCTTTAACTCTGTAGCCATGCTGTTTGTTGACAGTTTATAGGATATACTGTCCTTTAACTCTGTAGCCATGCTGTTTGTTGACAGTTTATAGGATACACTGTCTTTTAACTCTGCAACCATTCTGTTTGTTGATAGTTTATAGGATACTCTGTCCTTTAACTCTGTAGCCATGATGTTTGTTGACAGTTTATAGGATAACCCGTCCTTTAACTCTGTAGCCATGCTGTTTGTTGACAGTTTATAGGATATACTGTCCTTTAACTCTGTAGCCATAATGTTTGTTGACAGTTTATAGGATAACCCGTCCTTTAACTCTGTAGCCATGCTGTTTGTTGACAGTTTATAGGATACACTGTCCTTTAACTCTGTAGCCATGCTGTTTGTTGACAGTTTATAGGATACACTGTCCTTTAACTCTGTAGCCATTCTGTTTGTTGACAGTTTATAGGATACACTGTCCTTTAACTTTGTAGCCATGCTGTTTGTTGACAGTTTATAGGATAACCCGTCCTTTAACTCTGTAGCCATGCTGTTTGTTGACAGTTTATGCAGTCATGCTGTTTGTTGACAGTTTATAGGATACACTGTCCTTTAACTCTGTAGTCATGCTGTTTGTTGACAGTTTATAGGATACACTGTCCTTTAACTCTGTAGCCATGATGTTTGTTGACAGTTTATAGGATACACTGTCCTTTAACTCTGTAGCCATGCTGTTTGTTGACAGTTTATAGGATAACCCGTCCTTTAACTCTGTAGCCATGATGTTTGTTGACAGTTTATAGGATAACCCGTCCTTTAACTCTGTAGCCATGATGTTTGTTGACAGTTTATAGGATAACCCGTCCTTTAACTCTGTAGCCATTCTGTTTGTTGACAGTTTATAGGATACACTGTCCTTTAACTCTGTAGCCATGCTGTTTGTTGACAGTTTATAGGATATACTGTCCTTTAACTCTGTAGCCATGATGTTTGTTGACAGTTTATAGAATAACCCGTCCTTTAACTCTGTAGCCATGATGTTTGTTGACAGTTTATAGGATAACCCGTCCTTTAACTCTGTAGCCATTCTGTTTGTTGACAGTTTATAGGATACACTGTCCTTTAACTCTGTAGCCATGCTGTTTGTTGACAGTTTATAGGATAACCTGTCCTTTAACTCTGTAGTCATGCTGTTTGTTGACAGTTTATAGGATAACCCGTCCTTTAACTCTGTAGCCATGATGTTTGTTGACAGTTTATAGGATATACTGTCCTTTAGCTCTGTAGCCATTCTGTTTTTTGACAGTTTATAGGATATACTGTCCTTAAAATCTGTAGCCATGCGGTTTGTTGACAGGTTATAGGATAAACTGTCCTTTAACTCTTAGCCATTCTGTTTGTTGTCAGTTTATAGGATAAACTGTCCTTTAACTCTGTAGCCATGCTGTTTGTTGACAGTTTATAGGATACACTGTCCTTTAACTCTGCAGTCATGCTGTTTGTTGACAGTTTATAGGATACACTGTCCTTTAACTCTGCAGTCATGCTGTTTGTTGACAGTTTATAGGATATACTGTCCTTTAACTCTGTAGGCATGCTGTTTGTTGACAGTTTATAGGATAACCTGTCCTTTAACTCTGTAGCCATGCTGTTTGTTGACAGTTTATAGGATAACCTGTCCTTTAACTCTGTAGCCATGCTGTTTGTTGACAGTTTATAGGATAACCCGTCCTTTAACTCTGTAGCCATGATGTTTGTTGACAGTTTATGCAGTCATTCTGTTTGTTGACAGTTTATAGGATATACTGTCCTTTAACTCTGTAGCCATGATGTTTGTTGACAGTTTATGCAGTCATGCTGTTTGTTGACAGTTTATAGGATATACTGTCCTTTAACTCTGTAGCCATGCTGTTTGTTGACAGTTTATAGGATAACCCGTCCTTTAACTCTGTAGCCATGATGTTTGTTGACAGTTTATGCAGTCATGCTGTTTGTTGACAGTTTATAGGATATACTGTCCTTTAACTCTGTAGCCATGATGTTTGTTGACAGTTTATAGGATATACTGTCCTTTAACTCTGTAGCCATGCTGTTTGTTGACAGTTTATAGGATATACTGTCCTTTAACTCTGTAGCCATGATGTTTGGTGACAGTTTATAGGATATACTGTCCTTTAAATCTGTAGCCATGCTGTTTGTTGACAGTTTATAGGATATACTGTCCTTTAACTCTGTAGCCATGCTGTTTGTTGACAGTTTATAGGATAACCCGTCCTTTAACTCTGTAGCCATGATGTTTGTTGACAGTTTATAGGATATACTGTCCTTTAACTCTGTAGTCATGATGTTTGTTGACAGTTTATAGGATAACCCGTCCTTTAACTCTGTAGCCATGCTGTTTGTTGACAGTTTATAGGATATACTGTCCTTTAACTCTGTAGCCATGATGTTTGTTGACAGTTTATGCAGTCATTCTGTTTGTTGACAGTTTATAGGATATACTGTCCTTTAACTCTGTAGCCATGATGTTTGTTGACAGTTTATGCAGTCATTCTGTTTGTTGACAGTTTATAGGATATACTGTCCTTTAACTCTGTAGCCATGATGTTTGTTGACAGTTTATGCAGTCATGCTGTTTGTTGACAGTTTATATGATATACTATGAAGATGACTTTATATCTAATGAAACTTGGAACACAGTTACAACATGTTTAGATTGTCTTTCTGGCAAAAGTCTGCATAACTGGCAAATATTTAATGATTGGTGGAACTTAGAAAAAGGGTGCATTTACCAATATATGCCAATTGGGACATCTGTGTTGTCCAGACATTTTTCTGGTTAAAACCTCATCTTTATGTAGTTGTTATTTGGTACTTGACAGAAAATAATGTATCTGCCAAGTTTAACCAATTAAGATCATTATACAGGCAATATTTGACCCATGTATTTAAGTAGCTTATTATTTTAGCTTGACATTAAATTGCATCAGAAATGTATACACATTTAGGCCCATATCAAGTGTTAGCAAAAAAGTAGTTCAATAATTTTAACTAGAATGTGATGAATACTATTTGGTATGAAGTTTGCTTTGTTAATACATGTAATAATAGACAATAATGTGATGAATACTATTGGTGGTATGAAGTTTGCTTTGTTAATAATAGACAATAATGTGATGAATACTATTTGGTATGAAGTTTGCTTTGTTAATAATAGACAATAATGTGATGAATACTATTTGGTATGAAGTTTGCTTTGTTAATAATAGACAATAATGTGATGAATACTATTGGTGGTATGAAGTTTGCTTTGTTAATAATAGACAATAATGTGATGAATACTATTTGGTATGAAGTTTGCTTTGTTAATAATAGACAATAATGTGATGAATACTATTTGGTATGAAGTTTGCTTTGTTAATAATAGACAATAATGTGATGAATACTATTTGGTATGAAGTTTGCTTTGTTAATAATAGACAATAATGTGATGAATACTATTTGGTATGAAGTTTGCTTTATTATTAGTAGACAATAATGTAATGAATATTATTAGGTAGGAAGTTTGCTTTGTTATTGCAAAATATAGAGGAGACAAAAATGACACGGATTGACATGTTCTAATTCATTCATTTTCCTTTATGTAGGGCAGCAACAAGGAACAATTGGTTAACAGACATCTGGTTGAATTTAGCCTATTTATCAGGTCGTAAACCGATAGCTGGTGAGTTAAACATTATCAGGGCCTAACCCTTAGCTGGTGAGTTCTACATTATCAGGGCCTAAACCCTTTACCTGGTGAGTTATACATCATCAGGTCCTAAACCCTTTAGCTGGTGAGTTATACATTATCAGGGCCTAAACCCTTTAACTGGTGAGTTATACATTATCAGGGCCTAAACCTTTTAGCTATTGAGTTATACATTATCAGGGCCTGAACCCTTTAACTGGTGAGTTATACATTATCAGGGCCTAAACTTTTTAGCTATTGAGTTATACATTATCAGTTCACAATTCTTATATGATTTGCATATTAAGAGATATGTTTATTTTATTGGTCCAGATGACGTCTGGTAGACGTTATCAACAGAATTTATTTTTTGATAAATAAAGTTGACTAAATTTATTTTTGTATAAATGATGTTGACGTACTTTTAGTGAATCCAGTGTAAAAAAAGATGGCGGCATGCAATATGTAAAGGGCAGTTAAATTAATGATGCGTTACTTTTCTTGTGGTCATTAAAGAAATAGATTTAAGTTAAAACTTTGTTGTGTATTCATTTTTATTAAAATCAAAAGATGGTTTATAAAAGAACATTTAATTATACCTGATGTGGTCGTAAACCAAAAGCCACGAGTTATACCTTATCAGGTGGTTAACCAAAAGTTGTGAGTTGTATCTTATCAGGTCGTTAACCAAAAGCCACGAGTTATACCTTATCAGGTGGTTAACCAAAAGTTGTGAGTTATATCTTATCAGGTCGTTAACCAAAAGTTGTGAGTTATATCTTATCAGGTCGTTAACCAAAAGTTGTGAGTTATACCTTATCAGGTCGTTAACCAAAAGTTGTGAGTTATACCTTATCAGGTCGTTAACCAAAAGTTGTGAGTTGTATCTTATCAGGTCGTTAACCAAAAGCCACGAGTTATACCTTATCAGGTCGTTAACCAAAAGTTGTGAGTTGTATCTTATCAGGTCGTTAACCAAAAGCCACGAGTTATACCTTATCAGGTGGTTAACCAAAAGTTGTGAGTTATATCTTATCAGGTCGTTAACCAAAAGTTGTGAGTTATATCTTATCAGGTCGTTAACCAAAAGTTGTGAGTTATACCTTATCAGGTCGTTAACCAAAAGTTGTGAGTTGTATCTTATCAGGTCGTTAACCAAAAGTTGTGAGTTATATCTTATCAGGTCGTTAACCAAAAGCCACGAGTTATACCTTATCAGGTGGTTAACCAAAAGTTGTGAGTTATATCTTATCAGGTCGTTAACCAAAAGTTGTGAGTTATATCTTATCAGGTCGTTAACCAAAAGTTGTGAGTTATACCTTATCAGGTCGTTAACCAAAAGTTGTGAGTTATATCTTATCAGGTCGTTAACCAAAAGTTGTGAGTTGTATCTTATCAGGTCGTTAACCAAAAGTTGTGAGTTATACCTTATCAGGTCGTTAACCAAAAGTTGTGAGTTATATCTTATCAGGTCGTTAACCAAAAGTTGTGAGTTGTATCTTATCAGGTCGTTAACCAAAAGCCACGAGTTATACCTTATCAGGTGGTTAACCAAAAGTTGTGAGTTATATCTTATCAGGTCGTTAACCAAAAGTTGTGAGTTATATCTTATCAGGTCGTTAACCAAAAGTTGTGAGTTATACCTTATCAGGTCGTTAACCAAAAGTTGTGAGTTATATCTTATCAGGTCGTTAACCAAAAGTTGTGAGTTATATCTTATCAGGTCGTTAACCAAAAGTTGTGAGTGATATCTTATCAGGTCGTTAACCAAAAGTTGTGAGTTATATCTTATCAGGTGGTTAACCAAAAGTTGTGAGTTATATCTTATCAGGTCGTTAACCAAAAGTTGTGAGTTATATCTTATCAGGTCGTTAACCAAAAGTTGTGAGTTATATCTTATCAGGTCGTTAACCAAAAGTTGTGAGTTATATCTTATCAGGTCGTTAACCAAAAGTTGTGAGTTATATCTTATCAGGTCGTTAACCAAAAGTTGTGAGTTATATCTTATCAGGTCGTTAACCAAAAGTTGTGAGTTATATCTTATCAGGTCGTTAACCAAAAGTTGTGAGTTATATCTTATCAGGTCGTTAACCAAAAGTTGTGAGTTATATCTTATCAGGTTGTTAACCAAAAGCTGTGAGTTATACCTTATCATGTCTTAAACCAAAAGATGCAAGTTATACTATTGACGTCGTAACCAAAAGCAACAAGTTATACCTTATCAGGTCATTAACCAAAAGCAGCAAGTTATACCTTATCAGGTCTTAAACCAAAAGGTGCAAGTAATAGTTAATGAGGTCGTAAACCAAAAGCTGCAAGTTATACCTTATCAGGTCTTAAACCAAAAGGTGCAAGTAATAGTTAATGAGGTCGTAAACCAAAAGCTGCAAGTTATACCTTATCAGGTCTTAAACCAAAAGGTGCAAGTAATAGTTAATGAGGTCGTAAACCAAAAGCTGCAAGTTATACCTTATCAGGTCTTAAACCAAAAGGTGCAAGTAATAGTTAATGAGGTCGTAAACCAAAAGCTGCAAGTTATACCTTATCAGGTCTTAAACCAAAAGATGCAAGTTATACCTATTGAGGTCGTAAACCAAAAGCTGTGAGTTATACCTTACCAGGTCGTTAACCAAAAGCTGTGAGTTATACGTTATCAGGTTGTTAACCAAAAGCTGCAAGTTATACCTTATCAGGTCATAAACCAAAAGCTGCGAGTTATACCTTATCAGGTCGTAAACCAAAAGCCGTGAGTTATATCTTATCAGGTCGTAAACCAAAAGCGGTGAGTTATATCTTATCAGGTCGTAAACCAAAAGCCGTGAGTTATATCTTATCAGGTCGTAAACCAAAAGCTGTGAGTTATACCTTATCAGGTCGTAAACCAAAAGCCGTGAGTTATATCTTATCATGTCGTAAACCAAAAGCCGTGAGTTATATCTTATCAGGTCGTAAGCCAAAAGCTGTGAGTTATATCTTATCAGGTCATAAACCAAAAGCCGTGAGTAATATCTTATCCGGTCGTAAACCAAAAGCTGTGAGTTATACCTTATCAGGTCGTTAACCAAAAGCCGTAAGTTATACCTTATCAGGTCGTAAACCAAAAGCCGTGAGTTATATCTTATCATGTCGTAAACCAAAGGCCGTGAGTTATATCTTATCAGGTCGTAAACCAAAAGCCGTGAGTTATATCTTATCAGGTCATAAACCAAAAGCTGTGAGTTATATCTTATCAGGTCGTAAACCAAAAGCTGTGAGTTATATCTTATTAGGTCGTAAACCAAAAGCCGTGAGTTATATCTTATCAGGTCGTAAACCAAAAGCCGTGAGTTATATCTTATCAGGTCATAAACCAAAAGCCGTGAGTTATATCTTATCAGGTCGTAAACCAAAAGCCGTGAGTTATACCTTACCAGGTCGTAAGGTACATTGTATACATTATCAGCTCATAAACCATTAGTTAGTGAGACAAACATTATTAGGTCATCAACTGATGACTGGTGAGTTATACATTATCAGGTCATCAACTGATGACTGGTGAGTTATACATTATCAGGTCATCAACAAATGACTGGTGAGTTGTACATTATTAGGTCACCAATTGATGACTGGTGAGTTATAAATGATCAGGTCACCAACTGATGACTGGTGAGTTATACATTATAAGGTCATCAACTGATGACTGATGAGTTATAAATGATCAGGTCACCAACTGATGACTGGTGAGTTATACATTATAAGTCACCAACTGATGACTGGTGAGTTATAAATGATCAGGTCACCAACTGATGACTGGTGAGTTATACATTATAAGGTCATCAACTGATGACTGGTGAGTTATACATTATAAGTCACCAACTGATGACTGGTGAGTTATAAATTATCAGGTCACCAACGGATGACTGGTGAGTTATACATTATAAGGTCATCAACTGATGACTGGTGAGTTATACATTATTAGGTCACCAACTGATGACTGGGGAGTTGTACATTATAAGTCACCAACTGATGACTGGTGAGTTATAAATTATCAGGTCACAAACTGATGGCTGGTGACTTTTACATTATCAGGTCACCAACTGATGACTGGTGAGTTATACATTATCAGGTCACCAATTGATGACTGGTGAGTTATACATTATAAGTCACCAACTGATGACTGGTGAGTTATACATTATCAGGTCACCAACTGATGACTGGTGAGTTGTACATTATATATAAGTCACCAACTGATAGATGACTGGTGAGTTATACATTATTAGGTCACCAACTGATGACTGGGGAGTTGTACATTATAAGGTCATCAAAGTTCTGATGACTGGTGAGTTATACATTATCAGGTCACCAAATGATGATGGGTGAGTTATAAATTATCAGATCATAGTTTTTTTTTTTACCAAGTTTTGCACTAGGCTTACACTGGTGGCAAAATATTTATGAATTTAATGCTTATCCTTACCTAAATAATCCATGATATCTTTGTTTAGTAATGTAGTATTAAAGAATCCTGCAGAAGTTTTTCACCAAAATGTTTTATATTTCAGTGAATGTGAATTGTTATGCAACTGATAGAATGAATGTACCCACCAATAACCCAATAGCCAGAGGAGCAAACATTATTCATTGGATCCTCAGGTATGTAATGTACCCACCAACAACCCTGGGGCCAGGGGTATGTAATGTACCCACCAAGAACCCTATAGCCAGATGTATGTAATGTACCCACCAATAACCCTATAGCCAGAGGTATGTAATGTACCCACCAACAACCCTGGGGCCAGGGGTATGTAATGTACCCACCAACAACCCTGGGGCCAGGGGTATGTAATGTACCCACCAACTTCCCTATAGCCAGAGGTATGTAATGTACCTACCAACAACCCTATAGCCAGAGGCATGTAATGTACCTACCAATAACCCTATAGCCAGAGGTATGTAATGTACCCACCAACAACCCTGGGGCCAGGGGTATGTAATGTTCCCACCAACAACCCTGGGGCCAGGGGTATGTAATGTACCCACCAACTTCCCTATAGCCAGAGGTATGTAATGTACCCACCAACAACCCTGGGGCCAGAGGTATGTAATGTACCCACCAACAACCCTGGGGCCAGGGGTATGTAATGTACCTACCAAAAACCCTATAGCCAGAGGTATGTAATGTACCTACCAACAACCCTATAGCCAGAGGTATGTAATGTACCCACCAACAACCCTATATCCAGATGTATGTAATGTACCCACCAATAACCCTGGGGCCAGAGGTATGTAATGTACCCACCAACAACCCTGGGGCCAGGGGTATGTAATGTACCTACCAAAAACCCTATAGCCAGAGGTATGTAATGTACACACCAATAACCCTATAGCCAGAGGTATGTAATGTACCTACCAACAACCCTATAGCCAGATGTATGTAATGTACCCACCAACAACTCTATATCCAGATGTATGTAATGTACCCACCAATAACCCTGGGGCCAGAGGTATGTAATGTACCCACCAATAACCCTGGGGCCAGAGGTATGTAATGTACCTACCAAAAACCCTATAGCCAGAGGTATGTAATGTACCTACCAAAAACCCTATAGCCAGAGGTATGTAATGTACCCACCAACAACCCTATATCCAGATGTATGTAATGTACCTACCAACATCCCCTATAACAAGATGTATGTAATGTACCCACCAACATCCCTATAGACAGAGGTATGTAATGTACCCACCAACAACCCTATAGCCAGAGGTATGTAATGTACCCACCAACATCCCTATAGACAGATGTATGTAATGTACCTACCAACATCCCTATAGCCAGAGGTATGTAATGTACCTACCAAAAACCCTATAGCCAGAGGTATGTAATGTACCCACCAACAACCCTATATCCAGATGTATGTAATGTACCCACCAATAACCCTGGGGCCAGAGGTATGTAATGTACCCACCAACAACCCTGGGGCCAGGGGTATGTAATGTACCTACCAACAACGCTGGTGCCAGAGGTATGTAATGTACCCACCAACATCCCTATAGCCAGGGGTATGTAATGTACCCACCAACAACCCTATATCCAGATGTATGTAATGTACCCACCAACTTCCCTATACCCAGAGGTATGCAATGTACCTACCAACAACCCTGGGGCCAGAGGTATGCAATGTACCTACCAACAACCCTGGGGCCAGAGGTATGTAATGTACCCACCAACTTCCCTATACCCAGAGGTATGTAATGTACCCACCAACAACCCTATAGCCAGGGGTATGTAATGTACCCACCAACAACGCTGGGGGCCAGAGGTATGTAATGTACCCACCAACAACCCTATAGCCAGGGGTATGTAATGTACCCACCAACAACGCTGGGGGCCAGAGGTATGTAATGTACCCACCAACATCCCTATAGCCAGGGGTATGTAATGTACCCACCAACAACCCTATAGCCAGATGTATGTAATGTACCCACCAACAACCCTGGGGCCAGAGGTATGTAATGTACCTACCAACAACGCTGGTGCCAGATGTATGTAATGTACTTCCCAACATCCCTATAGCCAGAGGTATGTACTGTACCTACCAACAACCCTATAGCCAGAGGTATGTACTGTACCTACCAACAACCCTATAGCCAGAGGTATGTAATGTACCCACCAACATCCCTATAGTCAGATGTATGTAATGTACCCACCAACATCCCTATAGCCAGAGGTATGTACTGTACCTACCAACAACCCTATAGCCAAAGGTATGTAATGTACCTACCAACATCCCTTTAGCCAGAGGTATGTAATGTACCTACCAACATCCCTTTAGCCAGAGGTATGTACTGTACCCACCAACAACCCTATAGCCAGAGGTATGTAGTGTACCCATTAACAACCCTATAGCCAGAGGTATGTACTGTACCCACAACAACCCTATAGCCAGAGGTATGTAGTGTACCCATTAACAACCTTATAACCAGAGGTATGTAATGTACCTACCAACAACCCTATAGCCAGAGGTATGTACTGTACCCACCAACAACCCTATAGCCAGAGGTATGTAGTGTACCCATTAACAACCTTATAACCAGAGGTATGTAATGTACCTACCAACATCCCTTTAGCCAGAGGTATGTAATGTACCTACCAACAACGCTGGTGCCAGAAGTATGTAATGTACCAACCAAGAACCCTATAACCAGAGGTATGTAATGTACCCACCAACAACGCTGGGGCCAGAGGTATGTAATGTACCCACCAACAATGCTAGGGCCAGAGGAGCTAACATTATTCATTGGATCCTCAGGTATTTAATATACCCACCAACAACCCTGGGGCCAGGGGTATGTAATGTACCCACCAAAAACCCTATAGCCAGAGGTATGTAATGTACCTACCAAGAACCCTATAGCCAGATGTATGTAATGTACCCACCAATAACCCTATAGCCAGAGGTATGTAATGTACCTACCAACAACGCTGGGGGCCAGGGGTATGTAATGTACCCACCAAAAACCCTATAGCCAGAGGTATGTAATGTACCTACCAAGAACCCTATAGCCAGAGGTATGTAATGTACCTACCAAGAACCCTATAGCCAGAGGTATGTAATGTACCTACCAAGAACCCTATAGCCAGAGGTATGTAATGTACCTACCAAAAACCCTATAGCCAGAGGTATGTAATGTACACACCAATAACCCTATAACCAGAGGTATGTAATGTACCCACCAACATCACTATAGCCAGAGGTATGTAATGTACCTACCAACAACCCTATAGCCAGATGTATGTAATGTACCTACCAACATCCCTATAGTCAGTGGTATGTAATGTACCTACCAACAACCCTATAGCCAGATGTATGTAATGTACCCACCAAGAACACTGGGGCCAGAGGTATGTAATGTACCCACCAACAACCCTATAGCCAGATGTATGAAATGTACCCACCAACAACGCTGGGGGCCAGAGGTATGTAATGTACCCACCAACAACCCTATAGCCAGATGTATGAAATGTACCCACCAACAACGCTGGGGGCCAGAGGTATGTAATGTACCCACCAATAACCCTATAGCCAGAGGTATGTAATGTACCCACCAACTTCCCTATAGCCAGAGGTATGTAATGTACCTACCAACAACCCTATAGCCAGGGGTATGTAATGTACCCACCAAGAACCCTATAGCCAGATGTATGTAATGTACCCACCAACATCCCTATAGACAGAGGTATGTAATGTACCCACCAACATCCCTATAGCCAGTGGTATGTAATGTACCCACCAACATCCCTATAGCCAGAGGTATGTAATGTACCCACCAACAACCCTATAGTCAGTGGTATGTAATGTACCCACCAACAACCCTATAGCCAGAGGTATGTAATGTACCTACCAAAAACCCTATAGCCAGAGGTATGTAATGTACCCACCAACATCCCTATAGACAGAGGTATGTAATGTACCCACCAACATCCCTATAGCCAGTGGTATGTAATGTACCCACCAACATCCCTATAGCCAGAGGTATGTAATGTACCTACCAAAAACCCTATAGCCAGAGGTATGTAATGTACCTACCAACAACCCTATAGCCAGAGGTATGTAATGTACCCACCAATAACCCTATAGCCAGAGGTATGTAATGTACCCACCAATAACCCTATAGCCAGATGTATGTAATGTACCCACCAACAACCCTATAGCCAGAGGTATGTAATGTACCTACCAACAACCCTATAGCCAGGGGTATGTAATGTACCCACCAAGAACCCTATAGCCAGATGTATGTAATGTACCTACCAACAACCCTATAGCCAGGGGTATGTAATGTACCCACCAAGAACCCTATAGCCAGATGTATGTAATGTACCTACCAAGAACCCTATAGCCAGATGTATGTAATGTACCCACCAAGAACCCTATAGCCAGATGTATGTAATGTACCCACCAACTTCCCTATACACAGAGGTATGCAATGTACCTACCAACAACCCTGGGGCCAGAGGTATGTAATGTACCTACCAACAACGCTGGTGCCAGATGTATGTAATGTACCTACCAACATCCCTATAGCCAGAGGTATGTACTGTACCCACCAACAACCCTATAGCCAGAGGTATGTACTGTACCCACAACAACCCTATAGCCAGAGGTATGTAGTGTACCCATTAACAACCTTATAACCAGAGGTATGTAATGTACCTACCAACAACCCTATAGCCAGAGGTATGTACTGTACCCACCAACAACCCTATAGCCAGAGGTATGTAGTGTACCCATTAACAACCCTATAGCCAGAGGTATGTAATGTACCCATTAACAACCCTATAGCCAGAGGTATGTAATGTACCTACCAACAACCCTATAGCCAGAGGTATGTAATGTACCCACCAACAACCCTATAGCCAGAGGTATGTAATGTACCCACCAACAACCCTATAGCCAGAGGTATGTAATGTACCCACCAATAACCCTATAGCCAGATGTATGTAATGTACCCACCAACAACCCTATAGCCAGAGGTATGTAATGTACCCACCAACATCCCTATAGTCAGGGGTATGTAATGTACCCACCAACAACCCTATAGTCAGGGGTATGTAATGTACCCACCAATAACCCTATAGCCAGATGTATGTAATGTACCCACCAACAACCCTATAGCCAGAGGTATGTAATGTACCCACCAACAACCCTATAGACAGATGTATGTAATGTACCCACCAATAACCCTGGGGCCAGAGGTATGTAATGTACCCACCAATAACCCTATAGCCAGAGGTATGTAATGTACCCACCAACAACCCTATAGCCAGATGTATGTAATGTATCCACCAACATCCCCTATAGCCAGATGTATGTAATGTATCCACCAACATCCCCTATAGTCAGAGGTATGTAATGTACCCACCAACAACGCTGGGGGCCAGAGGTATGTAATGTACCCACCAACATCCCTATAGCCAGAGGTATGTAATGTACCCACCAACAACGCTGGGGGCCAGAGGTATGTAATGTACCCACCAACATCCCTATAGCCAGAGGTATGTAATGTACCCACCAACAATGCTAGGGCCAGAGGAGCTAACATTATTCATTGGATCCTCAGGTATGTAATGTACCCACCAACAACCCTATAGCCAGGGGTATGTAATGTACCTACCAAGAACCCTATAGCCAGATGTATGTAATGTACCCACCAAGAACCCTATAGCCAGATGTATGTAATGTACCCACCAACTTCCCTATACACAGAGGTATGCAATGTACCTACCAACAACCCTGGGGCCAGAGGTATGTAATGTACCTACCAACAACGCTGGTGCCAGATGTATGAAATGTACCTACCAACATCCCTATAGCCAGAGGTATGTACTGTACCCACAACAACCCTATAGCCAGAGGTATGTAGTGTACCCATTAACAACCTTATAACCAGAGGTATGTAATGTACCTACCAACATCCCTTTAGCCAGAGGTATGTAATGTACCTACCAACAACGCTGGTGCCAGAAGTATGTAATGTACCAACCAAGAACCCTATAACCAGATGTATGTAATGTACCCACCAATAACCCTATAGCCAGAGGTATGTAATGTACCCACCAACAACGCTGGGGGTCAGAGGTATGTAATGTACCCACCAACATCCCTATAGCCAGAGGTATGTAATGTACCCACCAACAACCCTATAGCCAGATGTATGTAATGTACCCACCAAGAACCCTATAGCCAGAGGTATGTAATGTACCCACCAACAACGCTGGGGGTCAGAGGTATGTAATGTACCCACCAACTTCCCTATAGCCAGAGGTATGTAATGTACCCACCAACAACCCTATAGCCAGAGGTATGTAATGTACCCACCAATAACCCTATAGCCAGAGGTATGTAATGTACCCACCAACAACCCTGGGGCCAGAGGTATGTAATGTACCCACCAACATCCCTATAGCCAGAGGTATGTAATGTACCCACCAACTTCCCTATAGCCAGAGGTATGTAATGTACCCACCAACAATGCTAGGGCCAGAGGAGCTAACATTATTCATTGGATCCTCAGGTATTTAATATACCCACCAGCAACCCTGGGGCCAGAGGTATGTAATATATCCCACCAACAACCATGGGGCAAGACGTATGTGATGAACCCACCAGCAACCCTATAGCAACAGGTATGTAATGTACCCACCAGCAACGCTATAGTCAGAGGTATGTAATGTACCCACCAACTTCCCTATAGCCAGAGGTATGTAATGTACCCACCAACTTCCATAATGCAAGAGGTATTTAATGTACCCACCAGCAACCCTATAGTCAGAGGTATGTAATGTATCCACCAACTTCCCTATAGCCAAAGGTATATAATGTACCTAACAAGAACCCTATAACCAAAGGTATGTAATGTACCCACCAGCAACCCTATAGCCAGAGGTATGTAATGTACCCACTAACAACGCTGGGGCCAGAGGTATGTAATGTACCCACCAAATCCCTATAGCCAGAGCTATGTAATGTACCCACCAACAACGCTGGGGGCCAGAGTTATGTAATGTACCTACCAACAACCCTATAGCCAGAGGTATGTAATGTACCCACCAACAACCCTATAGACAGAGGTATGTAATGTACCCACCAACATCCCTATAGCCAGAGGTATGTAATGTACCTACCAACAACCCTATAGCCAGATGTATGTAATGTACCCACCAACAATGCTGGGGGCCAGAGGTATGTAATGTACCTACCAACATCCCTATAGCCAGAGGTATGTAATGTATCTACCAACAACCCTATAGCCAGAGGTATGTAATGTACCCACCAACAACCCTGGGGCCAGAGGTATGTAATGTACCTACCAACAACCCTGGGGCCAGAGGTATGTAATGTAACCACCAATAATGCTGGGGCCAGAGGTATGTAATGTACCCACCAACAACCCTATAGCCAGAGGTATGTAATGTACCCACCAACTTCCCTATAGCCAGAGGTATGTAATGTACCTATCAACAACCCTATAGCCAGATGTATGTAATGTACCCGCCAACAACCCTATAGCCAAATGGATGTAATGTACCCACTAACAACGCTGGGGCCAGAGGTATGTAATGTACCTACCAACATCCCTATAGCCAGAGGTATGTAATGTATCTACCAACAACCCTATAGCCAGAGGTATGTAATGTACCCACCAACAACGCTGGGGGCCAGAGGTATGTAATGTACCCACCAACAACCCTGGGGCCAGAGGTATGTAATGTACCTACCAACAACCCTGGGGCCAGAGGTATGTAATGTAACCACCAATAATGCTGGGGCCAGAGGTATGTAATGTACCTACCAACAACCCTGGGGCCAGAGGTATGTAATGTAACCACCAATAATGCTGGGGCCAGAGGTATGTAATGTACCCACCAACAACCCTGGGGCCAGAGGTATGTAATGTACCCACCAACAACGCTGGGGCCAGAGGTATGTAATGTAACCACCAATAATTCTGGGGCCAGAGGTATGTAATGTACCTACCAACATCCCTGGGGCCAGAGGTATGTAATGTACCCACCAATAATGCTGGGGCCAGAGGTATGTAATGACCCCACCAACAACCCTGGGGCCAGAGGTATGTAATGTAACCACCAATAATGCTGGGGCCAGAGGTATGTAATGTACCCACCAACAACCCTGGGGCCAGAGGTATGTAATGTACCCACCAACAACGCTGGGGCCAGAGGTATGTAATGTACCCACCAACAACCCTGGGGCCAGAGGTATGTAATGTAACCACCAATAATGCTGGGGCCAGAGGTATGTAATGTACCCACCAACAACCCTGGGGCCAGTGGTATGTAATGTATCCATCAACAACCCTGGGGCCAGTGGTATGTAATGTACCTACCAACATTCCTGGGGCCAGAGGTATGTAATGTACCTACCAACAACCCTGGGGCCAGTGGTATGTAATGTACCCACCAACAACCCTGGGGCCAATGGTATGTAATCTACCCACCAACAACCCTGGGGCCAGTGGTATGTAATGTACCCACCAACAACCCTGGGGCCAGAGGTATGTAATGTACCCACCATTAATGCTGGGGCCAGAGGAGCTATCATTATACTTCCTCATGTATGTAATGTACCCACCATTGAATTCTCAGACACATCAAGTCTACTCCAAAAACTGCATGGGCAAATGGATTCATTGTGAGTTTGCAGGATGGAAGTATATTAGGTCCTTTAAAATCATTCCTTAGTTGTATTATACTTACAATTGGATTATAGATATTGCTATATTTTTTTAATCAAAATTTGTTTGAATACATGATATTGATACCTGATGCCTGTCCATTTCAGATTCCATGAACAGTTAGAACAAGAGACATTAAACCCACAGTATATGCAGGACATGATACCCATGTGTATGGAGAGTTACAAGTAAGCAATATATTGAAAATTGTTATTTATTACGTAATTTTTTGTCATTAAAGAACATTAAAGTAAAATAAACAAGTCACACTGGACATTCAGATATATGCAGACCATGCTGATCTACATACCAAATTTCAAAGAATCTGATTAGTAGTTGCTGAGAAAACTGTTACGAAAATTTTCTACCATTGAACATAAATGTTAAAAATTAACTAAGTCAGTTAACAGGAAGTAGGTGATAGACAGACCTGAAATTAAATCACATGGTATGGGACCCCATGCGATGCTACATACCAAATATCAACAGGCTGTGATTAGTAGTTGCTGAGAAAACTGTTACGAAAATTTTCTACCATTGAACATAAATGTTAAAAATTAACTGTCAGTTAACAGGAAGTAGGTTAGCGACAGACCTGAAATTAAATCACGTGGAATCGGACCCCATGCGATGCTAAATACCAAATATCAAGAGGCTGTGATTAGTTGTTGCTGAGAAAACTGTTACAAAAATTTTTTCTCCATAAAATCCGGCCAATATATGTTCTTTTGATGATTCCCTGTTTTATCATTTTGTCTGTGTCATTGACCTTTTAGGGATGTGGCATCCACATAGTGTAGAGACAAAAGCCATCATAACTCTTAAAGGCTTCAAACGTCACTACTTATACTTGTATTGATGAAAATAATAGACAGCAATTAGAGAAAATAAAAAAATTCTGAAAATTTCTCTAATATCAACCACTATGATTATACTGAAAACAAATGAAATCTACGTTTTGGTTTCTATTATTATTTTTTGTTCTAAAATGAAAAACAATGATGCATAAATTTTGTACAATCAAGCCTGTTACTTTGTGAAGACTAACTGCTGTTTGTTGGATGTGGTCTGTTGTGCTTATTTCCAGTACAGAATATTTTTAAATTGAAACTTACAATATTTATTTTGTTATATATATGTGGATTGTTAGGCAGCAAACATCATCACTAAGGTCCATAAGTTCAGAAATTGTGTTGTTTTATCAGTCAATTGATTGGCATATTTTAACATTTAAAAAATTTGTATAGTCAATAATTGTGTGCCTGACCTCATGTTAAGGGCCTCAGTGGTATGCATAGTCAGTAATTGTGTGCCCGACCTCATGTTAAGGACCTCAGTGGTATTTCAGGTAGTTAGTCATCTACTATCCCCAATATTGATCATGTGCCTGTTAACACTGAGGTTGAGTGAGCCGAGTGTGCTTAACTCCAAACTTATTTCACATGGTGCCTGTTAACACTGAGGTTGAGTGGGCCGAGCTTATTTCACATGGTGCTTGTTAACACTGAGGTTGAGTGGGCCGAGCTTATTTCACATGGTGCCTGTCAACACTGAGGTTGAGTGGGCCGAGCTTATTTCACATGGTGCCTGTTAACACTGAGGTTGAGTGGGCCAAGCTTATTTCACATGGTGCCTGTTAACACTGAGGTTGAGTGGGCCGAGCTTATTTCACATGGTGCCTGTTAACACTGAGGTTGAGTGGGCCGAGCTTATTTCACATGGTGCCTGTTAACATTGAGGTTGAGTGGGCCTAGCTTATTTCACATGGTGCCTGTTAACACTGAGGTTGAGTGGGCCGAGCTTATTTCACATGGTGCCTGTTAACACTGAGGTTGAGTGGGCCGAGCTTATTTCACATGGTGCCTGTTAACACTGAGGTTGAGTGGGCCGAGCTTATTTCACATGGTGCCTGTTAACACTGAGGTTGAGTGGGCCGAGCTTATTTCACATGGTGCCTGTTAACATTGAGGTTGAGTGGGCCAAGCTTATTTCACATGGTGCCTGTTAACACTGAGGTTGAGTGGGGCAAGCTAATTTCACATGGTGCCTGTTAACACTGAGGTTGAGTGGGGCAAGCTTATTTCACATGGTGCCTGTTAACACTGAGGTTGAGTGGGCCGAGCTTTTTTCACATGGTGCCTGTTAACACTGAGGTTGAGTGGGGCAAGCTTATTTCACATGGTGCCTGTTAACACTGAGGTTGAGTGGGCAGAGCTAATTTCACATGGTGCCTGTTAACACTGAGGTTGAGTTGGCCGAGCTTTTTTCACATGGTGCCTGTTAACACTGAGGTTGAGTGGGCCGAGCTTTTTTCACATGGTGCCTGTTAACACTGAGGTTGAGTGGGCCAAGCTTATTTCACATGGTGCCTGTTAACACTGAGGTGAGTGGGCCGAGCTTATTTCACATGGTGCCTGTTAACACTGAGGTTGAGTGGGCAGAGCTGATTTCACATGGTGCCTGTTGCTAATTTCACATGGTACCTGTTAACACTGAGGTTGAGGGGGTTAAGCTTATTTCACATGGTACCTGTTAACACTGAGGTTGAGTGGGCCAAGCTTATTTCACATGGTACCTGTTAACACTGAGGTTGAGTGGGCCAAACTTATTTCACATGGTGCCTGTTAACACTGAGGTTGAGTGGGCCGAGCTTATTTCACATGGTGCTTGTTAACACTGAGGTTGAGTGGGGCAAGCTTATTTCACATGGTACCTGTTAACACTGAGTTTGAGTGGGCCAAGCTTATTTCACATGGTGCCTGTTAACACTGAGGTTGAGTGGGCAGAGCTGATTTCACATGGTGCCTGTTAACACTGAGGTTGAGTGGGCCGAGCTTATTACACATGGTGCCTGTTAACACTGAGGTTGAGTGGGCCGAGCTAATTTCACATGGTGCCTGTTAACACTGAGGTTGAGTGGGCCGAGCTTATTTCACATGGTGCCTGTTAACACTGAGGTTGAGTGGGCCGAGCTAATTTCACATGGTGCCTGTTAACACTGAGGTTGAGTGGGCCGAGCTTATTTCACATGGTGCCTGTTAACACTGAGGTTGAGTGGGCCGAGCTTATTTCACATGGTGCCTGTTAACATTGAGGTTGAGTGGGCCAAGCTTATTTCACATGGTGCCTGTTAACACTGAGGTTGAGTGGGGCAAGCTAATTTCACATGGTGCCTGTTAACACTGAGGTTGAGTGGGGCAAGCTTATTTCACATGGTACCTGTTAACACTGAGGTTGAGTGGGCCAAACTTATTTCACATGGTGCCTGTTAACACTGAGGTTGAGTGGGCCGAGCTTATTTCACATGGTGCTTGTTAACACTGAGGTTGAGTGGGGCAAGCTTATTTCACATGGTACCTGTTAACACTGAGTTTGAGTGGGCCAAGCTTATTTCACATGGTGCCTGTTAACACTGAGGTTGAGTGGGCCGAGCTTATTACACATGGTGCCTGTTAACACTGAGGTTGAGTGGGCCGAGCTTATTACACATGGTGCCTGTTAACACTGAGGTTGAGTGGGCCGAGCTAATTTCACATGGTGCCTGTTAACACTGAGGTTGAGTGGGCCGAGCTTATTTCACATGGTGCCTGTTAACACTGAGGTTGAGTGGGCCGAGCTAATTTCACATGGTGCCTGTTAACACTGAGGTTGAGTGGGCCGAGCTTATTTCACATGGTGCCTGTTAACACTGAGGTTGAGTGGGCCGAGCTTATTTCACATGGTGCCTGTTAACATTGAGGTTGAGTGGGCCAAGCTTATTTCACATGGTGCCTGTTAACACTGAGGTTGAGTGGGGCAAGCTAATTTCACATGGTGCCTGTTAACACTGAGGTTGAGTGGGGCAAGCTTATTTCACATGGTGCCTGTTAACACTGAGGTTGAGTGGGCCGAGCTTTTTTCACATGGTGCCTGTTAACACTGAGGTTGAGTGGGGCAAGCTTATTTCACATGGTGCCTGTTAACACTGAGGTTGAGTGGGCAGAGCTAATTTCACATGGTGCCTGTTAACACTGAGGTTGAGTGGGCCGAGCTAATTTCACATGGTGCCTGTTAACACTGAGGTTGAGTGGGCCGAGCTTTTTTCACATGGTGCCTGTTAACACTGAGGTTGAGTGGGCCAAGCTTATTTCACATGGTGCCTGTTAACACTGAGGTTGAGTGGGCCGTGTGTGCTCAACTCCAAACTTATTTCACATGGTGCCTGTTAACACTGAGGTTGAGTGGGCCGAGCTTATTTCACATGGTGCCTGTTAACACTGAGGTTGAGTGGGGCAAGCTAATTTCACATGGTGCCTGTTAACACTGAGGTTGAGTGGGGCAAGCTAATTTCACATGGTGCCTGTTAACACTGAGGTTGAGTGGGCCAAGCTTATTTCACATGGTACCTGTTAACACTGAGGTTGAGTGGGCCAAGCTTATTTCACATGGTACCTGTTAACACTGAGGTTGAGTGGGCCAAGCTTATTTCACATGGTGCCTGTTAACACTGAGGTTGAGTGGGCCAAGCTTATTTCACATGGTACCTGTTAACACTGAGGTTGAGTGGGCCAAGCTTATTTCACATGGTACCTGTTAACACTGAGGTTGAGTGGGCCAAGCTTATTTCACATGGTGCCTGTTAACACTGAGGTTGAGTGAGCCAAGTGTGATCAACGCTAAGCTTATTTCACATGGATTGCCAGTTTTTTTCATGACAATGGTCAGGTTTACCTGTTATTCTGACTTTAAAAAGTGAAAATCACTGAAAATGGCAATAATTCCAATTCAGACAAACTTACCTTGTGTTGAAAGGGGCAAACCTCCTGGAAGTTTTTTTTAATGTGACATCAACATGTTAAATGATTGTTTAATATGTTTTCTTTTCAGAAATCAGTTTAGGACAGTAAGAATTCCTGGCCATGGAATTGACCGCTTGGTAACCTACAAAGACACACACTACATAGTTATTATAAGGTGAGTGAATACAGGACAGTGAGAATTGGTAAGTAGTGTATACAGGATGGTGAGAATTGGTAAGTAGTGTATACAGGATGGTGAGAATTCATGACAGTGAGAAGTAGTAAGTAGTGTATACAGGACAGTGAGAATTAGTAAGTAGTGTATACAGGATGTTGAGAATTGGTAAGTAGTGTATACAGGACAGTGAGAATTGGTAAGTATTGTATACAGGACAGTGAGAATTAGTAAGTAGTGTATACAGGATGTTGAGAATTGGTAAGAAGTGTATACAGGACAGTGAGAGTTGGTAAGTAGTGTATACAGGACAGTGAGAGTTGGTAAGTAGTGTATACAGGGCAGTGAGAATTGGTAAGTAGTGTATACAGGACAGTGAGAGTTGGTAAGTAGTGTATACAGGGCAGTGAGAATTAGTAAGTAGTGTATACAGGATGTTGAGAATTGGTAAGAAGTGTATACAGGACAGTGAGAGTTGGTAAGTAGTGTATACAGGACAGTGAGAATTAGTAAGTAGTGTATACAGGACAGTGAGAATTGGTAAGAAGTGTATACAGGACAGTGAGAGTTGGTAGGTAGTGTATACAGGACAGTGAGAATTGGTAAGTAGTGTATACAGGGCAGTGAGAATTGGTAAGTAGTGTATACAGGATGTTGAGAATTGGTAAGAAGTGTATACAGGACAGTGAGAGTTGGTAAGTAGTGTATACAGGACAGTGAGAATTAGTAAGTAGTGTATACAGGACAGTGAGAATTGGTAAGTAGTGTATACAGGGCAGTGAGAATTGGTAAGTAGTGTATACAGGATGTTGAGAATTGGTAAGAAGTGTATACAGGACAGTGAGAGTTGGTAAGTAGTGAATACAGGGCAGTGAGAGTTGGTAAGTAGTGTATACAGGATGGTGAGAATTGGTAAGTAGTGTATACAGGACGGTGAGAATTGGTAAGTATTGTATACAGGACAGTGAGAATTGGTAAGTAGTGTATACAGGATGGTGAGAATTGGAAGTAGTGTATACAGGACAGTGAGAATTAGTAAGTAGTGTATACAGGACAGTGAGAATTGGTAAGTAGTGTATACAGGACAGTGAGAATTAGTAAGTAGTGTATACAGGACAGTGAGAATTGGTAAGTAGTGTATACAGGGCAGTGAGAATTGGTAAGTAGTGTATACAGGATGTTGAGAATTGGTAAGAAGTGTATACAGGACAGTGAGAGTTGGTAAGTAGTGTATACAGGACAGTGAGAATTAGTAAGTAGTGTATACAGGACAGTGAGAATTGGTAAGTAGTGTATACAGGGCAGTGAGAATTGGTAAGTAGTGTATACAGGATGTTGAGAATTGGTAAGAAGTGTATACAGGACAGTGAGAGTTGGTAAGTAGTGTATACAGGACAGTGTGAATTGGTAAGTAGTGTATACAGGACGGTGAGAATTAGTAAGTAGTATATACAGGATGGGAAGAATTCATGACAGTGAGAAGTAGTAAGTAGTGTATACAAGACAGTGAGAATTGGTAAGTATTGTATACAGGACAGAGTGAATTGGTAAGTAGTGTATACAGGACGGTGAGAATTAGTAAGTAGTGTAAACAGGATGGTGAGAATTCATGACAGTGAGAAGTAGTAAGTAGTGTATACAGGACAGTGAGAATTGGTAAGTAGTGTATACAGGATGGTGAGAATTCATGACAGTGAGAAGTAGTAAGTAGTGTATACAGGACAGTGAGAATTAGTAAGTAGTGTATACAGGATGGAGAGAATTCATGACAGTGAGAGGAAGTAAGTCGTGTATACAGGACAGTGAGAATTGGTAAGTAGTGTATACAGGACAGTGAGAATTGGTAAGTAGTGTATACAGGATGATGAGAATTGGTAAGTAGTGTATACAGGACAGTGAGAATTGGTAAGTAGTGTATACAGGGTGGTGAGAATTGGTAAGTAGTGTATACAAGATGGTTAGAATGGGTAAATAGTGTATACAGGATGGTGAGAATTGGTAAGTAGTGTGTACATGACAGTGAGAATTGGTAAGTATTGTATACATGACAGTGAGAATTGGTAAGTAGTGTAAACAGGATGGTGAGAACTGGTAAGTAGTGTTTACTCGACAGTGAGAATTGGTAAGTAGTATACAGGACAGTGAGAATTGACTGATTAGTAAGTAGTGTATATAGGGCAGTGAGAATTTACTTACTGGTAAGTAGTGTATACAGGGTGGTGAGAATTGACTGATTGGTACGTAGTGTATACAGGATGGTGAGAATTAGTAAGTAGTGTAAACAGGATGGTGAGAACTGGTAAGTAGTGTTTACTCGACAGTGAGAATTGGTAAGTAGTATACAGGACAGTGAGAGTTGACTTATTAGTAAGTAGTGTATACAGGACGATGAGAGTTGACTTATTGGTAAGTAGTGTATCCAGGACAGTGAGAGTTGACTTATTAGTAAGTAGTGTATACAGGGTGGTGAGAATTGACTTATTGGAAAGTAGTGTATACAGGACGGTGAGAATTGACAGATTGGTAAGTAGTGTATACAGGACGGTGAGAATTGACAGATTGGTTAGTAGTGTATACCAGATGGTGAGAAGTGGTAAGTAGTGTATACAGGATGGTGAGAAATAGTAAGTAGTGTATACAGGATGGTGAGAATAGACAGATTGGTAAGTAGTGTATACAGGACTGTGAGAATTGACAGATTGGTAAGTAGTGTATACCGGATGGTGAGAATTGGTAAGTAGTGTATACAGGATATGAGAATTGACTGATTGGTAAGTAGTGTATACAGGACAGTAAAAATTTACTGATTGGTAAGTAGGGTATACAGGATGGTGAGAATTGTCTGATTTTAAATAGTGTATACATGACAGTGAGAATTGACTTATTGGTACGTTGTGTATACAGGATGGTGAGAATTGACAGTTGTGAGTAGTGTATACACGACAGTGAGAATTGGTAAGTAGTGTATGCAGGATGGTGAGAATAATTGGTAAGTAGTGTGTACAGGATGGTGAGAATTGACAGATTGGTGAGTAGTGTATACAGTACAGTGAGAATTTGTAAGTAGTGTATACAGGATGGTGAGAATTGGTAAGTAGTGTATACAGGGTGGGGAGAATAGACTTACTGGTAAGTAGTGTATCCAGGATGGTGAGAATTGACTGATTGCTAAGTAGTATATACAGAACAGTGAGAATTGACTTACTGGTAAGTAGTGTATACAGGATGGTGAGAATTGACACATTGGTAAGTAGTATATACAGGACAGTGAGAATTGGTAAGTAGTGTATACAGGATGGTGAGAATTGGTAAGTAGTGTATACAGGGTGGGGAGAATTTACTTACTGGTAAGTAGTGTATACAGGGTGGTGAGAATAGACTTACTGGTAAGTAGTGTATCCAGGACGGTGAGAATTGACTGATTGCTAAGTAGTATATACAGAACAGTGAGAATTGACTTATTGGTAAGTTGTGTATACAGGATGGTGAGAATTGACACATTGGTAAGTAGTATATACAGGACAGTGAGAATTGGTAAGTAGTGTATACAGGATGGTGAGAATTGGTAAGTAGTGTATACAGGGTGGGGAGAATTTACTTACTGGTAAGTAGTGTATACAGGGTGGTGAGAATTGACTTATTGGTAAGTAGTGTATCCAGGACGGTGAGAATTGACTGATTGCTAAGTAGTATATACAGAACAGTGAGAATTGACTTATTGGTAAGTTGTGTATACAGGATGGTGAGAATTGACAGATTGGTGAGTAGTGTATACAGGATGGTGAGAATTAGTAAGTAGTGTATACAGGATGGTGAGAATTGGTAAGTAGTGTATACAGGGTGGTGAGAATTGACAGATTGGTAAGTAGTGTATACACAACAATGAGAATCGACAGATTGGTGAGTAGTGTATACAGGATGGTGAGAATTGACTTACTGGTAAGTAGTGTATACAGGATGGTGAGAATTGACTTATTGGTAAGTAGTGTATACAGGATGGTGAGAATTGACTTACTGGTAAGTAGTGTATACAGGATGGTGAGAATTGACTTATTGGTAAGTAGTGTATACAGGATGGTGAGAATTGACTTACTGGTAAGTAGTGTATACAGGATGGTGAGAATTGACTTATTGGTAAGTAGTGTATACAGGACAGTGAGAATCGACAGATTGGTAAGTAGTGTATACAGGATGGTGAGAATTAGTAAGTAGTGTATACAGGATGGTGAGAATTGACTGATTGGTAAGTAGTGTATACAGGACAGTGAGAGTTGACTGATTGGTAAGTAGTGTATCCGGGACAGTGAGAGTTGACTTATTGGTAAGTAGTGTATACAGGACGATGAGAGTTGACTTATTGGTAAGTAGTGTATACAGGATGGTGAGAATTGACTTATTGGTAAGTAGTGTATACAGAATGGTGAGAATTGACTTATTGGTAAGTAGTGTATACAGAATGGTGAGAATTGACAGATTGGGAAGAAGTGTATACAGGACAGTAAGAATTGATTATTGGTAAGTAGTGTATACAGGATGGTGAGAATTGACTGATTGGTAAGTAGTGTATACAGGACAGTGAGAGTTGACTTATTGGTAAGTAGTGTATCCAGGACAGTGAGAGTTGACTTATTGGTAAGTAGTGTATACAGGACGATGAGAGTTGACTTATTGGTGAGTATTGTATACAAGACAGTGAGAATTGGTAAGTAGTGTATACAGGATATGAGAATTGACTTATTGGTAAGTAGTGTATACAGGACAGTGAGAGTTGACTTACTGGTAAGTAGTGTATACAGGATGGTGAGAATTGACTTATTGGTAAGTAGTGTATACAGAATGGTGAGAATTGACAGATTGGTAAGAAGTGTATACAGGACAGTAAGAATTGATTATTGGTAAGTAGTGTATACAGGATGGTGAGAATTGACTGATTGGTAAGTAGTGTATACAGGACAGTGAGAATTGGTAAGTAGTGTATACAGGACAGTGAGAATTGGTAAGTAGTGTATGCAGGATGGTGAGAATTAGTAAGTAGTGTATACAGGACGCTGAGAATTGGTAAGTAGTGTATACAGGATGGTGAGAATTAGTAAGTAGTGTATACAGGACGCTGAGAATTGGTAAGTAGTGTATACAGGATGGTGAGAATTGGTAAGTAGTGTATACAGGACAGTGAGAATTTGTAAGTAGTGTATACAGTATGGTGAGAATTAGTAAGTAGTGTTTACAGGATGGTGAGAATTGGTAAGTAGTGTATACATGACGGTGAGAATTGGTAAGTAGTGTATACAGGATGGTGAGAATTGGTAAGTAGTGTATACAGGACAGTGAGAATTTGTAAGTAGTGTATACAGTATGGTGAGAATTAGTAAGTAGTGTTTACAGGATTGTGAGAATTGGTAAGTAGTGTATACAGGACCGTGAGAATTGACAGATTGATAAGTTGTTTATACCATGTATACAGGACAGTGAGAATTGGCTTATTGGTAAGTTGTGTATAAAGGACAGTGATAATTGGTAAGTAGTGTATACAGGACAGTGAGAATTGACTTATTGGTAAGTTGTGTATACAGGACAGTGAGAATTGACTTATTGGTAAGTTGTGTATACATGATGGTGAGAATTGGTAAGTAGTGTAACTATACAGGACAGTGAGAATTGACTTACTGGTAAGTTGTGTATACAGGATGGTGAGAATTAACAGATTGGTAAGTAGTGTATTCAGGATGGTGATAATTGGTAAGTAATGAATACAGGAGTGATAATTGGTAAGTAGTGTATACAGGACAGTGAGAATTGGTAAGTAGTTTTTACAGGACAGTGAGAATTGACAGATGCGTAAGTAGTGTATACAGGACGGTGAGAATTGACAATATAATGCTTTTTGTGTTGCCTGTTATGTAATTGCACCACAGATTTGGAATGCAGGCCAGACATTTTTCTATGTGAACACTTGTTATTAGATATGGAATATTAAATGTTTGGGAAGAAGTAATCAATTTGATGTGTGAAAGCGCTTAATTTGTAAAGTTTTAGAAGGGGTTTTATTGAGCCATTGTATGGTACATGTATTTCATGTGCAAAGGGATACCACCCATTGATAATAATCCTTGAATAAAGACATGTTTTATAGACAGTTCCTAATGAAAGCTGAATATTTCTACACTACTTCTAAGTTATCTTTGGTTCGATTTCTATTTAAAATCACAGCATTTATAAGCACCTGCCTTAACATTAGCTTGATATAAAATAAGTTATGGCCCATTGTGACAAAGGACTATCTTGGGGGAGTTATGGCCCATTGTGACAAAGCACTATCTTGGGGAAGTTATGGCCCATTTGACAAAGCACTATCGTGGGGGAGTTATGGCCCATTGTGACAAAGCACTGGGGGAGTTATTGATCATCTTCAGTGGTAGTACTTGTTACCTTTTATACCTGTTTCTCTAATATAGTATTGATAGCCAATACCTAATCTTATTGGTACATGTCTATACCATAAAGACAGGATGTTGTTTTATTTGTAGGAGAGGGGTCTATTATAAGTTGGACATAAAGGCACCAGATAATGATGGAAAAGACAGGTTACTGACGGTTACAGAAATATATTCCATTTTACAGAAGATATTTACAGACACGGAAGGTACTGTATAACACTGTCAGATAGTCACAAGTTTCTGCTTTCTTATAAATTGACTGACTGATTTTTGGCCAGATTTCACGGAGTGAAAATCCGGGTATTTAATATGTGAAAGTTGGGCGGGCGAATGGGTGGGGTAAAAATTTTCGTAATGGTTTTCTCAGCAACAACTAATCACATTCTATTGAAATTTGGTATGCAGAATCAGCATGGCCTCCAATAACGTGGGATTCGATTTCAGGTCTGTCACTAACCTACTTCCTGTTAAGCGAAATCCTGCCATTTCTGTCTTTGATCAATTTTTTCTTTTAAATTAGGATCATATTAGTTCTGGACAGCATATCAATGGAATGACCTATTATTAACTCACATTCGGGTCATGTGACATTAGTTTTGGACAGCATATCAATTCAGTGATCTATTATTACCTCACCTTCAGGTCATGTGATATTAGTTCTGGACAGCATATCAAGGGAATGACCTATTATTAACTCACTTTTGGGCTATGTGATATTATATCTGGACAGCATATCAAGGGAATGACATATTATATCATCACCCTTGGGTTATGTGAGCTATTGTCACCACTTTGCATCCTTTGTCATTTTTTTGGCATCGTCTGTAAACATTTACATTTTAGTCTTATCAGAACACACTGTTGCCATTTGAAACTGAATTGGTCAAAATGTTTATTGGAAAGTCCTGTACAAAATTTTTTTTAATATTCTGATCGTAAATTCAAAATGTACCATTAAGTTTAACATAGGACCCTTTGGGAAAATGATTAAATGTCTTCTCCCAGAAAACTGCAAGGTTGATTGAATTGGATGGCCGTCTACAAAGTTTATGTTTTTTGTTCTCAATAGAAATCCAAAATGGCTGCTAGTGCAGGACACCTTTTTCATAGTAATATAACTATGGGGAAAATGTTCTCTCAGAATTTCAGTGGAAACTAAAGAGCCTCTGGTTTCAGTGTTATTTCTGGTTTGCTCTCTAAAATGCACAAATGCTACCAACTCTTTGTTAAGTAAATACTTTCAGGTAAGATTAATGGGCATAGGAAAAACAAAAAGGTTATTGGACAAGACAAATAACAAGTTGAATGCCAGAAACATCTTAAAGAAAACTTAAGTATTAAGAATGAATAATGACTTATTTCTTTCAGCCTGTGAAGAATGTAATCAAGTGGCAGTGTTTACTACACAAGACAGAGAAACATGGGCACAGGTAGGTCAACTGAACTGTCACCTGTAATCAGGTGGCAGTGTTTACTACACCAGACAGAGAAACATGGGCACAGGTAGGTCAACTGTACTGTCACCTGTAATCAGGTGGCAGTGTTTACTACACCAGACAGAGAAACCTGGGCACAGGTAGGTCAACTGAACTGTCACCTGTAATCAGGTGGCAGTGTTTACTACACCAGACAGAGAAACATGGGCACAGGTAGGTCAACTGAACTGTCACCTGTAATCAGGTGGCAGTGTTTACTACACCAGACAGAGAAACATGGGCACAGGTAGGTCAACTGTACTGTCACCTGTAATCAGGTGGCAGTGTTTACTACACCAGACAGAGAAACCTGGGCACAGGTAGGTCAACTGAACTGTCACCTGTAATCAGGTGGCAGTGTTTACTACACCAGACAGAGAAACATGGGCACAGGTAGGTCAACTGTACTGTCACCTGTAATCAGGTGGCAGTGTTTACTACACCAGACAGAGAAACCTGGGCACAGGTAGGTCAACTGAACTGTCACCTGTAATCAGGTGGCAGTGTTTACTACACCAGACAGAGAAACATGGGCACAGGTAGGTCAACTGTACTGTCACCTGTAATCAGGTGGCAGTGTTTACTACACCAGACAGAGAAACCTGGGCACAGGTAGGTCAACTGAACTGTCACCTATAATCAGGTGGCAGTGTTTAATACACAAGACAGACAAACATGGCCAGAGATGATTAATTTGTGTTTCTGATTATTAGAAATACAGTTGAACCTTGTTGTCTCAAACTTGATTGATTGATACGTATCTTTATCCATAATAATTTTTAAGTCCTGGCGATTCCAATATCTATAATGCATTCTTCCTCGGATGTGTCAATTTTGGTTGTTATTATGCTTAACTCAATGAATTTTGCAGTCCGTACAATATTACTATAGTAAGTGTTGACATATTCTGGAGAGGGTTTTTTACATGAAAAATGAGAACTGCTTACCGCGTATTGTTCAGCTTATGCTCCTTTTGTAGATCAAGAGGGGTATTTTTTTAAATCAATAATTATTTCATCGAGATATTCAGCGTTTTGAAATATGGCAGTGTTTAAATTTTGAAATTGTACTTTAGGAACAATCAATTGTTGTCTACTCGAAATCCTTTGGGTGATGTCTTCTGCCAATAAGCGGGAAAAGTCTCGCGGTTTGTCCGAATACCATTGAACCTCCTGAAAGCAGACTAACATTTGTAAACATTGTAAGGTCCCTTTAGAAACAAAAATGGCTGACTTATTATGTAAAATTCCCGTAGCAAAAGTCAAGGACGATTTGTTACAACTAAACAATTAGGCATGCTATTAAACATAGACAGGTTATGGTATCTACATTTTTTCTACTGAATTTTCGTAATAAAAAGGTACAATATAGAATAATAAAAAAATGCAAGCAAAAAAATTCTCCAAGGGGGTTTGGCATTTAGTATAGCTATGTAACCTTTTTGTCCCGAAGTAAATTTTTCTCTCGACATCATGTTCAAACTTACAATTTCTTTTGTATTGTTAATTAATTGGCGTCTATTTGTTTTACACTTGTCTACACACCTGTGAAACAGTTAATACGATTATTGATTGGCTAATCCAATTTGAATTGGTAATTTAAAAAAAACCAAATTGATAATCCAAGTGTGTACATGCATTATGAAGGTTAATTGATGATCCACTAATGATTTATAGGAAAAATACCTGTCATATCGCACGCTACAAATACCTGACATATCGCACACTACAAATACAAACGATGTCCAAAGTTCAAAACCAATATACATGAAATGATAATGTTAGATTTTTGACACATCATAATGAATATGATGTCACACTCTAAACTGGGTTGATTATAACTTAGGATAACTCTATTTATTTTTTATGGCCCCACAAACTTATTGAGGTTTGACTGTAACTGAAAGTACAAAAACTAAACAGGTTCAAACTTCAAAATTTGCTGAATTGATGGCCTTTTACTGTTGTTTCTCATTTGATGCTGATCAGACTTTAAAGACTGTCAAACATATGGGTACAAATGTTTGATTTATTGTAATATTCAATCTATTATCCTTGAAAACTGTTTAAAAATGTTATTTTTGTAGAAATAATGCCATCCTCTTCATCCGTGGCTACCAAAGACAGATCCTGGTTTTGTTGCAAAATGGTAATCCAGACTTTCTATAGCCTTTGTGAATGTCAGTAAATATATCTAAAAATATCAGATAAAAAAAAAAGCTCAAATCATTAGGATAGTTTTTAATAATATATGTTCTATTTTGTAGAATCGAGGAAAATTATTGGAAAACCCAGTAAATAAGGAAAGTTTGGAAACAATAGAAGCTGCCATAACTATTTTTATGTTTGATGACGAGAAGCCATCGGTAAGTAGATCATAGTAGCTATCAGTAAGTAGTTCATAGTAGCCATCAGTAAGTAGGTCATAGTAGCCATCAGTAAGTAGGTCATAGAAGATGAAAAGTCCCCAAATTATGCATGCAAATAAAATGTCATAACTTAAAAATAGTTGTTTTACCTTGCAAAACATTGAGGTTATAAACAGTGTGTCCTCCATCTTTCTTAATGTTATCTGCTATCCTCCATCATCTTGTCATCCTCAAATAGTTTTCACTATTAACTTTTGATTCTATTTGCTTTTAAATTTGGAAGTTTGTTAACGATAATAAAAGCATAGTACCAATCTCCATATAAGTAAAGTTGTGGGCTTTAACAGACAATAAGGTACAAATCTAAATGTAGGTCAAGATGTGGCCTTTGACACAGATAATAAGGTACCAATCTATATATAGCTCAAGTTGTGGCCTTTGACACAGATAATAAGGTACAAATCTACATGTAGGTCAAGTTGTGGCCTTTGACACAGATAATAAGGTTCCAATGTACATATAGCTCAAGTTGTGGCCTTTGTCACAGATAATAAGGTTCCAATGTACATATAGGTCAAGTTATGGCATTTGACACAGATAATAAGGTACAGATCTACATATAGGTCAAGATGTGGTCTTAGACACAGATAATAAGGTACTAATCTACAAAGCAGGTAAACTTGTGGCCTTGACATAGATAGTATGGTAACAATCTACATATAGGTCAAGATGGGACCTTTGACACAGATGATATAGGTCAAGTGTTGGCCTTTGACACAGATAATAAGGTGCTAATCTACATATGGGTCAACTTGTATCACTTAAGGCCATGTTACATAGGTGTCAAGCTGTAGCCATTAAGACAAAGACATATGGGTCATGTTGTGTCCCTTATGGCCATGTTACATAGGTGTCAAGCTGTAGCCATTAAGACAAAGACATATGGGTCATGTTGTGTCCCTTAAGGTCATGTTACATAGGTGTCAAGCTGTAGCCATTAAGACAAAGCTACATATAGGTCATGTTGTGTCCCTTAAGGCCATGTTACATAGGTGTCAAGCTGTACCCATTAAGACAAAGCTACATATGGGTCATGTTGTGTCCCTTAAGGCCATGTTACATAGGTGTCAAGCTGTACCCATTAAGACAAAGACATATGGGTCATGTTGTGTCCCTTAAGGCCATGTTACATAGGTGTCAAGCTGTACCCATTAAGACAAAGCTACATATGGGTCAACTTGTATCCCTTAAGGCCATGTTACATAGGTGTCAAGCTGTAGCCATTAAGACAAAGACATATGGGTCATGTTGTGTCCCTTAAGGTCATGCTACATAGGTGTCAAGCTGTAGCCATTAAGGCAAAGCTACATATGGGTCATGTTGTGTCCCTTAAGGCTTAGTTAAGGCCATGTTACATAGGTGTCAAGCTGTAGCCATTTAGGCAAAGCTACATATGGGTCATGTTGTGTCCCTTTAGGCCATGTTACATAGGTGTCAAGCTGTAGCCATTAAGGCAAAGCTACATATGGGTCAACTTGTATCCCTTAAGGCCATGTTACATAGGTGTCAACTGTAGCCATTAAGACAAAGCTACATATGGGTCATGTTGTGTCACTTAAGGCTTAAGGCCATATTACATAGGTGTCAAGCTGTAGCCATTTAGGCAAAGCTACATATGGGTCATGTTGTGTCCCTTAAGGCCATGTTACATAGGTGTCAAGCTGTAGCCATTTAGGCAAAGCTACATATGGGTCATGTTGTGTCCCTTTAGGCTTAAGGCCATATTACATAGGTGTCAAGCGCCCCGTGCGGGATCCGGGTGGCTAAAAGAATAGACCACAGTTGCGCTAGCTTGTTGTAAAAGGCGACTAAATAGCGCCCAGTACCCTGACCGGCATGTCAGGTCGGTTTGCCTAAAGACTGACTGGGATGTGTGCCCCAGGTGGTTGAATGGGGTACCCTGGCAAGCTGGGGTTGTCAGGCCATAATACGGAAAACCTGACCGCAAACCATATTAGTGCACCGTGTTGGGAAAAATGCCATGTTCCTCGCACGTTAAAGTATTCGCGATCCCGCTACAGGAGGCTACATTGCCCGACCCTATCCATCCAGCCTTTTGCCAGTGGCAATCTAAAATCCGTTACCCTTTTTTTCTTGTGTCCCATCCCATTTTCATTCATCATCATTTCATGTTCATTTTATCATCCATTTCATGTTCATCGCCTGAATATAGCTGAAATATTGCTGCTCGGGCTTTAAACACTATTAATCAATTAATCAATCATAGGTGTCAAGTTGTAGCCATTTAGGCAAAGCTACATATGGGTCATGTTGTGTCCCTGAAGGCCATGTTACATAGGTGTCAAGCTGTACCCATTAAGGCAAAGCTACATATGGGTCATGTTGTGTCCCTTAAGGCCATGTTACATAGGTGTCAAGCTGTTGCCATTAAGACAAAGCTACATATGGGTCATGTTGTGTCCCTTAAGGCCATGTTACATAGGTGTCAAGCTGTAGCCATTAAGACAAAGACATATGGGTCATGTTGTGTCTCTTAAGATCATGCTTCATAGGTGTCAAGCTGTAGCCATTAAGGCAAAGCTACATATGGGTCATGTGTCCCTTAAGGCTTAAGGCCATATTACATAGGTGTCAAGCTGTAGCCATTAAGGCAAAGCTACATATGGGTCATGTTGTGTCCCTTAAGGCTTAAGGCCATATTACATGGGTGTCAAGCTGTAGCCATTAAGGCAAAGCTACATATGGGTCATGTTGTGTCCCTTAAGGCCATGTTACATAGGTGTCAAGCTGTAGCCATTAAGGCAAAGCTATATATGGGTTATGTTGTGTCCCTTAAGGCCATGTTACATAGGTGTCAAGCTGTAGCCATTAAGACAAAGACATATGGGTCATGTTGTGTCCCTTAAGGTCATGCTACATAGGTGTGAAGCTGTAGCCATTAAGACAAAGCTACATATGGGTCATGTTGTATCCCTTAAGGCCATGCTACATAGGTGTCAAGCTGTAGCCATTAAGGCAAAGCTACATATGGGTCATGTTGTGTCCCTTAAGGCTTAAGGCTATATTACATAGGTGTCAAGCTGTAGCCATTTAGGCAAAGCTACAAATGGTCATGTTGTGTCCCTTAAGGTCATGTTACATAGGTGTCAAGCTGTAGCCATTAAGGCAAAGCTACATATGGGTCATGTTGTGTCCCTTAAGGCTTAAGGCCATATTACATAGGTGTCAAGCTGTAGCCATTTAGGCAAAGCTACATATGGGTCATGTTGTGTCCCTTAAGGTCATGTTACATAGGTGTCAAGCTGTAGCCATTAAGACAAAGCTACATATGGGTCATGTTGTGTCCCTTAAGGCCATGTTACATAGGTGTCAAGCTGTAGCCATTAAGGCAAAGCTACATATGGGTCATGTTGTGTCCCTTAAGGCCATGTTACATAGGTGTCAAGCAGTAGCCATTAAGACAAAGACATATGGGTCATGTTGTGTCCCTTAAGGTAAAGCTATAAATATAGGTAGTTTGTGTCCCTGAAGGCCAAGACACAAGTTGTTTCCCTTGAGTCCTAGCTATATATAGGTCAAGTTGTGTCCATTGAGGCCAAAAATACTCGATATATAACAGTCATTGCATGCTTGCCTTTTTAAAAATAAATGATGTTGAGCATGAATTCTGTTATAGCAGTCCATGCTTGCATTGGTGTGTATATTAATAATTTAAAACGTACACATTTGGAACCGAAGAAAATACTGGTTACCTGTCAAGCGAAATCATATGCTGGGTACTTGTGTCAACGGAAGACTGATGGCTTGTGTAATTGGTCAATTATCAAGCACTGATCATGCTCGTGTCTTCTGTTCTAAATAGGACAAGTGAAGAATGAGGTGGATTAGTTATTCCATATCGTAAATGAGGTGGATTAGTTATTCCATATTGTAAATGAGGTGGATTAGTTATTCCATATTGTAAATGAGGTGGATTAGTTATTCCATATTGTAAATGTGTTTTTTCTGTTTACAGTCGATTGATGAAAACGGAGTGTTTACATTGTGTGGAAATGGAATCAATAGGTAAAGTACTGGTTTGCTATCAACAATATTTTACATTGCAATGAATTTATAATTTTCCTGAAGGGAGACTAAAGGTTTCCACTCGGTCCATCAGTCTGTCATTCAGTCGGTCGCACACGTTTTTCTAGACCTGTTTTCTAAATGCATATATTTATTGAGCTTATTTGGTATGTGGGTCAAGCATTATGAGTTTTTGATCAAGTCTGAATTTTGTTCAGGTCCAAAGATTTTTGACAAAATTATGACTCTTGAAATTTAATTTGCCAGTAGTCGATTTAGTATTGCCTAATTTTATTTGCTGGTAGAGGACTTAGTATTGCTTATTTTTTTTTGCTGGTAGGGACTTAGTATTGCCTAATTTAATTTGCCATTAAGGGACTTAGTATTACCTAGTTTTATTTGCCGTTAAGGGACTTAGTATTGCCTAATTTGTTTTGTCATGTGGTGACTTAGTATTGCCTAAGAAGTGCTATCGATACTCGTTTTATTCAGTTTCTTCCAATTTTACAGATGGAATGACAAGTCCTTGACCTTTGCTATCTTGTTATTGTTTTATTTTTACAGATGGAATGACAAGTCCTTGACCTTTGCCATCTTGTTATTTTGTTTTATTTTTACAGATGGAATGACAAGTCCTTGACCTTTGCCATCTTGTTATTTTGTTTTATTTTTACAGATGGAATGACAAGTCCTTGACCTTTGCTATCTTGTTATTGTTTTATTTTTACAGATGGAATGACCAGTCCTTGACCTTTGCTATCTTGTTATTGTTTTATTTTTACAGATGGAATGACAAGTCCTTGACCTTTGCTATCTTGTTATTGTTTTATTTTTACAGATGGAATGACAAGTCCTTGACCTTTGCCATCTTGTTATTTTGTTTTATTTTTACAGATGGAATGACAAGTCCTTGACCTTTGCCATCTTGTTATTGTTTTATTTTTACAGATGGAATGACAAGTCCTTGACCTTTGCTATCTTGTTATTGTTTTAATTTTACAGATGGAATGACAAGTCCTTGAACTTTGCTATCTTGTTTTTGTTTTATTTTTACAGATGGAATGATAAGTCCTTGACCTTTGCCATCTTGTTATTTTGTTTTAATTTTACAGATGGAATGACAAGTCCTAGACCATTGCTATCTTGTTATTGTTTTTTGTACAGATGGAATGACAAGTCCTTGACCTTTGCTATCTTGTTATTGTTTTATTTTTACAGATGGAATGACAAGTCCTTGACCTTTGCTATCTAGTTATTGTTTTATTTTTACAGATGGAATGACAAGTCCTTGAACTTTGCTATCTTGTTATTGTTTTATTTTTACAGATGGAATGACAAGTCCTTGACCTTTGCCATCTTGTTATTTTGTTTTATTTTTACAGATGGAATGACAAGTCCTTGACCTTTGCCATCTTGTTATTGTTTTATTTTTACAGATGGAATGACAAGTCCTTGACCTTTGCTATCTTGTTATTGTTTTATTTTTACATATGGAATGACAAGTCCTTGACCTTTGCCATCGTGTTATTGTTTTATTTTTACAGATGGAATGACAAGTCCTTGACCTTTGCTATCTTGTTATTGTTTTATTTTTACAGATGGAATGACAAGTCCTTGACCTTTGCCATCGTGTTATTGTTTTATTTTTACAGATGGAATGACAAGTCCTTGACTTTTGCTATCTTGTTATTGTTTTATTTTTACAGATGGAATGACAAGTCCTTGACCTTTGCTATCTTGTTATTGTTTTATTTTTACAGATGGAATGACAAGTCCTTGACCTTTGCTATCTTTGCCAATGGCTATGTAGGAGTTAATGCTGAACACACATCTGCTGATGCCACAGTAAGTTTTTATTGCTTTTTGTTATAGTGGTGCCAAAATAGATTTCCATTAGGGTCCTGCCTTTTTGTGGCAGCGGCCTATAGTAATCAGTCTGTCAGTCCATCTGTCTGTGCGTCCCTCTGAAGCTAATCGTGTCCAGGCTGTAACTTTTTTATGTGTTGAGGTAGGCTTTTGATACATGGAATGTGGGTTTATAATATCAAGGCAATGTGGCACATACCATGGTTGTTGACCTTTGACCTTGAACTTTGACCTGAAGGTCACATTATTTGACATTGGTCTCAAGGTCATTGAGACCTACAGAGATGGGTACCATCTCACTGATATCTAGTTGTTTTTAGCCTATAGTGGTGCCACAATAGGTTTTTATTGTTTTGATCCTATTGTGGTGCCACAAAAGGTTTTTATTGTTTTGAGCTCATGGTGGTGCCACAAAAGGTTTTTATTGTTTTTAGCCTATGGTGGTGCCACAAATAGTTTTTATTGTTTTGAGCCTATGGTGGTGCCACAAAAGGTTTTTATTGTTTTGAGCTCAGGGTGGTGCCACAATAGTAGTACAGAAGCCTCTTCATGAGGTGGTGGTATGGAGTACAGGAGCTACCTGAGGTGGTGGTACAGAATTAATATGCCTCTTCTCAAGGTGGTGGTATGGAATACAGGAACCTCTACATCAGGTGGTGGTATGGAGAACAGGAGCTACCTGAGGTGGTGGTATGAAGTACAGGAGCCTCAACCTGAGGTGGTGGTACAGAGTTAATAAGCCTCTGCACAAGGTGGTGGTATGGTATACACGAAGTAGTGGTTTGGAGTACAGGAGCCTTGACCTGAGGTGGTGGTATGGAGTACAGGAGCCTTGACCTGAGGTTGTAGTATGAAGTACAGGAGCCGCGACCTGAGGTTGTGGTATGAAGTACAGGAGCCTCTACCTAAAAGGGTCATATGGAGTAAATAAGCCTCTTCACAAGGGGGCGGTATGTTCTACCTATAGTGGTGGTATGGAGTACCTGAGGTGGTGTCAAGAAGTACTGGTGGTGGTATATAATCTTCTTGGTAACTTGAACCTTTACATGAAGTGGCGGTACAGCATCTTGTTGGTACCTTTACATGAGGTGGCAGTACGGCATCTTGTTGGTACTTGATATGTGCAATAAACTTATTTAAGATCATGAAACATGCAGTTATCTATTTTGCAGTTACCTGGAAGAATGTGGGAATATTTTCTACTCAATGAGAAGTACACTGAAGATGGAAACATTATCAAAGAAAACTCAAGAAAGAATAAACTTCCTGTGCCTGAAAAGTAATATGTTATTATATCTGTATGTCAATCCTGTATTTGTCAATGCAGCATTCTGAAACTAAAGATCTTCATGAAACTGTCTAGTTAATAGACACACTACAGATCTTCATGAAACTGTCTAGTTAATAGACAAACTACAGATCTTCATGAAACTGTCTAGTTAATAGACAAACTACAGATCTTCATGAAACTGTCTAGTTAATAGACACACTATTTAAATATTTACAAGTTATGCCCCTTTTAACTTTTGGCAGCAAAAGGTCTCAAACTACACAAAAGAAATCCATTAAAGTTTGTAGCTCACAAGGACATATTATGTAGATGCTTATTTTTATAGGAAATTGTTATTCCTTATTTTTCTAGGAGTTATGTTATACTGAAATAATCACCACATGTTCTCTGAATCACACAACCCATTCAAAATATACTAATAATATACACAAAATACATAAGAAAAATGACTATATAGTTAGTGACAATGTGACTGTACCTACTGACATTATATACTGTCTATATACCCAGTGACATTATATAATGTCTATATACTCAGTGACATTATATAATGTCTATATACCCAGTGACAATTTGATTGTACCCAGTGACATAAAATAATATCTATATTTCCAGTCACAATGAGACTGTACCCAATGACATTATTTATTGTCTATATACCCAGTGACATTATATAATGTCAATATTTCCAGTGACAATGTGACTGTACCCAGTGACATTATATGATGTCTATATTTCCAGTGACAATGTGAATGTACCCATTGACATTATATAATATCTATATTTCCAGTGACAATGTGATTGTACCCAATGACATTATATAATGTCTATATTTCCAGTGACAATGTGACTGTACCCAATGACATTATTTATTGTCTATATACCCAGTGACATTATAAAATGACTATACCCAGTGACATTATATAATGTCTATATACCCAGTGATATTATATATTGTCTATATACCCAGTGACATTATATAATGTCTATATACCCAGTGACATTATATATTGTCTGTATACTCAGTGACATTATATAATGTCTATATACACAGTGACATTATATATTGTCTATATACCCAGTAACATATAATGATTATATACCCAGTGACATTATATATTGTCTATATACCCAGTAACATATAATGATTATATACCCAGTGACATTATATATTGTCTATATACCCAGTGACATTATAAAATGACTATACCCAGTGACATTATATAATGTCTATATTCCCAGTGACATTATATATTGTCTATATACCCAGTGACATTATATATTGTCTATATACCCAGTGACATATAATGATTATATACCCAGTGACATTATATAATGTCTATATACCCAGTGACATTATATATTGTCTATATACTCAGTGACATTATATAATGTCTATATACACAGTGACATTATATATTGTCTATATACCCAGTGACATTATATATTGTCTATATACCCAGTGACATAATGATTATATACCCAGTGACATTATATAATGTCTATATACCCAGTGACATTATATATTGTCTATACTCAGTGACATTATATAATGTCTATATTCCCAGTGACATTGTATATTGTCTATATACCCAGTGACATTATATATTGTCTATATACCCAGTGACATATTATGATTATATACCCAGTGACATTATATAATGTCTATATACCCAGTGACATTATATATTGTCTATATACTCAGTGACATTATATAATGTCTATATACACAGTGACATTATATATTGTCTATATACCCAGTAACATATAATGATTATACACCCAGTGACATTATATATTGTACCCAGTGACATTATATTTTGTCTATACACCCAGTGACATATAATGATTATATACCCAGTGACATCATATAATGTCTATACACCCAGTGACATTATATAATGTCTATATACCCAGTGACATTATATAATGTCTATATACCAAGTGACATTATATAATGATTATATACCGTGACATTATATAATGTCTACCCAGTGACATTATATATTGTCTATATACCCAGTGACATTATATAATGTCTATACACCCAGTGACAATATATGTCTATATACCCAGTGCCAAATAAAATCTCCTGGTACCCTTGACCTCACTTCTTATGACATTTAGTATTCTAAACGTCAGTTTCACTAGAATACGCGCCGAAAATTTTAACTGAGTAATCGACTAAAAGTGAACGTTTTTCAGTATTATAAAATGTTTTTTTAGGGTTGCAGGATAAAAACAATATTCGTACAGTGTCAGAAAATATAAAGTTTATTTGTACTTGCGTGACATTATATATTTTCTATATACCCTGTGACAATGTGACTATTCCCAGTGACATTATATAATGTCTATATACCCAGTGACCTTATATATTGTCTATCAGTCAGGGGACTGACACAAACAAGTCAGAACTTTTTTTGACTTAAGTCAAACTTTATAAAATGTTAGAGTTATCTCTCTTCAAGTTGTTAACACACTTCTGACTTACACAAGTCAGATAGAAATAATGTTACTCCACACAAGTATTTTTCCACTTCCAAAATTGAGTTATGCCCCTTGAAAATTTACTTGAACAGGCCTGCTAACATAGTTAGAAAAAATAATATATATTGATTGTCAGTTTTATTATTCAACATATATTACATCATGTACATAGAAAAAAGTTGTTCAAAATGTTTCATAACACCAAATAACATAAAGAATTCAAAAATAATGTAAATCTTTAAAAAGGGTAATATGTTATTTTTTGACAATGGGAACATGGTTTAAAATCCGTTTTCACATTTAAACAAATGCCTATGGCTTTTTTAATTTTTTTTTAAATATTTTGATAATAATTTGTGACATACTAGTATATGTAAAGTGATATGTTGATGGACAAAAACACTCTTATGATAAATGGAAACACTGTATCATTAGCTCATTACAGAAAAGCATGTAAAATATAACAAAAAACAAAATAACTTCCACATTGACAGATAGTCAAAAGAAACTGATCGTTAACAAGGTTTTTGGTTGACAATATAAATATGGCAATCGCAGAAATCATTCAATGATATTTTATAACCAAAAATATATATGTTATCAACACACCTGTGAATGGGACTTCTTCAAAAGTTTAAATTGCATAAAAAAGTAAACAAGAAACCTGACACAAAAACATTAAAATAAAAGTCTTTATGTAAAACATACTGAATAAAGAACAATAAAATGACTAGTGATAATATAGACAATAATAGTATATCATCTTGACAAAAAGTAAGGAAACCTTGTATCTGAAGCAAGCTCATAGGTCAAGACAATATATTGTTATTAAAACTCATAAGGCTAATGCAAGAACACATGTCTTGCATGTCTTGATTTTTAATAATATTTAAAGGAATTGACTTCATCGAGTCAGATTTTATGCAGTCAACATTAAGAATACACAGAAAAAAATAGATTCTTAAATTTGAAATACATTTAGCATGTTCAGTGATCTTTATCAGAATTCTTGGAATAAATTTCTTTAAGTCGGAATGCAGGTAGTGTTCATTAAGAATACTCAGAATAAATTGACTTCTTTAAGTCGGAATGCAAGGTAGAGATCATTGAGAATACTTGGATTAATTGACTTCTATAAGTCAGAATGCATACTGAAAATGTAAATGAAGTAGCATGTTCCAAAATCTAATTATCATTGCAACATTCACCAAAACATCTTTTCCCAAGTCTTTTTTTTTATTACTTAACATGTTAATTTAGCAAGATACATGAATTTCTTGAAATAAAATCTTCCAAAAACCATTAGACAGCCTACAGTCAGAAAAATATTGAATTGGATGCTTCTGCAATTATTTATTTCATTTTGACACAGTTGACTGACAAAAGTCAGAAAGATCCTTGCTACATTTGCAAAAATAACCTTCCCCAGCCGGTCTCTTTTTTATTACCAAATTGATCTAAAAAAGTTAGAATGCATATCAAAAATGTAAATAAAATCACATGTTTCAATATGCATTTAACCCCTACAATAAATTATAAACCTTAAAATTATAGACCTTATTATCCTTGCAACATTCGGAAAAACCCCCTTTCCATTCACGCCTAAGTCTTAAAACTTCGTTTTCCACAATTGACGTATATTTCTAACCATTTCTAGATCTTTCTAAAATTAAAATCATCACGATTATAGCTTTAAGAAAGTTATTTTCAGAAAACATGTTTGGGTCTTTTTAGTTTCTAATTTTATATAAAAACATTATCCATCATTCCCACATCATACAATGAGCTACCACGACTGACAGGTGACTGAATAAATTTGCTTAAGAGCGCTCGAGTTATAGCCCCAAAATATTTTATGAAAAAATGTCTGACTGGAAGACGTCAAAAAATGTTCAAATTATTGGTGTATGTAGGCCTCGCGCCCCACTTCAGAGGTCACGTGCCCATACTATGTCAAAAAAAATGAAAAGAATAAAATTTAACATCTTCAGGAAAAATACACCTGACAGCCTTAAAATTCGGAAACTACTCAAACAATCGACACTTAAAAAATACAGGTCAATTTACCCTTTCACTAGGTAAGTGAGTCGCTGTTATTGATTATTTTCTTTAAATCTGTTCGTCAACAATGTACCACGTGTTTGCAACTATCAGAAAACAATGCGAGACCGATCGATATTTGAGTGTAAACACGCCAAAATTTAAATAAACATGTATACAATATTGTCAATAGACTCGTTTACGTCAAAACTTTTCTGACTCCTCTAGGTCAGATTTTATTTACGTGAATAAGTCAGATCAAGAAATGACTTAAAAAAGTCAAATAGTAATGACTTGACAAAGTCAAAAAAAGTTCTGACTTGTTTGTGTCAGTCCCCTGACTGTCTATATACCCAGTGACATTATATATTGTCTATATACCCAGTGACATTATATATTGTCTATATACCCAGTGACATTATATAATGTCTATATACCCAGTGACAATGTGACTGTACCCAGTGACACTATATAATGTTTATATACCCAGTGACATTATATAATGTCTATATACCCAGTGACAATGTGATTGTACCCAGTGACACTATATAATGTTTATATACCCAGTGACATTAAATAATGTCTATATACCCAGTGACATTATATAATGTCTATATACCCAGTGACAATGTGACTGTACCCAGTGACACTATATAATGTTTATATACCCAGTGACATTATATAATGTCTATATACCCAGTGACAATGTGATTGTACCCAGTGACACTATATAATATCTTTATTCCTAGTGACAATGTGCATGTACCCAGTGACATTATATATTGTCTATATACCCAGTGACAATGTGATTGTACCCAGTGACACTATATAATATCTTTATTCCTAGTGACAATGTGCATGTACCCAGTGACATTATATAACGTCTATATACCCAGTGACAATGTGATTGTACCCAGTGACACTATATAATGTTTATATACCCAGTGACATTATATAATGTCTATATACCCAGTGACAATGTGATTGTACCCAGTGACACTATATAATGTTTATATACCCAGTGACATTATATAATGTCTATATACCCAGTGACAATGTGATTGTACCCAGTGACACTATATAATATCTTTATTCCTAGTGACAATGTGCATGTACCCAGTGACATTATATAATGTCTATACACCCAGTGACAATGTGATTGTACCCAGTGACACTATATAATATCTTTATTCCTAGTGACAATGTGCATGTACCCAGTGACATCATATAATGTCTATATACCCAGTGACAATGTGATTGTACCCAGTGACACTATATAATGTCTTTATTCCTAGTGACAATGTGAATGTACCCAATGACATTATATAATGTCTTTAAATACAAAATCAGACCCTTGATCAATTGATTAACATAACCAGGTATTAAAAACACTCCTGTTGACGTTTGAATAGACTCTACTATTGTTCATATTTCTTCTTTTAGTATAGTTTTAGTCCAGTCTTCTATCATTATTGTAAAAACGCTTTATGTTTGGGGTGGGGGGTTGTAAGCATGTGGATTCCTGATAATTACTGAAGAACATGACATGTGGATAATCTCTGTTAATAATGCGTCCAATTTCAAGGTTAGAGGAAATTTAGTGTAGACAGGACATTTGCAGATAGTATCCAACCTTACATATTTGCCATATAAGATTACATATAGATCCCGATCACAAACTAAAAAAGATAAAAATATATTTCCCCTTGATAACTTGAGGAAGTCACTTGATAACTCCAGGACGTCATGGAAGCCAGCTTGCCTTTGTATATTAACATATATTGTTTGTTAGTATGGGCTATTGTCAGTTGCTACTCAAGGGTAAGATAAAATTATTTCAGCTTTAACATTTTATCTAATAATTTCAGGCTCCACTGGGATCTAAAGGATTTGGAATCGGAGATTGATGTTGCTTTATCACAGTTCAAACAATTAGTAAGTTTATACAAGTCATGTAATAAGGCTTAAAACCACAACCTAGATATTGACACAGATGTGATCAATGGTATATCACTTGGTAAGTTTATACATCTAATAAGGCTTATACCACAACCTAGATATTGACACAGATGTGATCAATGGTATATCACTTGGTAAGTTTATACATCTTATAAGGCTAAAACCACAACCTAGGTATTGACACAGATGTGATCAATGGTATATCACTTGGTAAGTTTATACATCTTATAAAGCTTGAAACCACAACCTAGATATAGACACAGATGTGATCAATGGTATATCACTTGGTAAGTTTATACATCTTATAAGGCTTGAAACCACAGCCTAGATATTGACACAGATGTGATCAATGGTATATCACTTGGTAAGTTTATACATCTAATAAGGCTTATACCACAACATGGATATTGACATGGATGTGATCAATGGTATATCACTTGGTAGGTTTATACATCTTATAAGGCTTAAACCACAACCTAGATATTGACACAGATGTGATCAATGGTATATCACTTGGTAGGTTTATACATCTTATAAGGCTTAAACCACAACCTAGATATTGACACAGATGTGATCAATGGTATATCACTTGGTAAGTTTATACATCTGATAAGGCTTGAAACCACAGCGTAGATATTGACACAGATGTGATCAATGGTACATCACTTGGTAAGTTTATACATCTGATAAGGCTTAAACCACAACATAGATATTGACACAGATGTGATCAATGGTACATCACTTGGTAAGTTTATACATGTAATAAGGCTTAAACCAAAACCTAGATATTGACATGGATGTGATCAATGGTATATCACTTGGTAGGTTTATACATCTTATAAGGCTTAAACCACAAAATAGATATTGACACAGATGTGATCAATGGTATATCACTTGGTAAGTTTATACATCTAATAAGGCTTAAACCACAACCTAGATATTGACACAGATGTGATCAATGGTACATCACTTGGTAAGTTTATACATCTGATAAGGCTTAAACCACAACATAGATATTGACACAGATGTGATCAATGGTACATCACTTGGTAAGTTTATACATCTGATAAGGCTTAAACCACAACATAGATATTGACACAGATGTGATAAATGGTATATCACTAGGGAAGTTTATACATCTTATAAGGCTTAAAACCAGCAGCCTAGATATTGACACAGATGTGATCAATGTTATATCACTTGGTAAGTTTATACATCTTATAAGGCTAGATATTGACACAGATGTGATCAATGGTACATCACTTGGTAAGTTTATACATCTTATAAGGCTAGATATTGACACGGATGTGATCAATGGTATATCACTTGGTAAGGTTATACATCTAATAAGGCTAAAACCACAACCTAGATATTGACACAGATGTGATCAATGGTATATCGCTTGGTAAGTTTATAGATCTAATAAGGCTTAAACCACAACCTAGATATTGACACAGATGTGATCAATGGTATATCACTTGGTAAGTTTATACATCTTATAAAGCTTGAAACCACAACCTAGATATTGACACAGATGTGATCAATGGTATATCACTTGGTAAGTTTATACATCTTATAAGGCTTAAACCACAACCTAGATATTGACACAGATGTGATCAATGGTATATCACTTGGTAAGTTTATACATCTGATAAGGCTTAAACCACAACCTAGGTATTGACACAGATGTGATCAATGGTACATCACTTGTTAAGTTTATACATCTTATAAGGCTTGAAACCACAACCTAGATATTGACACAGATGTGATCAATGGTATATCACTTGGCAAGTTTATACATCTTATAAGGCTTGAAACCACAACCTAGATATTGACACAGATGTGATCAATGGTACATCACTTGGTAAGTTTATACATCTAAGGCTTAAACCACAACATAGATATTGACACAGAACCACAACATAGATATTGACACAGATGTGATCAATGGTATATCACTTGGTAGGTTTATACATCTTATAAGGCTTAAACCACAACCTAGATATTGACACAGATGTGATCAATGGTATATCACTTGGTAAGTTTATACATCTGATAAGGCTTGAAACCACAGCCTAGATATTGACACAGATGTGATCAATGGTATATCACTTGGTAAGTTTATACATCTTATAAAGCTTGGAACCACAACCTAGATATAGACACAGATGTGATCAATGGTATATCACTTGGTAAGTTTAAACATCTAATAAGGCTTATACCACAACCTAGATATTGACACAGATGTGATCAATGGTATATCACTTGGTAAGTTTATACATCTTATAAGGCTTGAAACCACAACCTAGATATTGACACAGATGTGATCAATGGTACATCACTTGGTAAGTTTATACATGTAATAAGGCTTAAACCAAAACCTAGATATTGACATGGATGTGATCAATGGTATATCACTTGGTAGGTTTATACATCTTATAAGGCTTAAACCACAAAATAGATATTGACACAGATGTGATCAATGGTATATCACTTGGTAAGTTTATACATCTAATAAGGCTTAAACCACAACCTAGATATTGACACAGATGTGATCAATGGTACATCACTTGGTAAGTTTATACATCTGATAAGGCTTAAACCACAACATAGATATTGACACAGATGTGATCAATGGTACATCACTTGGTAAGTTTATACATCTGATAAGGCTTAAACCACAACATAGATATTGACACAGATGTGATAAATGGTATATCACTAGGGAAGTTTATACATCTTATAAGGCTTAAAACCAGCAGCCTAGATATTGACACAGATGTGATCAATGTTATATCACTTGGTAAGTTTATACATCTTATAAGGCTAGATATTGACACAGATGTGATCAATGGTACATCACTTGGTAAGTTTATACATCTTATAAGGCTAGATATTGACACGGATGTGATCAATGGTATATCACTTGGTAAGGTTATACATCTAATAAGGCTAAAACCACAACCTAGATATTGACACAGATGTGATCAATGGTATATCGCTTGGTAAGTTTATAGATCTAATAAGGCTTAAACCACAACCTAGATATTGACACAGATGTGATCAATGGTATATCACTTGGTAAGTTTATACATCTTATAAAGCTTGAAACCACAACCTAGATATTGACACAGATGTGATCAATGGTATATCACTTGGTAAGTTTATACATCTTATAAGGCTTAAACCACAACCTAGATATTGACACAGATGTGATCAATGGTATATCACTTGGTAAGTTTATACATCTGATAAGGCTTAAACCACAACCTAGGTATTGACACAGATGTGATCAATGGTACATCACTTGTTAAGTTTATACATCTTATAAGGCTTGAAACCACAACCTAGATATTGACACAGATGTGATCAATGGTATATCACTTGGTAAGTTTATACATCTTATAAGGCTTGAAACCACAACCTAGATATTGACACAGATGTGATCAATGGTACATCACTTGGTAAGTTTATACATCTAAGGCTTAAACCACAACATAGATATTGACACAGATGTGATCAATGGTATATCACTTGGTAGGTTTATACATCTTATAAGGCTTAAACCACAACCTAGATATTGACACAGATGTGATCAATGGTATATCACTTGGTAAGTTTATACATCTGATAAGGCTTGAAACCACAGCCTAGATATTGACACAGATGTGATCAATGGTATATCACTTGGTAAGTTTATACATGTAATAAGGCTTAAACCACAACCTAGATATAGACACAGATGTGATCAATGGTATATCACTTGGTAAGTTTAAACATCTAATAAGGCTTATACCACAACCTAGATATTGACACAGATGTGATCAATGGTATATCACTTGGTAAGTTTATACATCTTATAAGGCTTGAAACCACAACCTAGATATTGACACAGATGTGATCAATGGTACATCACTTGGTAAGTTTATACATCTTATAAGGCTTAAACCACAACCTAGATATTGACACAGATGTGATCAATGGTATATCGCTTGGTAAGTTTATAGATCTAATAAGGCTTGAAACCACAGCCTAGATATTGACACAGATGTTATCAATGGTATATCACTTGGTAAGTTTATACATCTGATAAGGCTTGAAACCACAGCCTAGATATTGACACAGATGTGATCAATGGTATATCACTTGGTAAGTTTATACATCTGATAAGGCTTAAACCACAACCTAGATATTGACACAGATGTGATCAATGGTATATCGCTTGGTAAGTTTATAGATCTAATAAGGCTTGAAACCACATCCTAGATATTGACACAGATGTGATCAATGGTATATCACTTGGTAAGTTTATACATCTGATAAGGCTTGAAACCACAGCCTAGATATTGACACAGATGTGATCAATGGTATATCACTTGGTAAGTTTATTCATCTGATAAGGCTTGAAACCACAGCCTAGATATTGACACAGATGTGATCAATGGTACATCACTTGGTAAGTTTATACATGTAATAAGGCTTAAACCACAACCTAGATATTGACACAGATGTGATCAATGGTATATCACTTGGTAAGTTTATACATCTGATAAGGCTTAAACCACAACCTAGGTATTGACACAGATGTGATCAATGGTACATCACTTGGTAAGTTTATACATGTAATAAGGCTTAAACCACAACCTAGATATTGACACAGATGTGATCAATGGTACATCACTTGTTAAGTTTATACATGTAATAAGGCTTAAACCACAACCTAGATATTGACACAGATATGATCAATGGTACCACAGCCTAGATATTGACACAGATGTGATCAATGGTACATCACTTGTTAAGTTTATACATGTAATAAGGCTTAAACCACAACCTAGATATTGACACAGATATGATCAATGGTACCACAGCCTAGATATTGACACAGATGTGATCAATGGTATATCACTTGGTAAGTTTATACATCTAATAAGGCTTGAAACCACAGCCTAGATATTGACACAGATGTGATCAATGGTATATCACTTGGTAAGTTTATACATCTAATAAGGCTTAAACCACAACCTAGATATAGACACAGATGTGATCAATGTTATATCACTTGGTAAGTTTATACATGTAATAAGGCTTAAACCACAACCTAGATATTGACACAGATGTGATCAATGGTATATCACTTGGTAAGTTTATACATCTTATACGGCTTAAACCACAACCTAGATATTGACACAGATGTGATCAATGGTATATCACTTGGTAAGTTTATACATCTAATAAGGCTTAAACCACAACCTAGATATTGACATGGATGTGATCAATGGTATATCACTTGGTAAGTTTATACATCTTATAAGGCTTAAACCACAACATAGATATTGACACAGATGTGATCAATGGTATATCACTTGGTAAGTTTATACATCTTATAAGGCTTAAACCACAACCTAGATATTGACACAGATGTGATCAATGGTATATCACTTGGTAAGTTTATACATCTAATAAGGCTTAAACCACAACATAGATATTGACACAGATGTGATCAATGGTACATCACTTGGTAAGTTTATACATCTGATAAGGCTTAAACCACAACATAGATATTGACACAGATGTGATAAATGGTATATCACTAGGGAAGTTTATACATCTTATAAGGCTTAAAACCAGCAGCCTAGATATTGACACAGATGTGATCAATGTTATATCACTTGGTAAGTTTATACATCTTATAAGGCTAGATATTGACACAGATGTGATCAATGGTACATCACTTGGTAAGTTTATACATCTTATAAGGCTAGATATTGACACGGATGTGATCAATGGTATATCACTTGGTAAGGTTATACATCTAATAAGGCTAAAACCACAACCTAGATATTGACACAGATGTGATCAATGGTATATCGCTTGGTAAGTTTATAGATCTAATAAGGCTTAAACCACAACCTAGATATTGACACAGATGTGATCAATGGTATATCACTTGGTAAGTTTATACATCTTATAAAGCTTGAAACCACAACCTAGATATTGACACAGATGTGATCAATGGTATATCACTTGGTAAGTTTATACATCTTATAAGGCTTAAACCACAACCTAGATATTGACACAGATGTGATCAATGGTATATCACTTGGTAAGTTTATACATCTGATAAGGCTTAAACCACAACCTAGGTATTGACACAGATGTGATCAATGGTACATCACTTGTTAAGTTTATACATCTTATAAGGCTTGAAACCACAACCTAGATATTGACACAGATGTGATCAATGGTATATCACTTGGTAAGTTTATACATCTTATAAGGCTTGAAACCACAACCTAGATATTGACACAGATGTGATCAATGGTACATCACTTGGTAAGTTTATACATCTAAGGCTTAAACCACAACATAGATATTGACACAGATGTGATCAATGGTATATCACTTGGTAGGTTTATACATCTTATAAGGCTTAAACCACAACCTAGATATTGACACAGATGTGATCAATGGTATATCACTTGGTAAGTTTATACATCTGATAAGGCTTGAAACCACAGCCTAGATATTGACACAGATGTGATCAATGGTATATCACTTGGTAAGTTTATACATCTTATAAAGCTTGAAACCACAACCTAGATATAGACACAGATGTGATCAATGGTATATCACTTGGTAAGTTTAAACATCTAATAAGGCTTATACCACAACCTAGATATTGACACAGATGTGATCAATGGTATATCACTTGGTAAGTTTATACATCTTATAAGGCTTGAAACCACAACCTAGATATTGACACAGATGTGATCAATGGTACATCACTTGGTAAGTTTATACATCTAATAAGGCTTAAACCACAACCTAGATATTGACACAGATGTGATCAATGGTATATCGCTTGGTAAGTTTATAGATCTAATAAGGCTTGAAACCACAGCCTAGATATTGACACAGATGTTATCAATGGTATATCACTTGGTAAGTTTATACATCTGATAAGGCTTGAAACCACAGCCTAGATATTGACACAGATGTGATCAATGGTATATCACTTGGTAAGTTTATACATCTGATAAGGCTTAAGCCACAACCTAGATATTGACACAGATGTGATCAATGGTATATCGCTTGGTAAGTTTATAGATCTAATAAGGCTTGAAACCACAGCCTAGATATTGACACAGATGTGATCAATGGTATATCACTTGGTAAGTTTATACATCTGATAAGGCTTGAAACCACAGCCTAGATATTGACACAGATGTGATCAATGGTATATCACTTGGTAAGTTTATTCATCTGATAAGGCTTGAAACCACAGCCTAGATATTGACACAGATGTGATCAATGGTACATCACTTGGTAAGTTTATACATGTAATAAGGCTTAAACCACAACCTAGATATTGACACAGATGTGATCAATGGTATATCACTTGGTAAGTTTATACATCTGATAAGGCTTAAACCACAACCTAGGTATTGACACAGATGTGATCAATGGTACATCACTTGTTAAGTTTATACATGTAATAAGGCTTAAACCACAACCTAGATATTGACACAGATGTGATCAATGGTATATCACTTGTTAAGTTTATACATGTAATAAGGCTTAAACCACAACCTAGATATTGACACAGATATGATCAATGGTACCACAGCCTAGATATTGACACAGATGTGATCAATGGTATATCACTTGGTAAGTTTATACATCTAATAAGGCTTGAAACCACAGCCTAGATATTGACACAGATGTGATCAATGGTATATCACTTGGTAAGTTTATACATCTAATAAGGCTTAAACCACAACCTAGATATAGACACAGATGTGATCAATGTTATATCACTTGGTAAGTTTATACATGTAATAAGGCTTAAACCACAACCTAGATATTGACACAGATGTGATCAATGGTATATCACTTGGTAAGTTTATACATCTTATACGGCTTAAACCACAACCTAGATATTGACACAGATGTGATCAATGGTATATCACTTGGTAAGTTTATACATCTAATAAGGCTTAAACCACAACCTAGATATTGACATGGATGTGATCAATGGTATATCACTTGGTAAGTTTATACATCTTATAAGGCTTAAACCACAACATAGATATTGACACAGATGTGATCAATGGTATATCACTTGGTAAGTTTATACATCTTATAAGGCTTAAACCACAACCTAGATATTGACACAGATGTGATCAATGGTATATCACTTGGTAAGTTTATACATCTAATAAGGCTTAAACCACAACATAGATATTGACACAGATGTGATCAATGGTATATCACTTGGTAAGTTTATACATGTAATAAGGCTTAAACCACAACCTAGATATTGACACAGATGTGATCAATGGTATATCACTTGGTAAGTTTATACATCTTATAAGGCTTAAAACCAGCAGCCTAGATATTGACACAGATGTGATCAATGGTATATCACTTGGTAAGTTTATACATCTTATAAGGCTAGATATTGACACGGATGTGATCAATGGTACATCACTTGGTAAGTTTATACATCTGATAAGACTTAAACCACAACCTAGATATTGACACGGATGTGATCAATGGTATATCACTTGGTAAGTTTATATACATGTCTGACACCCAATAGTTGGTACTAACTGATATTAAATTTTAACAGAAAGACCTCAATTTTGTAAACAAATGAAAGATGAATAATAGTGTTTATCTAAAATTAAGTAGGTGTTCTGTCAAAATCTGAAAATATAGCAATTGGTCTTACCTGGGTGATGCAAAACCCTGTATCATCTATATATATGATACAAGATGTACTACTTTTCGGACCTACTTTTTGATGACCTAATGAATGTTATAACCAATGTTTCTATATGACAGTTTTGGTGACTCTCAGAATGAAATGTAGCATCATAATGAGTGTGACATATTTTATGTAAAAATGCTTTGTTGGATGTTAACATTTTCAATTTTAAACATTCAGCTTTGTTCTGCCTTTTACTACTTATTCATGTTAGATAAACTTATTACATACATTTAAGCACAGGTAGGTGCAACTATCTGTATCACATTGCATACATTCCACATCACAACTGGACCGTACACGTCATGTAGTGAAATGAATGTACCTCTCTCTTGACGTGATACAGGTAGTTTTACCTACACATAATGTATGTAATGTGTATGTATTGTATAACTGCATTGTAGATATTTCTGTTGTAGAATCAAAGTTTTGATCTGGTTGTGACATCACCAGAGTATGGGAAAGGATTCATCAAGAAAAAGAGAATGAGTCCAGATGGGTACATACAGGTAATCAAAGATTGTACATGACCTACTGTATTTTGCTCAAAGAAATTAACAGTTGTCTGTGATGTGCAGAATTACTGTATAGATGTACAGACTAATGAATCATTTGTTTATCAGCCGATTTCCTGATCGCTTTGTGAGGATTACAGGTTCCATGTGGATATTTGGGTTATCAGCTGTTGTCTGGGACCCTTGGTGATTATTACAAGTTCCAGGTGGATATTTGGGTTATCGGCCCTTGTCCTGGCCCCTTGGTGATGATTTCAGGTTCCATATGGATATTTGGGTTATCAGCCCTTGTCCTGGCCCCTTGGTGATGATTTCAGGTTCCATATGGATATTTGGGTTATCAGCCCTTGTCCTGGCCCCTTGGTGATGACTACAGGTTCAAGGTGGATATTTAGGTTATCAGCCCTTGTCCTGGACCCTTGGTGATGACTACAGGTTCAAGGTGGATATTTAGGTTATCAGCCATTGTTCTGGCCCCTTGTTTATGATTTCAGGTTCAAGGTGGATATTTGGGTTATCAGCTGTTGTCCTGGCCCATTGGCGATGATTTCAGGTTCAAGGGTGATATTTGTGTTATCAGCCCTTGTCCTGGCCCCTTGGGGATGATTTCAGGTTCAAGGTGGATATTTGGGTATATAGCCACTGTCCTGGCCCCTTAATGATTTCAGGTTCCATGTGGATATTTGGGTTATCAGCCCTTGTCCTGGCCCCTTGTTTATGATTTCAGGTTCCATGTGGATATTTAGGTTATCAGCCTTTGTCCTGGCCCCTTGGTGATGATTTCAGGTTCAAGGTGGATATTTAGGTTATCAGCCCTTGTCCTGGCCCCTTGGTGATGATTTCAGGTTCAAGGTGGATATTTAGGTTATCAGCCATTGTCCTGGCCCATTGGTGATGATTTCAGGTTCAAGGTGGATATTTAGGTTATCAGCCCTTGTCCTTGGTGATGACTACGGGTTTTAAGGTTAATATTTGGGTTATCAGCCCTTGTTCTTGGTGATGACTACTGGTTTTTAGGTTAATATTTGGGTTATCAGCCCTTCATTCTTGCATATATATGATGGAATACAGGATTCTGATGGGACCTATATCATCTGTTATTTTCTGGTGAATACAAGCTTTTAATGAGGCTTTATGTAATCTTTGTGACCTCTTGGTGAGGATTACAGGTCCTGGTTTTGCTTGGATCAGTTGCCATTTTTCTGGTCTGTGGAAGAGTGAAAACATGCTTTTGATGGATCTTTGTGTAATCAGCCTTTATCTGGTATCAGGCTCAAAATGAGGGATAACAGGCTCCAGGGAACTTTGTGTTATCAGGCCTCAGACTCTAGAGGAGAGATAACATGCTCCAAGTGGGACATTATCTGGCCTCAGGCTTTAGATGACTGGCTACAGGTCGGACTTTGTGTAATCAGTCATTATCTGGCCTCAGGCTTTAGATGACAGGCTACAGGTGGGACTTTGTGTAATCAGTCATTATCTGGCCTCAGGCTTTAGATGACAGGCTACAGGTGGGACTTTGTGTAATCAGTCATTATCCGGCCTCAGGCTTTAGATAACAGGCTGCAGGTGGGACTTTGTGTAATCAGTCATTATCTGGCCTCAGGCTACAGGTGGGATTTTGTGTAATCAGTCATTATCTGGTCTCATGCTTTAGATGACAGGCTACAGGTGGGACTTTGTGTAATCAGTCATTATCTGGCCTCAGGCTTTAGATGACAGGCTACAGGTGGGACTTAGTGTAATCAGTCATTATCTGTCCTCAGGCTTTAGATGACAGGTTACAGGTGGGACTTTGTGTAATCAGTCATTATCTGACCTCAGGCTTTAGATGACAGGTTACAGGTGGGACTTTGTGTAATCAGTCATTATCTGACCTCAGGCTTTAGATGACAGGCTACAGGTGGGACTTTGTGTATTCAGTCATTATCTGGTCTCAGGCTTTAGATGACAGGTTACAGGTGGGACTTTGTGTAATCAGTCATTATCTAGCCTCATGCTTTAGATGACAGGTTACAGGTGGGACTTTGTGTAATCAGTCATGAACTGGCCTCAGGCTTTAGATGACAGGTTACAGGTGGGACTTTGTGTAATCAGTCATTATCTGCTCTCAGGCTTTAGTTGACAGGTTACAGGTGGGACTTGGTGTAATCAGTCATTATCTGGCCTCAGGCTTTAGATGACAGGTTACAGGTGGGACTTTGTGTAATCAGTCATTATCTGGCCTCAGGATTTAGATGACAGGTTACATGTGGGACTTTGTGTAATCAGTCATTATCTGGCCTCAGGCTACAGGTGGGATTTTGTGTAATCAGTCATGAACTGGTCTCAGGCTTTAGATGACAGGTTACAGGTGGGACTGTGTAATCAGTCATTATCTGGCCTCAGGCTTTAGATGACAGGTTACAGGTGGGACTTTGTGTAATCAGTCATTATCTGGCCTCAGGCTTTAGATGACAGGTTACAGGTGGGACTTTGTGTAATCAGTCATTAACTGGCCTCAGGCTTTAGATGACAGGTTACAGGTGGGACTTTGTGTAATCAGTCATTATCTGGCCTCAGGTTTTGATGACAGGTTACAGGTGGGACTTTGTGTAATCAGTCATGAACTGGTCTCAGGCTTTAGATGACAGGTTACAGGTGGGACTTTGTGAAATCAGTCATTATCTGGTCTCATGCTTTAGATGACAGGTTACAGGTGGGACTTTGTGTAATCAGTCATTATCTGGCCTCAGGCTTTAGATGACAGGTTACAGGTGGGACTTTGTGTAGTCATTATCTGGCCTCATGCTTTAGATGACAGGTTACAGGTGGGACTTTGTGTAATCAGTCATTATCTGGCCTCATGCTTTAGATGACAGGTTACAGGTGGGACTTTGTGTAATCAGTCATTATCTGGTCTCAGGCTTTAGATGACATGCTGCAGGTGGGACTTTGTGTAATCAGTCATTATCTGGTCTCAGGCTTTAGTTGACAGGTTACAGGTGGGACTTTGTGTAATCAGTCATTATCTGGCCTCAGGCTTTAGATGACAGGTTACAGGTGGGACTTTGTGTAATCAGTCATTATCTGGCCTCAGGCTTTAGATGACAGGTTACAGGTGGGACTTTGTGTAATCAGTCATTATCTGGCCTCAGGCTACAGGTGGGATTTTGTGTAATCAGTCATGAACTGGTCTCAGGCTTTAGATGACAGGTTACAGGTGGGACTTTGTGTAATCAGTCATTATCTGTCCTCAAGCTACAGGTGGGACTTTGTGTAATCAGTCATTAACTGGCCTCGGGCTTTAGATGAGAGGCTACAGGTGGGACTTTGTGTAATCAGTCTTATCTGACCTCAGGCTTTAGATGACAGGTTACAGGTGGGACTTTCTGTAATCAGTCATTATCTGGTCTCAGGCTTTAGATGACAGGCTACAGGTGGGACTTTTGTGTATTCAGTCATTATCTGGTCTCAGGCTTTAGATGACAGGTTACAGGTGGGACTTTGTGTAATCAGTCATTATCTGGCCTCAGGCTTTAGATGACAGGTTACAGGTGGGACTTTGTGTAATCAGTCATGAACTGGCCTCAGGCTTTAGATGACAGGTTACAGGTGGGACTTTGTGTAATGATTCATTATCTGGTCTCAGGCTTTAGTTGACAGGTTACAGGTGGGACTTTGTGTAATCAGTCATTATCTGGCCTCAGGCTTTAGATGACAGGTTACAGGTGGGACTTTGTGTAATCAGTCATTATCTGGCCTCAGGCTTTAGATGACAGGTTACAGGTGGGACTTTGTGTAATCAGTCATTATCTGGCCTCAGGCTACAGGTGGGATTTTGTGTAATCAGTCATGAACTGGTCTCAGGCTTTAGATGACAGGTTACAGGTGGGACTTTGTGTAATCAGTCATTATCTGGCCTCAGGCTTTAGATGACAGGTTACAGGTGGGACTTTGTGTAATCAGTCATTATCTGGTCTCAGGCTTTAGATGACAGGTTACAGGTGGGACTTTGTGTAATCAGTCATTATCTGGCGTCAGGCTTTAGATGACAGGTTACAGGTGGGACTTTGTGTAATCAGTCATTATCTGGTCTCAGGCTTTAGATGACATGCTGCAGGTGGGACTTTGTGTAATCAGTCATTATCTGGCCTCAGGCTTTAGATGACAGGTTACAGGTGGGACTTTGTGTAGTCATTATCTGGCCTCATGCTTTAGATGACAGGTTACAGGTGGGACTTTGTGTAATCAGTCATTATCTGGTCTCAGGCTTTAGATGACAGGCTACAGGTGGGACTTTGTGTAATCAGTCATTATCTGGTCTCAGGCTTTATATGACATGCTACAGGTGGGACTTTGTGTAATCAGTCATTATCTGGCCTCAGGCTTTAGATGACAGGTTACAGGTGGGACTTTGTGTAATTAGTCATTATCTGGCCTCAGGCTTTAGATGACAGGTTACAGGTGGGACTTTGTGTAGTCATTATCTGGCCTCATGCTTTAGATGACAGGTTACAGGTGGGACTTTGTGTAATCAGTCATTATCTTACCTCAGGCTTTAGATGACATGGTGCAGGTGGGACTTTGTGTAATCAGTCATTATCTGGCCTCAGGCTTTAGATGACAGGCTACAGGTGGGACTTTGTGTAATCAGTCATTAACTGGCCTCAGGCTTTAGATGACATGCTACAGGTGGGACTTTGTGTAATCAGTCATTATCTGGCATCAGGCTTTAGATGACAGGTTACAGGTGGGACTTTGTGTTATCAGTCATTATCTGGTCTCAGGCTTTAGATGACATGCTGCAGGTGGGACTTTGTGTAATCAGTCATTATCTGGTCTCAGGCTTTAGTTGACAGGTTACAGGTGGGACTTTGTGTAATCAGTCATTATCTGGCCTCAGGCTTTAGATGACAGGTTACAGGTGGGACTTTGTGTAATCAGTCATTATCTGGCCTCAGGCTTTAGATGACAGGTTACAGGTGGGACTTTGTGTAATCAGTCATTATCTGGCCTCAGGCTACAGGTGGGATTTTGTGTAATCAGTCATGAACTGGTCTCAGGCTTTAGATGACAGGTTACAGGTGGGACTTTGTGTAATCAGTCATTATCTGTCCTCAGGCTACAGGTGGGACTTTGTGTAATCAGTCATTAACTGGCCTCGGGCTTTAGATGAGAGGTTACAGGTGGGACTTTGTGTAATCAGTCTTATCTGACCTCAGGCTTTAGATGACAGGTTACAGGTGGGACTTTCTGTAATCAGTCATTATCTGGTCTCAGGCTTTAGATGACAGGCTACAGGTGGGACTTTGTGTATTCAGTCATTATCTGGTCTCAGGCTTTAGATGACAGGTTACAGGTGGGACTTTGTGTAATCAGTCATTATCTGGCCTCAGGCTTTAGATGACAGGTTACAGGTGGGACTTTGTGTAATCAGTCATGAATTGGCCTCAGGCTTTTGATGACAGGTTACAGGTGGGACTTTGTGTAATCAGTCATTATCTGGCCAAAGGCTTTAGTTGACAGGTTACAGGTGGGACTTTGTGTAATCAGTCATTATCTGGCCTCAGGCTTTAGATGACAGGTTACAGGTGGGACTTTGTGTAATCAGTCATTATCTGGCCTCAGGCTTTAGATGACAGGTTACAGGTGGGACTTTGTGTAATCAGTCATTATCTGGCCTCAGGCTACAGGTGGGATTTTGTGTAATCAGTCATGAACTGGTCTCAGGCTTTAGATGACAGGTTACAGGTGGGACTTTGTGTAATCAGTCATTATCTGGCCTCAGGCTTTAGATGACAGGTAACAGGTGGGACTTTGTGTAATCAGTCATTATCTGGTCTCAGGCTTTAGATGACAGGTTACAGGTGGGACTTTGTGTAATCAGTCATTATCTGGCCTCAGGTTTTGATGACAGGTTACAGGTGGGACTTTGTTTAATCAGTCATGAACTGGTCTCAGGCTTTAGATGACAGGTTACAGGTGGGACTTTGTGTAATCAGTCATTATCTGGTCTCATGCTTTAGATGACAGGTTACAGGTGGGACTTTGTGTAATCAGTCATTATCTGGCCTCAGGCTTTAGATCACAGGCTACAGGTGGGACTTTGTGTAATCAGTCATTATCTGACCTCAGGCTTTAGATGACAGGTTACAGGTGGGACTTTGTGTAATCAGTCATTATCTGCTCTCAGGCTTTAGATGACAGGCTACAGGTGGGACTTGTGTAATCAGTCATTATCTTACATCAGGCTTTAGATGACATGGTGCAGGTGGGACTTTGTGTAATCAGTCATTATCTGACCTCAGGCTTTAGATGACAGGCTACAGGTGTGACTTTGTGTAATCAGTCATTATCTGGCCTCAGGCTTTAGATGACAGGCTACAGGCGGACTTTGTGTAATCAGTCATTATCTGTCCTCAGGCTTTAAATGACAGGCTACAGGTGGGACTTTGTGTAATGAGTCATTAACTGGTCTCAGACTTTAGATGACAGGTTACAGGTGGGACTTTGTGTAATCAGTCATTATCTGGCCTCAGGCTTTAGATGACAGGTTACAGGTGAGACTTTGTGTAATCAGTCATTATCTGGTCTCAGGCTTTAGATGACAGGTTACAGGTGGGACTTTGTGTAATCAGTCATTATCTGGCCTCAGGCTTTAGATGACAGGTTACAGGTGGGACTTTGTGTAATCAGTCATTATCTGACCTCAGGCTTTAGATGACAGGTTACAGGTGGGACTTTGTGTAATCAGTCATTATCTGGTCTCAGGCTTTAGATGACAGGTTACAGGTGGGACTTTGTGTAATCAGTCATTATCTGGCCTCAGGCTTTAGATGACAGGTTACAGGTGGGACTTTGTGTAATCAGTCATTATCTGACCTCAGGCTTTAGATGACAGGTTACAGGTGGGACTTTGTGTAATCAGTCATTATCTGGTCTCAGGCTTTAGATGACAGGTTACAGGTGGGACTTTGTGTAATCAGTCATTATCTGACCTCAGGCTTTAGATGACAGGTTACAGGTGGGACTTTGTGTAATCAGTCATTATCTGACCTCAGGCTTTAGATGACTTGCTGCAGGTGGGACTTTGTGTAATCAGTCATTATCTGGCCTCAGGTTTTGATGACAGGCTACAGGTGGGACTTTGTGTAATCAGTCATGAACTGGTCTCAGGCTTTAGATGACATGCTGCAGGTGGGACTTTGTGTAATCAGTCATTATCTGGTCTCAGGCTTTAGATGACAGGTTACAGGTGGGACTTTGTGTCATCAGTCATTATCTGGCCTCAGGCTTTAGATGACAGGTTACAGGTGGGACTTTGTGTAATCAGTCATTATCTGGCCTCAGGCTTTAGATAATAGGCTGCAGGTGGGACTTTGTGTAATCAGTCATTATCTGGCCTCAGGCTACAGGTGGGACTTTGTGTAATCAGTCATTATCTGGTCTCATGCTTTAGATGACAGGCTACAGGTGGGACTTTGTGTAATCAGTCATTATCTGGCCTCAGGCTTTAGATGACAGGCTACAGGTGGGACTTTGTGTAATCAGTCATTAACTGGCCTCAGGCTTTAGATGACAGGCTACAGGTGGGACTTTGTGTAATCAGTCATTATCTGGTCTCAGGCTTTAGATGACAGGTTACAGTTGGGACTTTGAGTGAAAGACCATATAACTAGCTCATGTGCTTATACAACATTATAAGATTAATTTTCCTTAACAATATAAAGGTGGAGAAACTTATTATTATTTCTATATTTCAGATGGCTCTACAGTTGGCTTACTATAAATTACATCAGAAAATACCTAAAACATATGAATCTGCTTCTACAAGGTAAAAATAACCAAACCATATAAATCTGCTTCTATAGGGTAAAAATACCCAAAACATAAATCGGCTTCTATAGGGTAAAAATACCCAAAACATACGAATCTGCTTCATCAAGGTAAAATACCCAAAACATGAATCTGCTTCTACATGGTGAAAATACCCAAAACATGAATCTTCTCCTACAGTAAAAAACTCCTACTAGGTAAAAATACCCCAAAATATAATCTGCTTCTACCAGGTAAAAATAGTCAAAAGTTTCTTGTCTGAACAAAAGCAATATCTTCATATAGATGAGACACTTTCTACATGGACAGATATTGTAGGTGGAGTACCCCAATGTAGTATTTTAGGACCCATTATCTCATCTGATCTGAAGGTTCATGTGAGCTTTTCTCATCTCTCGGAGTCCATCGTACCGTGTCCGACGTACACCAACTTAGCATTATTGGCCCTATATCATCTAGACTGAAGGTTCATGTGAGCTTTTCTCTTGGATCCATCTGGACTTTCCCAAAATCAGACTTAGTCAGTTAGGGTACCTAGTTTTTAATTTGTGGCAAGGGTGATGATCAAGGGACCAAGATGACCAAGTTGGCCACTGTAAAAAAAAATAGAACATAGGTGTCATCACAAGCTCAAGAAAAACCCTTCCCTTAAATTGATTAGTCTGAATTGTGTAATGACTTCCTGTAGGAGTTATTGCCCTTAAATTATTATTTTTTTAAGAGTTTTCATACCATGAGACCCTAAGTGGCTGGGTATCAAGTGATACCCTCCGTATGGATATCAGTGTCCCTCTGTCCGTCCATGTCTGTGGTTTCTAGATGATGACTTACAGACGTGTCAACAATTTTTTTTTTGTACAGCTGTTAAGTACTATAAAATGAAAGATTAAATCCAATTTTCTGCAAAATCTAATTTGCAGTTTTCAACTTAAGCCAATACAAACTTCACAGAGATACATACATTTTCAATTAGTGGAACAAACTGTTAGACTCAAGGTCTAGGATTGCTGTAAGACAGTGATGTCAAGGTCTAGGAATGCTGTGAGACAGTGATGTCAAGGTCAAGGAATGCTGTTAGACAGTGATGTCAAGGTCTAGAAATGCTGTTAGACAGTGATGTCAAGGTCTAGGAATGCTGTTAAGCCAGCTTTAAATGTTAGACACTGATGTCAAGGTCTAGGAATGCTGTTAGACAGTGATTTCAAGGTCTATGCTGTTAGACAGTGATGTCAAGGTCTAGTAATGCTGTTAGACAGTGATGTCAAGGTCTAGGAATGCTGTTAAGCCAGCTTTAAATGTTAGACAGTGATGTCAAGGTCTAGTAATGCTGTTAGACAGTGATGTCAAGGTCAAGGAATGCTGTTAAGACAGTGATGTCAAGGTCTAGGAATGCTGTTAGACAGTGATGTCAAGGTCTAGGAATGCTGTTAAGCCAGCTTTAAATGTTAGACAGTGATGTCAAGGTCTAGTAATGCTGTTAGACAGTGATGTCAAGGTCAAGGAATGCTGTTAAGACAGTGATGTCAAGGTCTAGGAATGCTGTTAGACAGTGATGTCAAGGTCTACGAATGCTGTTAGACAGTGATGTTAAGGTCTAGTAATGCTGTTAGACAGTGATGTTAAGGTCTAGTAATGCTGTTAAGACAGTGATGTCAAGGTCTAGGAATGCTGTTAGACAGTGATGTCAAGGTGTAGGAATGCTGTTAGACAGTGATGTCAAGGTCTAGGAATGCTGTTAGACAGTGATGTCAAGGTCTACGAATGCTGTTAGACAGTGATGTTAAGGTCTAGTAATGCTGTTAGACAGTGATGTTAAGGTCTAGTAATGCTGTTAGACAGTGATGTCAAGGTCTAGGAATGCTGTTAAGCCAGCTTTAAATGTTAGACAGTGATGTCAAGGTCTAGGAATGCTGTTAAATAGTGATGTCAAGTTCTAGGAATGCTGTTAGACAGTGATGTCAAGGTGTAGGAATGCTGTTAGACAGTGATGTCAAGGTCTAGGAATGCTGTAAGACAGTGACGTCAAGGTGTAGGAATGCTGTTAGACAGTGATGTCAAGGTCTAGGAATGCTGTTAGACAGTGATGTCAAGGTCTAGGAATGCTGTTAGACAGTGATGTTAAGGTCTAGTAATGCTGTTAGACAGTTATGTTAAGGTCTAGTAATGCTGTTAGACAGTGATGTCAAGGTCTAGGAATGCTGTTAAGCCAGTTTTAAATGTTAGACAGTGATGTCAAGGTCTAGTAATGCTGTTAGATAGTGATGTCAAGGTGTAGGAATGCTGTTAGATAGTGATGTCAAGGTCTAGGAATGCTGTTAGATAGTGATGTCAAGGTGTAGGAATGCTGTTAGACAGTGATGTCAAGGTCTAGGAATGCTGTAAGACAGTGATGTTAAGGTGTAGGAATTCTGTTAGACAGTGATGTCAAGGTCTAGGAATGCTGTAAGACAGTGATGTCAAGGTGTAGGAATGCTGTAAGACAGTGATGTCAAGGTGTAGGAATGCTGTTAGACAGTGATGTCAAGGTCTAGGAATGCTGTAAGACAGTGATGTCAAGGTGTAGGAATGCTGTTAGACAGTGATGTCAAGGTCTAGGAATGCTGTAAGACAGTGATGTCAAGGTGTAGGAATGCTGTAAGACAGTGATGTCAAGGTGTAGGAATGCTGTAAGACAGTGATGTCAAGGTGTAGGAATGCTGTTAGACAGTGATGTCAAGGTCTAGGAATGCTGTTAGACAGTGATGTTAAGGTCTAGGAATGCTGTAAGACAGTGATGTCAAGGTGTAGGAATGCTGTTAGACAGTGATGTCAAGGTCTAGGAATGCTGTAAGACAGTGATGTTAAGGTGTAGGAATTCTGTTAGACAGTGATGTCAAGGTCTAGGAATGCTGTTAGACAGTGATGTCAAGGTGTAGGAATGCTGTAAGACAGTGATGTTAAGGTGTAGGAATTCTGTTAGACAGTGATGTCAAGGTCTAGGAATGCTGTTAGACAGTGATGTCAAGGTGTAGGAATGCTGTTAGACAGTGATGTCAAGGTCTAGGAATGCTGTAAGACAGTGATGTTAAGGTGTAGGAATTCTGTTAGACAGTGATGGCAAGGTCTAGGAATGCTGTTAGACAGTGATGTCAAGGTGTAGGAATGCTGTAAGACAGTGATGTTAAGGTGTAGGAATTCTGTTAGACAGTGATGTCAAGGTCTAGGAATGCTGTTAGACAGTGATGTCAAGGTGTAGGAATGCTGTTAGACAGTGATGTCAGGGTCTAGGAATGCTGTAAGACAGTGATGTTAAGGTCTACGAATGCTGTTAGACAGTGATGTCAAGGTGTAGGAATTCTGTTAGACAGTGATGTCAAGGTCTAGGAATGCTGTTAGACAGTGATGTCAAGGTGTAGGAATTCTGTTAGACAGTGATGTCAAGGTCTAGGAATGCTGTTAGACAGTGATGTCAAGGTCCAGGAATGCTGTTAGACAATGATGTGAGGGTCTAGGAATGCTGTTAGAAAGTGATGTCAAGGTCTAGGAATGCTGTTAGAGTGATGTCAAGGTCTAGGAATGCTGTTAGACAGTGATGTAAAGGTCTAGGAATGCTGTTAGACAGTGTTGTCAAGGTCTAGGAATGCTGTTAGACAGTGATGTCAAGGTGTAGGAATTCTGTTAGACAGTGATGTCAAGGTCTAGGAATGCTGTTAGACAGTGATGTCAAGGTGTAGGAATTCTGTTAGACAGTGATGTCAAGGTCTAGGAATGCTGTAAGACAGTGATGTCAAGGTCCAGGAATGCTGTTAGACAATGATGTGAGGGTCTAGGAATGCTGTTAGAAAGTGATGTCAAGGTCTAGGAATGCTGTTAGAGTGATGTCAAGGTCTAGGAATGCTGTTAGACAGTGATGTAAAGGTCTAGGAATGCTGTTAGACAGTGTTGTCAAGGTCTAGGAATGCTGTTAAGACAGTGATGTCAAGGTCTAGGAATGCTGATTTTCCAGTATCTAAATATAGGTGAATTAATTTTAATCCGCCAATCGAAATGAGTTTTTCTAAAGCAGGAAACCTTCGAAGAAATTTCGTTTTTCGTCTTTGAAAATGCTTGTGTTGATCGCCCTTCCGTGGATAGTTAATGGTGCCATAATTTTAATAAACTTGTGCCAATTTGCATACTGAACAACCATTCCGTAGTAAGAATCCTATACGACGCCTTCCCAAGATGCAACACACCTTTTTCGGGGTTCTCAGTGTTTCCATATATGTAGTAAACGGAGACCAAAAAAAAAGGTGACTGTGGAAAGATATCAAGATTGACTATAGTATGGCTGATTACTGTATTTGTGCAACTACTTTCCGACATCAAAGTGCCCGTAGTGTTTTGTTTGTTTGTTTGAATGGTGTTTTAACGCCACTTTCAGCAATTTTTCAGCTTTTTCATTGCGTCCAGTTTTTATTGGGGGAGGAAGCCAGAGTACCCGGAGAGAACCCCCGACCTGCGGTAGGAAAATCTGGCAATCCTTGTCAATTAAGATTGGAGTCGAGGACACCCTGCCTGCAGTGGGAATCGAACCCACAATCTCAGTGTTGACAGACCACGTGATCAATAGTAGACGAACTACCTTGACCACTCGGCCACAGAGCCCCCCCCCCCCCCCCCCCCCCCCGCGCCCGTAGTGATTCGCCACTACAATTTCGTTCAAAAAATCCAGGATACGATTATTCCTTCAAGATTTCTTTTTAATTACTGCATAAATTTCAATGGATTTATGTACAAGTTATAACCCCTCAGAATGCACAGGATTGCAGGAAATTGCGTCTTTGATTTCAAAATTTGGGGGTGCTACTCCTATTTCTCCATTTATTCTAAAAGACAATTACATCCCAATAAAAATAAAATACAAAAAATACCCAAAACATGAATCTACATCAGAAAGAGCAAATTGAAGCCATACTGTTTATGAATGTTTTATCGATGGTCCTCGCCAGTTTTGTTAGCTCACCTGACCCAAAGGGTCATGTGAGCTATTGTTATCACTTTGCGTCCGTCGGCGTCGGCGTTGTCGTCGTCGTCTGTAAACTTTTTACATTTTAATCTTCTTCTCTGAAACCACTTGGCCAATTGAAACCAAACTTGGCCATAATGTTCATTTAATGGACCTTTACAAAGTTTGTGTTTTTTATTTTAATTGGTAAACCAATATGGCCGCCACCTCAAGACTTAGTTTAACACAAGACCCTATGGGAAAAAAGTTTAAAAGGGCTTCTTCTCTGAAACCGTTTAACCAATCAAAACAAAACTTACTAGCAATATTGTTTGGATGGTCCTCTATAAAGTTTGTGTTTTTGATGGGAATTGGAAATTCAAAATGGCCGCCACCGCAGGACTTAGTTTAACATAGAACCCTATGGGAAAAAGTTTTAAAAGGCTTCTTCTCTGAAACCGGTTAATCAATTGAAACAAAAACTTACTAGCAATATTGTTAAGATGGTCCTCTATAAAGTTTGTGTTTTTTATGGCAATTGGAAATTCAAAATGGCTGCCACCGCAGGACTTAATTTAATATAGGACCCTATGGGAAAAAGTTTGAAAGGCTTCTTTTCTGAAACGGGTCAACCAATGGAAACAAAACTTACTAGCAATATTGTTTGGATGGTCCTCTATAAAGTTAATGTTTTTTTATCCCAATCGGAAATTCAAAATGGCCGTCACCGCAGGACTTGGTTTAACATTCAACCCTATGAGAAAAAAGTTTAAAAGGGCTTCTTCTCTGAAACCGTTTAACCAATCAAAACAAAACTTTCTAGCAATATTGTTTGGATGGTCCTCTATAAAGTTTATGTTTTTTATGGCAATTAGAAATTCAAAATGGCCGCTACCGCAGGACTTAGTTTAACATAGGACCCTATGGGAAACAGTTTTTAAAGGCTTCTTCTCTGAAACCGGTTAATCAATGGAAACAAAAACTTACTAGCAATATTGTTTGGATGGTCCTCTATAAAGTTTATGTTTTTATGGCAATTGGAAATTCAAAATGGCCGCTACCGCAGGACTTAGTTTAACATAGGACCCTATGGGAAAAAGTTTTTAAAGGTTTCTCTGAAACCGGTTAATCAATTGAAACAAAAACTTACTAGCAATATTGTTTGGATGGTCCTTTATAAAGTTTATGTTTTTTATGGCAATTGGAAATTCAAAATGGCCACCACCGCCGCAGGACTTTAACATTGGACCCTATGGGCAAATAAAAAAAATCTTCTCTATACAACCGGTTAACCAATGAAACAAAGCTTTCTAGTAATATTGTTTGGATGGTCCTAATTAAAGTTTATTGAAAATTACAGGACTAACTTTAACATCAGGGAAATGCCATCTTCATTTCCTATAAAATCAGGTGAGCGATACAGGCTCTTAAGAGCCTCTGGTTTTTTTTTTTTGTCCTTCCAACAAAAGTTGGAGAACATAGATTTTGTGTGTGTTTGCCTGTTTGTTTCTTCATTTGGGATTGCCAGTTTTTCCATCCAAGGTTTTCTCTGGATACTCCTGCTTCCTCCCCCAATAAAAACTGGTGCCATGATATAGCTGAAAAATTGCTGAAAATGGCGTTAGACATCTTTCAAACAAACAAACAAAATCTTTGTCTGTCCAACCACAGGGTTACCTTTGCTTTGAAGCATTTTTTATCTTTACTGGCAAAAATCTGCAGGACTTGCCATATTTCACACTTGAACTAAGAATCTGTAGGGATTGCCATATTTCACACTTGAACTAAGAATCTGTAGGGCTTGCCATATTTCAGACCTAAACTAAGAATCTGTAGGACTTGCCATATTTCACACTTGAACTAAGAATCTGTAGGACTTGCCATATTTCACACTTGAAATAAGAATCTGTAGGACTTGCCATATTTCACACTTGAAATAAGAATCTGTAGGGCTGCCATATTTCACACTTGAACTAAGAATCTGTAGGGATCGCCATATTTCACACTTGAACTAAGAATCTGTAGGGATTGCCATATTTCACACTTGAACTAAGAATCTGTAGGGATTGCCATATTTCACACTTGAACTAAGAATCGGTAGGGATTGCCATATTTCACACTTGAACTAAGAATCTGTAGGGATTGCCATATTTCACACTTGAACTAAGAATCTGTAGGGATTGCCGTATTTCACACTTGAACTAAGAATCTGTAGGGCTTGCCGTATTTCACACTTGAACTAAGAATCTGTAGGGATTGCCGTATTTCACACTTGAACTAAGAATTTGTAGGGATTGCCATATTTCACACTTGAACTAAGAATCTGTAGGGCTTGCCATATTTCACACTTGAACTAAGAATCTGTAGGGATTGCCATATTTCACACTTGAACTAAGAATCTGTAGGGATTGCCGTATTTCACACTTGAACTAAGAATTTGTAGGGATTGCCATATTTCACACTTGAACTAAGAATCTGTAGGGATTGCCATATTTCACACTTGAACTAAGAATCTGTAGGGATTGCCGTATTTCACACTTGAACAAAGAATCTGTAGGACTTGCCATATTTCACACTTGAACTAAGAATCTGTAGGGATTGCCATATTTCACACTTGAACTAAGAATCTGTAGGGCTTGCCATATTTCACACTTGAACAAAGAATCTGTAGGGCTGCCATATTTCACACTTGAACTAAGAATCTGTAGGACTAACCATATTTTACACTTCAACTAAGAATTTGTAGGGATTGCCATATTTCACACTTGAACTAAGAATCTGTAGGGATTGCCATATTTCACACTTGAACTAAGAATCTGTAGGGATTGCCGTATTTCACACTTGAACAAAGAATCTGTAGGACTTGCCATATTTCACACTTGAACTAAGAATCTGTAGGGATTGCCATATTTCACACTTGAACTAAGAATCTGTAGGGCTTGCCATATTTCACACTTGAACAAAGAATCTGTAGGGCTGCCATATTTCACACTTGAACTAAGAATCTGTAGGACTAACCATATTTTACACTTCAACTAAGAATTTGTAGGGATTGCCATATTTCACACTTGAACTAAGAATCTGTAGGGATTGCCATATTTCACACTTGAACTAAGAATCTGTAGGGATTGCCGTATTTCACACTTGAACAAAGAATCTGTAGGACTTGCCATATTTCACACTTGAACTAAGAATCTGTAGGGATTGCCATATTTCACACTTGAACTAAGAATCTGTAGGGCTTGCCATATTTCACACTTGAACAAAGAATCTGTAGGGCTGCCATATTTCACACTTGAACTAAGAATCTGTAGGACTAACCATATTTTACACTTCAACTAAGAATTTGTAGGGATTGCCATATTTCACACTTGAACTAAGAATCTGTAGGGCTGCCATATTTCACACTTGAACTAAAAATCTGTAGGACTTGCCATATTTCACACTTGAACTAAGAATCTGTAGGTCTTGCCAAATTTTACACTTGAACTAAGAATCTGTAGGGATTGCCATATTTCACACTTGAACTAAGAAAAAGGGTTGTTTACACACACAAGACAAATTTGACACAGAAAATTGTAGGAAAAAAGTTTTTAGCAGGCTTCTTCTTTGAATATCAATATTGGTTTTATTACAAAAAGTTTTCAGCAGGCTTCTTCTTTGAATATCAATATTGGTGTTATTATCAAAAGTTGTCAGCAGGCTTCTTCTTTGAATATCAATATTGGTATTATTATAAAAAGTTGTCAGCAGGCTTCTTCTTTGAATATCAAATATTGGTGTTGTTATAAAAAGTTGTCAGCAGGCTTCTTCTTTGAAGACCAATATTGGTGTTATTATAAAAAGTTGTCAGCAGGCTTCTTCTTTGAATATCAATATTGGTGTTATTATAAAAAGTTGTCAGCAGGCTTCTTCTTTTAATATCAATATTGGTGTTATTATAAAAAAATGTCAGCAGGCTTCTTCTTTGAATATCAATATTGGTTTTATTATAAAAAGTTGTCACCAGGCTTCTTCTTTGAATACCAATATTGGTTTTATTATAAAAAGTTTTCAGCAGGCTTCTTCTTTTAATATCAATATTGGTGTTATTATAAAAGTTTTCAGCAGGCTTCTTCTTTGAATATCAATATTGGTTTTATTATAAAAAGTTGTCAGCAGGCTTTTTCTTTGAATATCAATATTGGTTTTGTTATAAAAAGTTGTCAGCAGGCTTCTTCTTTGAATACCAATATTGGTGTTATTATAAAAAGTTGTCAGCAGGCTTCTTCTTTGAATATCAATATTGGTTTTATTATAAAACGTTTTCAGCAGGCTTCTTCTTTAAATATCAATATTGGTTTTATTATAAAAAGTTGTCAGCAGGCTTCTTCTTTGAATATCAATATTGGTGTTATTATAAAAGTTTTCAGCAGGCTTCTTCTTTGAATATCAATATTGGTGTTATTATAAAAAGTTGTCAGCAGGCTTCTTCTTTGAATATCAACATTGGTGTTATTATAAAAAGTTGTCAGCAGGCTTCTTCTTTGAATATCAATATTGGTTTTGTTATAAAAAGTTGTCAGCAGGCTTCTTCTTTGAATATCAATATTGGTTTTGTTATAAAAAGTTGTCAGCAGGCTTCTTCTTTGAATATCAATATTGGTGTTATTATAAAAAGTTGTCAGCAGGCTTCTTCTTTGAATACCAATATTGGTGTTATTATAAAAGTTTTCAGCAGGCTTCTTCTTTGAATATCTATATTGGTTTTATTATAAAAAGTTGTCAGCAGGCATCTTCTTTGAATATCAATATTGGTTTTATTATAAAAAGTTGTCAGCAGGCTTCTTCTTTGAATACCAATATTGGTTTTATTATAAAAAGTTTTCAGCAGGCTTCTTCTTTAAATATCAATATTGGTTTTAGTATAAAAAGTTGTCAGCAGGCTTCTTCTTTGAATATCAATATTGGTTTTATTATTAAAAGTTTTCAGCAGGCTTCTTCTTTGAATATCAAATATTGGTTTTGTTATAAAGAATTTTCAGCAGGCTTCTTCTTTGAATACCAATATTGGTTTTGTTATAAAGAATTTTCAGCAGGCTTCTTCTTTGAATACCAATATTGGTTTTATTATTTATTGGATGGTCCCTATAAAGTTAATGTATTTTTTTTAATCTAAGTTCAAAATGATCACCATTTCTTTACCTAGTTTTAAAATGGACCCTATAATAATGTCCAATACTGAGATGCAGGCTATTCAGAGTCTCTGGTTAACATTGCTGAATCCTCCTTCTGTAGATATAATTTAGATCTTAATGATTTCGTTCGTTTTTTTTCTGTGATCTTGTTGACAGCTATTTTTTCAATCACTCATAAATGACAAGATGTTTGAAAATATCTGTAAGCACACGGTGAGGTAGCGCATGATGAGGTAACACATGGTGAGGTAAAGCATGATGAGGTAACACATGGTGAGGTAAAGCATGATGAGGTAACACATGGTGAGGTAAAGCATGATGAGGTAACACATGGTGAGGTAAAGCATGATGAGGTAACACATGGTGAGGTAAAGCATGATGAGGTAACACATGGTGAGGTAAAGCATGATGAGGTAACACATGGTGAGGTAAAGCATGATGAGGTAACACATGGTGAGGTAACGCATGGGCTGATTTTCTTTCCACAATGCTTAAATGAAAATGACATCATGTACCATTCAAGTTAGAGCTACTTTTTATGAAATAAGTTTAATTAAAACAAATAGATGAGTAAACTGAATTACAGATGAACAGAATACATTTTTTAAATTTAAAATCTTTAACCAGAAATTCCAAAGCTATCTTAAACCATACTAAATAAGGGTAATCTTTGGATGGGCACTTTCCTTATAGTATCTTATAGCCGCTGCCTTTTTTATCATTTTGTTAACAGTTAACAATGACAGGCAGATAAGAGTTTCTGGTTTTTTTAATTATAGAATATTTGCTGAAGGTAGAACAGAAACAATCCGTCCAATATCTGAATACTCTGTACAGTTTGTTAAGAGTATGTCAAGTGAAAGTGCTACAAGAGAACAGAGAGTCATGCTTCTCCGGAAGGCTGTTCAGTACCAAACACAAGTTAAGATGGATGCCTGTTGTGGATTAGGATGGGACCGTCATCTCATTGGCCTGTTCTACTGCTGTCAAGAGATGAAGCTAACACCTCCAGCTTTATTCAGAGACAAGGTACTGATTGGGTTATGGTTAGGGTTAGGGATGACAGATCTACAGAGATGAAGCTAACACCTCCAGCTTTATTCATAGACAAGGTACTGATTGGGTTAGGTTTAGGGTTAGGAATTACAGATCTATAGAGATGAAGATAACACCTCCAGCTTTATTCAGAGACAAGGTACTGATTGGGTTAGGTTTAGGGTTAGGAATTACAGATCTATAGAGATGAAGCTAACACCTCAAGCTTTATTCATAGACAAAGTACTGATTGGGTTATGGTTAGGGTTAGGAATTACAGATCTACAGAGATGAAGATAACACCTCCAGCTTTATTCAGAGACAAAGTACTGATTGGGTTAGGTTTGGGGTTAGGGATTACAGATCTACAGAGATGAAGATAACACCTCCAGCTTTATTCGGAGACAAGGTACTGATTGGGTTAGGTTTGGGGTTAGGGATTACAGATCTACAGAGATGAAGCTAACACCTCCAGCTTTATTCGGAGACAAGGTACTGATTGGGTTAGGTTTAGGGTTAGGGATTACAGATCTACAGAGATGAAGCTAACACCTCCAGCTTTACTCAGAGACAAGGTACTGATTGGGTTAGGATTAGGGTTAGGGATTACAGATCTACAGAGATGAAGCTAACATTTCCAGCTTTACTCAGAGACAAGGTACTGATTGGGTTAGGATTAGGGTTAGGGATTACAGATCTATAGAGATGAAGCTAACACCTCCAGCTTTATTTAGAGACAAGGTACTGATTCATCACCTTCTTTATTATATCTCCCCCCACTTGGTGGGGAGAAATAGTTTTTTTCCTGTCCGTCTGTCTGTCGGTCACAAAGTTATTCCACTCAACCCCTCTGAAATTACTGAACCAGATTTTACGCAGCTTAGTACATAGCAAGTGCACCATATGTAGTTGTGCAGGGTGAGACATCATTTTTGTAATTTTTTCTTCGTTACAGAATTTCTTTGCTCCTGACCTTTTGAGTACATCACAGACTCCTACAAACTACACTGGACAGTTCAGTCTGGAAACATCCTGTATGGGGGGAGGATTCTTTGCTACAGCTTATGATGGCTACGGTGTGTCCTACATGATATATGGAGAAGATCTCAGTAAGTTTGGTAATACAGATTATAATGGCTGGGCTGAAACTTGATGCCACTATATAGCTGAAAGTGGTGTTAAACACAATTCTGACAAACATAACTTGATGCCACGATATACGTAGCTGAAAGTGGTGTTAAGCACAATTCTGAAAAAAAACATAACTTAGTAATCCTGAATTTAATATTACTTCATTCAGGGTTGATTTAAAGGTAATCTTGAAGTTAAGACTTTGGCCTATTTAACAACTTTAAAAGTGCGAAGATAAAGGTTGATAGCCAGATGGCTGCATTACGTTTTGGAGGGGGTGGGTCCTTTTGCCATAATTTGAAATTCATATGGTAGCCTCATGATCACAGGAAATAATTTTGGCCTGATTTGTCATTATAATGTATAATTACCCTGCTTAATGCATAGAAATTTCCATAATATTGACCTTTTCTTACACCCCATTGCTGTTGGAAATAATTTTGGCCTGATTTATCATTATGGTGTATAATATCATTGCTTAATGCATAGAAATTTCCATAATATTGACCTTTTCTGACACCCCCATGACTGTAGGAAATACTTTTGGCCTGATTTATCATTATGGTGTATAATTTCATTGCTTAATGCATAGAAATTTCCATAATATTGACCTTTTCTGACACCCCCTATGACTGTAGGAAATAAATTTTGGCCTGATTTATCATTATGGTGTCCACGTCCTGAATATAGCTGAAATATTGCTTGCTGGACGTTAAACAACAAATAATCAATCAATCAATCAATCATTATGGTGTATAATTTCATTGCTTAATGCATAGAAATTTCCATGATATTGACCCATCATCTGAATTCAGTTTTTCTAACATTAGTGTTTTGTTTCAGTCAAGTTCCATGTTTCCTGCAATGCTAACTGTCCCACAACATCTGCAGCAAAGATGGCAGATGCGATAAATGAAGCTATGAATGAGATGAAGGAAATATTGTCATGAAGTAGACAGTTGACAGGAGAACTTTAGAAAGGGGGGGGGTTACTATGAAGTAGACGGTTGATAAAACTTCAGAAAATGGAGGTTACTGCAAACCCTTAAACACTTTTCTTGTCAGTTAACATGAAATTCAATCTTTCAAATATTTTTACTATCTAAATGAAACAATTGAACAAACGGTGCTCAGTGGGAATGGTTTGTTGTAATCATTGTTTGCGTGGGGGTTTAAATAAGAATTTTATTTTTAGAAACAATGTGAACTTCTTATGTTAAAATATTGTATGAAGAGTTTTGTTAGCCATGTTTAATTTTAGTCTTTGTAGTCATGTTTAATTTTAACAAGCTTGTATTGTTTTAAATGTCATTAAATAAATTTTACATGCAGATGATATTTTTGGAATATGGTGATTTGTGGTTTTTGTTTTAAATTAAGATGTTTATATTGATATAATTTTTTAACAGAATATTTTATTTTTCTTCACATTTATTACTTTCTTATTATTTATTATAAATATATTTGTTGTTGAAATAGACATGTAATAATGTACAACTAGCCTTGTCCAGCTTGTCAAATATGAACTGAATACATCTGTATTAGCCCAGCTGGTCACTGAGATTATGTACAACTAGCCTTGTCCAGCTTGTCAAATATGAACTGAATACATCTGTCTTAGCCCAGCTGGTCACTGAGATTATGTACAACTAGCCTTGTCCAGCTTGTCAGATATGAACTGAATACATCTATCAGCCCAGCTGGTCACCGAGATTATGTACAACTAGCCTAGTCCAGCTTGTCAAATATGAACTGAATACATCTATCAGCCCAGTTGGTCACCGAGATTATGTACAACTAGCCTAGTCCAGCTTGTCAAATATGAACTGAATACATCTATCAGCCCAGCTGGTCACTGAGATTATGTACAACTAGCCTTGTCCAGCTTGTCAAATATGAACTGAATACATCTGTCTTAGCCCAGCTGGTCACTGAGATTATGTACAACTAGCCTTGTCCAGCTTGTCAGATATGAACTGAATACATCTATCAGCCCAGCTGGTCACTGAGATTTAGAACAGTTATAACCTGGTGCAGCTGGTCACTGAGATTAACAGTTATAGTCCAGATAGTCATAGAGATTATTTTGTTCTGTTCAACTTGATCTATGTTGATACAAATTCTCAAATTATGTACAATTATGAACTGTATACAGCTATTCTGGTTTTAACTCCATTATAGTGTTCTCAGCTGCTTTAGTTCAACATGATCAGTCTGGGAATCATTCTTTGTCTGTAGACATTTGACTGTCGTTCTGTATTTTATTCCATAGTATGTATGATAATGTATACTGAAGCTTTGTAAATGGCTTTTTATGTACATGGTCTTAACTTGTATTTATAAGCTTAAATAAAGAAATCATTTTGTATAGAGCTTCTGCACAACACATTTATTTTGGAAGTGCAATTCACATGTGTTTACTAGAATAGAAACTTGATACATTCTTTTTAGTTGTGTCTTTTTATTTTGTAGTTGATGTACTTTTTTACGATGCACATTACTTGGGTTTTTGTTTGCTTCTGTTAAAATTGTAAAGTTTTTCTGTGTACTATCATCAATAAAACAAAAATAAACATGGCAGTTGTTGAAGTTTACATGAATATCAATGATCAATTGTGTTAATATTAATTGAGACTAGGTTATTGATATTATTATTTAGTAAGAAATAATTATTGGGCTTTTGTGATTTATTTGTATCATGTTGCCCTTCTCTTAGCTTATATTAGCTAACCAATACTTGCAAGTCTTATTCGTGGTAAAAGTCAGCATAGGTGGCCGAATGGTTAAGGTAGTTGGTCTACTATGATAACATGCCTGTCAACACTGAAGGTGCGGGTTTGAGTCTCACTGTAGTCTGAGTTCACCCAACTCCAAGCTTGACTGACGAGGATTGCAAGTTTTTCGACATCAAGGTCAGGGGTTTTCTCCTTGCACTTCGGCTTCCTTCCCCCAATAAAAACTGAACGTGATGATAAAGCCAAGTGGCAGTATACACCATTCAAATAAACAAAAACATTATTTATTATAATAAACATTTATCTCTCTTAACATTGTTTATATGCAAGTCTGTGCAAATATTAAAACAGTACTTCTGCATTGACGCCCAAAACTAATTATGTACATGCTAAACCAAAAGTCACAACAAACTATTACAACACAAAACACAAGTTTGCATTGCTACAATAATGTATCTCTTTATCTTTAGATTTATTATTGTAGCTAAAATTTGTATGACTAAATTCAAATTAAATAACTGAAAAGTAACTGAACGATTATTGTGTATTATGAAAAGTCAACACTTTTTTTTCTGATTATACGAATGTATTATCTTATAAACATGCATAGCACGTGAATATTTTATTACATCTGGGACAGAGTTCCTGATTACATTGACTTCACATAATTTGAATAAGCAATTTCTTGTTTTCCCCAAAAACAAACTTTTTTCAAAGAATCTGTAACGTTAACTAAGCAAGAATCCTTTGCCTATATCATCCTTCTCTTCCAAAGTAAATGTTGAGGTACCAGTATAATATCTACGCCCAGAAACTTCTACAACCACAGCATTGTAATCACCATATTGAACTTTTTTGACGGCCTTAGCTTGGAATTTGGCGCCTGTTGGTCCCTCAAAAGTTCGTGTCTGATTCAACTGAATCCATCCTCTAGAAAACTGTTGCGCAATTCTTGCTGTTACTCCAGACCCACATGGTGAACGGTCAACCTAAATTCGGACAACAAATTACTATTATTTTTCTTACTCCAGAAATGTGGAGTGAACGGAATACCTAAATACAGACAACAAATAAATATCCTTGTTGCTATTCCAGAATTGTGGAGTGATCGTACTACCTAAATATATACAACAAATAACTATCTTTACTGTTACAGCAGAATTTTGGAGTAAATGGTCTATCTAACAAATATCTTTTATTAGAACATAGTGGGATCGTCTGATAGGACAACATCAACTTCAATAGATAAAGATGAACCAAGCCTGGAAAACAGCACGAATGTAAAACTTAGAGGGATCGTCTGATAAGACAACATCAACTTACATATTTGAAGATAAACCAAAACCCTGGAAAACAGCATGAGTGTAAAAACTTAAGAGGCATCGTCTGATAGGACAACATCAACTTACATATATAAAGATAAAACAAACTCAAAACAACAAGAGTAAAACAGGGTGGGCTCGTCTGATAGGACATCATTAACTTAAATATATAAAGATAAACGGAACCCTAGAAAACAGCACGAGTTTAGAACATAGTGGGATCGTCTGATAGGACAACATCAACTTCAATATATAAAGAGATACCAAACCCTGGAAAACAGCACGATAGTAGAACATAGAGGGATCGTCCGATATGACGACATCAACTTAAATATATAAACAAAACCCTGGAAAACAGCACGAGTGTAGAACATACTGGGATCGTCTGATAAATACAAATACAAATACAAATTTTTATTTAATCCAATTATGGAGCCCCCAGAGAGGCAGAACAATTATTCATAACAAAACAAAATGCATAAAAATCAAAATATCAAAACATGTGATTATTCTAATTAGTTTTAGTAACAATAACATATAAAAAATAGTTTTATGATAAAAACAAATTAATTTTAGTCTCTGTCTGGATGAGGTGTTGGGGGGTGCAGCTCTTATCTTTGGAACTTATAAGAATATTTAATATACTATTATAAATTATACAATATATATACTTTATGAAGACACTTGATTAACACAAAGTAAGGAATCTCTTTTCAAGAATAGTTCTTCTAGCATTTGGAATAATTTTATGATGATTTCTCTATCTTCATTGCTTAACAGCCAAATAAATTTATTTGTAGAAGATAATTTGCTAAAGTTCTTACATTTATTCTCAAAAAAAGATAAAAAGTGTGTTCTTATACAGTTAAGAGCATTACACTCTATGAGAAAATGAATCTCATCTTCAATATTATTTTTACAAAGATCACAAATTCTATTGTTACATTCAACTTTAGTGTAACGTCCTGTTTCTATTTTGAGATTATGAGCACTAAGTCTAAATTTACTCATCAATCTCCTCTGGTCTTGATTACCATACTTTAGATATGGTTCAAGTTGGAGATGGGATTTAAATTTTTTGTATGTTCTTAGTTTACCTTCCTCATTTGTTTGTTTATCAGTCCATAGTTCCATAAATTTAGAGTGTATTTTATATTTTAAAATATTAAACACTGATTTACTTTTAAATTCTACCTTTTTCTTAAATAAATGACTGGCATTTAAAAATTTAAGTAAATGATAAATACAACTTATCCATGATTCTTTATTATTTTCATGCATAGACCAAGATTCATTAAGAGCTGCCTTGAGAATATAATTTTTATCCGATTCATCTTCTTGGAGTCGAGTCCAATATTTGAGCATATTTGTTAGTACATAATAAAGAATTGATAAACATCCGAGTTCTGATCTTACACCGGAATTACTGGTTTTTTTACTAACTCCCAAAATAAATTTACAAAATTTTGTTTGTACTTTTTCAAGAACTAACTTATCTAATTCCATAGTAATGTATTTCTCAGGATTTTGTATAAATTTAGAGGTGTTGAAACTTCCCCATATTTCAGACCCGTATAATAAAACGGGTCTTACTGTATGATTAAAAATATGAATAAGTGTAGATGCATTTGGTTTAGATGAGTTGAATGCTTTGGTAAGCTTAAAAGAAGCTTTAAGGCCTTTTTGATATAGTTCATTTTTTGCATAAGAAAATGTACCAGAGGCTGAAAAACAAATGCCCAGGTATATATATTTCTGAACAGATTCTACAATTTTATTATTTAATCTAAAGTTTTTTGTAATTGAACGACCAGCCTTATTAAATATTAAAACCTTTGTTTTGTTTGTATTAACAGTTAACTGCCATTTATCAGAGTAAAAAGATAGTTTATCAAGGCAGTATTGAAGACCTCTCTCAGTTTCTGACAATAGAACTAAGTCGTCTGCATAAAGCAGACAATTAATTTTTTCACCATTTAAGGACACGGCATCACATTTAGTGTCAAAATATGATGGTAAATCACTGAGGTATAAATTAAACAGACTAGGGCTTAGGTTATCACCCTGTCTTACACCTATATTTGATGAGAAAAAATCTGATCTAAAATTATCAATTTTTACACAAAGCTGGATTTTGCTATACATAGATTTAATTATACTATAAAATTTGCATCCTACTCCAATAGACTTCAGTTTGTAGAATAATCCAATATGTGGTACAGAGTCAAATGCACTTTTGAAATCTACAAAACATGCATAAAGTTTCTTTGATCCATTTTTCACATATTTATTTATTAAAGTATTTAAAACAAACATATGATCTGTTGTTCTGCAACCAGCAGTAAACCCAATTTGTTCTTTACATATACTGTTTGACTTCTTAAAGAATTTAACCAATCTATTATTTAAAATTTTATTAAATAATTTGCTAACATTGTCACTAATAGTTATACCTCTGTAGTTTGTCACTTCATATATTGATCCTTTCTTATGGAGAGGTACTATATAACTTAATGACCACAAGTTAGGATAATATCCGTTAATTAAAATTTTATTGAATAAAATTTCCAAAATAGGCGTTAATATTGTTTGTCCATGTTTTAACATTTCATTCAGTATTTTACTGAACCCACTAGCTTTCCCATTTTTTAAGGATTTTATTGCCTCAGATATTTCTTTTTCTGTTATTTTATAATCTAACTCATTAAAAATAGTTTCCTGTTCCATTGTACATAGCCTCTCTGATAAATCATTATTTGTATTTACAGATATATCATTCTTATTACTAACATCATTTAGTTGTTTAAAATGAGACTCCCAATCTGAAATATGAACATTAGTTTCTGGAGGGGCTTTTCTGTGTTCATTTTTAATTTTATCAACTAATTGCCAATATTCTTTTGGATTTTCATTATATAAATTATCCAACTTCTCAATTAAATTCTTTCTAAAATCTTTTTTAGATTTTTTTCTACATTTTCTATATTTTTTCAGTAATTTAAAGAACCCTCCTCTTACAACTGGATCTGTACATGTTTTAAGTTTTTTACTTTTATAGGACAGCTCTGTTTTCATTTGTTGTAAATTACCATCAACCAAGGCTTATTCTTTGGTTTTCTACCATGTCTCTTTATCCTATTGGGTTTGGTTTTTAGAGACATATCAGCTGATTTGAGAATGATATCATTGAAATCAGATGTAACTTTTTCAATATCGTCTGACATGTTTATTAGCTCACCTGACCCAAAGGGTCAGTGTGAGCTATTCTCATCACTTTGCGTCCGTCGTCGTCGTCGTCGTCGTCGTCGTCGTCGTCTTCGTCGTCGTCGGCCGTAAACTTTTTACATTTTAATCTTCTTCTCCACAACCACTTGGCCAATTGGAACCAAACTTGACAGGAATGTTTATTGGGTGGTTCTTAACAAAGTTTGAGTTTTTGGTGCTGATCAAATATGAAACATGGCTGCCAGGGCCATTAATGCGTTCTGATTGGCTGAAATTCAAAAATCTTCTTCTCATAAACTGCTTGGCAGATTGATTTGAAATATTGCAGAAATGTACCTTAGATAGTCCTCTACAAAGTTTGAGTTTTTTGTGCCGATCCAAAATCCAAGATGGCCGCCATCGCAGGACATAGTTTAACATAGGACCCTATGGGAAAAACATATAAACAACTTCTTCTCTGAAACTGTTCCACACAATGAAGCCAAATTAATAAGGAAATGAAGGTTGCATAATTATCTTATTGTTTTGGGTTTTTCGAGCCAATTGCAAATTCAACATGGCTTCCAGGGCCATTAATGTGTTCTGATTGGCTGAAATTCAAAAATCTTCTCATAAACTGCTTGGCAGATTGATTTGAAATATTGCAGAAATGTACCTTAGATAGTCCTCTACAAAGTTTGAGTTTTTTGTGCCGATCCAAAATCCAAGATGGCCGCCATCGCAGGACATAGTTTAACATAGGACCCTATGGGAAAAACCATATAAACAACTTCTTCTCTGAAACTGTTCCACACAATGAAGCCAAATTAATAAGGAAATGAAGGTTGCATAATTATCTTATTGTTTTGGGTTTTTCGAGCCAATTGCAAATTCAACATGGCTTCCAGGGCCATTAATGTGTTCTGATTGGCTGAAATTCAAAAATCTTCTTCTCATAAACTGCTTGACAGATTGATTTAAAATATAGCAGAAATGTACCTTATGTGGTCCTCTACAAAGTTTGAGTTTTTTGTGCCGATCCAAAATCCAAGATGGCCGCCATCGCAGGACATAGTTTAACATAGGACCCTATGGGAAAAACCATATAAACAACTTCTTCTCTGAAACTGTTCCACACAATGAAGCCAAATTAATAAAAAAATGAAGGTTGCATAATTATCTTATTGTTTTGGGTTTTTCGAGCCAATTGCAAATTCAACATGGCTTCCAGGGCCATTAATGTGTTCTGATTGGCTGAAATTCAAAAATCTTCTTCTCATAAACTGCTTGGCAGATTGATTTGAAATATTGCAGAAATGAACCTTAGATAGTCCTCTACAAAGTTTGAGTTTTTTGTGCCCATCCAAAATCCAAGATGGCCGTCATCGCAGGACATAGTTTAACATAGGACCCTATGGGAAAAACATAAAAACAACTTCTTCTCTGAAACTGTTCCACACAATGAAGCCAAATTAATCAGGAAAGGAAGGTGGATAATTATCATATTATTTTGGGTTTTTCGAGCCAATTGCAAATTCAACCTGGCTTCCAGGGCCATTAATGCATTCTGATTGGCTGAAATTCAAAAGTCTTCTTCTCATAAACTGCTTGACAGATTGATTTAAAATATAGCATAAATGTACCTTATGTGGTCCTCTACAAGGTTTGAGTTTTTTGTTCCGATCCAAAATCCAAGATGGCCACCATCACAGGACATAGTTTAACATAAGACCCTATGGGAAAAACATACAAACAACTTCTTCTCTGAAACTGTTCCACACAATGAAGCCAAATTATGAAGAAATGATTAATGGATATTTATCTTATTATTTTGAGTTTTTTAGCCAATTGCAAATTGAACATGGCTTCCTGGGCAACTAATGGGTTCTGATTGGCTGAAATTTCAAAAATCTTCTTTCTAGAAACCTCTTAGCAGATTGATTTGAAAAATTGCACAAATGTTCCTTAGATGGTCCTCTACAAAATTTGAGTTTTTTGTGGCGATCCAAATTCCAAGATGGCCGCCACAGTGGAACACAGCTTAACATAGGACCCTATGGGAAAACCATACAAACAGCTTCTTCTCTGAAACTCAGTTCCACGCAATTTAACCAAATAATGCAGAAGTGAATCTTAGATAGTAATCTTATTATTTTAAGTATGTTTCGAGCCGATAGGAAACTCAAAATGGCTGCCAGAGCTGCAAATGTGTTCTGTCTGGCTGAGATTTTAAAATTTGTTTTCTCACAAACAGCTTGGCAGATTTTAGGATATGTGATATTGTATGGTCCTCTACCAATTTTGAGTTTTTTGTTTCGATCCAAAATGCAAGATTGCTGCCACTATGGAACATCACTTAACATACTAACCTATGTAAAAACATAAAAACTGCTTCTTCTCAGAAACACTCCTACTGCTGATTGTAAATTCAACATGGCAACATTCTTAGAAACAGCATCTTCACATAAACTCTTTAGCATTTAATATCAAAATTTGCAAGAAAAGTCTTGTCTTAAAAAGTTTTTTTGTAAGTCAGGTGAGCGATACAGGCTCTTAAGAGCCTCTAGTGCTATTTTTAAATGCAGTAATAATATTATTAATACTATTTGAATTTAAAGCTTCCAAAAATTTATTTGCAGAGTCTTCACTCCAAATATATTTATCTGGCATTAACTTAATTTCACTATTTAAGTTATTAAGAATGTTATAATTGCATTTAATCATACATGATATTTGACAGTGATCTGAGAGATCAGCAAGATATTCATGAACTCTAAAATAGCCAAAAAGAGAAATTAAATCCTCAGATGCTAACATATAGTCAACTACGCTGCTTCCTAACGGTTGGTAAGAGGTAAAACTACCCAAGACATCACCAATTAGTCTACCGTTTAAAATTCTCAGACCAGAGGAGATGCAAAGTGATAAGAGTTGTCTCCCCCTTGTACACAGAACTTTATCATAACTCTTTCTTCTTAATATAGAACTATCAAATTTATAAGATTCATATAAAGGCAAAAAATCATCTGAATCATTTTCAATAAAATCTAATGTATCAGCCACCCTGGCATTCAAATCACCTGCTAAAATTATCTTCCCTTTTTTCATATACTCTATCATGTCTTTTTCAACAAGCTCTAAAATATCATAATTTATACGTTTACAATATGAAGAGTTTTCTGGTGGATAATATATGAAACAGAGAAATATGTGACAGTCAAGTCCAAAAAAATCTTTTTGTAATTGTAACCAAATATAATCATTGGATGGATGTGGTAAAAATTTTATACCTGGACGAATGGTATCTTTCACATAAACAGATAGACCACCAGAATGTTTTCCAGATTTTTTAAACTTTGGTCTTATTAAATGGATTGGATTTGAAAAACCTGGCAATATTAAACAATCATTTAAAGAACAGTGAGTTTCTTGTAAACAAAATATGTCTTCTTTTAAAACACAATTAATAAACTCATTTTCATTAAACTTGTTGACACCTTTACACATATATCCATTTAAATTCCAGACAGAGACTCTTAAACCTCTTTTGTTATAAGTTTTAGAATAACACAAATACAAGTTTTCACTATGCAATATTCAGAATAGTACATTATGAAAATCAAGAAACATGAACTAATGTTTAACTTTAAATTGTGCATTAATTGAATATACCTAATACACATATGCATGTTATTAAATGCATATTGACCTATGCCCTCTTAAATCTGGCTTTATTCAATGTAAATCAGGTGCAATAAATATATTTCTCTAAATTTAAGATATTAAAATATCATGAACATTGAAAGTTTCTTGACTTGTCCTGAACAAATAAAAACAGTAGATTCTATAAATGTAATTTGAATAAAATGTTCATCTATGTTGGTTTTTACTTTTTATGCACATTGTTCCATACCTGATTGGTAAATATGTATAAATGTATTTCTCTAAATTTAAGATATTAAAATATCATGAACATTGAAAGTTTCATGGCTTGTCATGAACAAATAAAAACAGTAGATTCTATAAATGTAATTTGAATTAAATGTTCATCTATGTTGGTTTTTACTTTTTATGACATTGTTCCATACCTGATTGGTAAATATATATATATAAGGGCATAAGACAAGTTACATATGAGCGTTTCGACAAATATCAAACAAATAAATCAAAATAACTTCTCAACAGAATCATTAAAATGTAAGCTAGCTACTGAAGCTTGAAATTGCTCACATCATATTATATTTTAGAAGTGTCTATAGTAGCTACTGGACCAAGAATCATAATACTGATTGTGATCTCTTCTAAATCTGTCAAATCTATTTGGGGTCTGTTTGACTTGTAAATTTATGTTTAAAGATTTTGCAATAGAATGTTTCAAATAGCTTGCAAATATTTTAACACCCTGAACATTAAGATGTACATCATCACCTTGTTTTAAAAACCTAGGGTTTGCTTCATTTCTCATACTCAATGAAGATGCAGTGCTGTCACAAATATAAACCTGTTTAGCATGTAAAAATCTATGCTGTATAATAACATTACATTCATGAATTTTTTTGTTCAATTCAACCGAGTTTCTTCTAGCTATACCAAGTGAGATAACTACTTTACAGGATGGCCATTTAGACCTAATATATTGTACCAGAATTTCAACCTGTTCTACAACTTTTTCTGGGGTTTCATTTTTAACATCATTTGTAAATAAATGAACAGCAATACAATTATATTGTTCTTTTGACAAATTTAAAAATTTGTGAGCATCAGAAATATTGTAGCATATGTGTTTTTTTACATAACAGTTTTGGACAAAATTTTGACATCTAATTGGACCAAAATGAGAATTTCCAATTAATAGTACACTGTCTTTCTTGACATCATTCTTTACAGGCTTATGAGGTTGTTTCTGTTGCTGTGCACGAGTCGGATTGGTTTGCGGACTCTTTGTGGACTGTGTTTGAACTTTTGTCACTGTAACTTCCTTCTGATTAGATGAATCAACAAAATCTGGCCACTGTGAGTGTGGCGAGTCAGGCAAAAGGACTTCATATCGATTTTGTGTTGCGCATGCATACGAAAGTTTAGGTGTTGCGTTTTCTTTTACTTCTTTGATATCACTTGACACTTCATCTAACTTATTTGATATACTTTCTAGTTTGGAAGAAGTTATGTTGTGTAATGTTTTTGGTATATCACATAGGTTCCTAACGGTGCTGCTTATCTCGCTACTGATAGATTTTAATGTAACTTCACTTTCCATTAGACCATTCATAACATCATCAAGTGATTGTATGGATTTATAACTGTCTTTTGAATGATTGTGTTCTATCTTTTCAACCTTCACATGAATCATTTTAATGTTCTCGCTAAGTGTATCCACTCGAGCTTTTATATAGTTTATCTTATCCTCATTACCATCTTTATTTTTTTTGGTCAAGTTTTTTTTCTAAGTCGCACATTTTCTGTTGCATGCTGAGCAAAGTTTGATTTAAATGAGCATCATTTTCAGCATGATTATTCAAACTGTTAACAAAGGATTGCTGAATCCTGTCTACAAGTGTATCACAATATTTAATGAAACCATCCGGTTCAATTTGAGCTGTGCTGGAATGTGTTCTTGAAATTTTGAAATCTGATGGAACCGGTGTACAGATTTTACAAGTGTATCTTCTACTAGAATTTACAAAGGTATATATTTGATAATCAGGAAGCTCTGAGCATCCAAAGTGTACCCATTTCTTACAATTGCTACACACTAGCATCTGCTTTTTATCTTCAACATTACTATTATTACAATTCATTATACACACTTTGTCTTCAGTTTTTGACCCTGGAATGTTTTCCGCATCAGTATTTGTTGACACAGGCTTTCATCAGGATATTCAATTGCTTCTTGGTACTCACAGTCAGAATTTACAGTGTCAGAATTATTTACTAAATTACACACATCAACATCATCTGTTATAGTGGTCACTGTTATGGGCATGGGGGAGGTATCAGTTCTTGTTTCAGTTGTTTGTGACGGCTGACACAAAGAGCAGGAATGTAGATGTTGGTAGTCTTTAATGGTTTTTGGATCACCAAGATCATTGTAAATTGGGACATTTTTACAAGTATAGGGACCTGCATTCATGAATTCGATGGCACTTGACAGGTCACCAAAGCCTTTGAACACTTGACCATTAAAACCATTTATACTTTCGTAACAATGACTCCATGAGGAGAAAATTCCAACAACTCTTCCTTTTAACACTGAATAGAATGCTTTATGTCTTGAATTTCTCTCCATAATTGATTTAGTTTTGTAAGAAAACACGTGATGTCAACCCGAGTCAAAAGTGTGTATGCCGCCGATTTTGATGAGATTAAATGGTATTTCTGTAAAAGTCTAATTAAATAAAGATGGAAACTGTTGTTTTTTAAATGTTATCTGTCATGTTTCTTGTTTTCTGTATGACTTATTCAAAATTTTATGCTGGATCGAGAAAATTTGCTGGTCGTCGCCATTACCGGAAGTTAGATCAGACATCAACTTCAATAGATAAAGATGAACCAAAGCCTGGAAAACAGCACGAGTGTAAAACTTAGAGGGATCGTCTAATAAGACAACATCAACTTACATATTTGAAGATAAACGAAAACCCTGGAAAACAGCACGAATGTAGAACATAGTGGGATCTTCTGATAGGACAACATCAACTTACATATATAAATCAAACCCTTGAAAGCAGCACGATTGTAGAACTTAGAGGCATCGTCTGATAGGACAACATCAACTTACATATATAAAGATAAAACAAACTCAAAACAGCATGAGTGTAAAACAGGGTGGGCTCGTCTGATATGACATCATCAACTTAAATGTATAGAGATAAACCAAACCCTGGAAAACAGCACGAGTGTAGAACATGGTGGGAACGTCTGATAGGACATCATCAACTTCAATATATAAAGATAAACCAAACCTTGGAAAACACACGAATGTAGACATATAGTTGGATCGTCTGATAGGATAACTTCAACTTACATATATAAAACAACCCTTGAAAACAGCACGATTGTAGAACATTTTGGGATCGTCTGATAGGACATCAACCTAAATATATAAAACAAACACTGAAAAACAGCACGATTTTAGAACATAGTGGGATCGTCTGATAGGACAACATTAACTTAAATATATAAAGATAAAACAAACACAGGAAAACAGCACGAGTAGTATACATAGTGGGATCGTCTAATAGGACAACATTAACTTAAATATAGAAAGATTAACCAAACCGAGGAAAACAGCACGAGCGAAGAACCTACTATGGTCGTCTGATAGGAGAACATCAACTTACATATATAAACCAAACCCTGTAAAACAGAACGAGTTCAGATTATACTGGAATCGTCTGATAGGACAGCATCAACTTACATATATAAAGATAAACCAAACAATGGAAAACAACACGAGTGTAGAACATAGTGGGATCTTCTGATAGGACAGCATAAACTTACACATATAAAACAAACACTAGAAAGCAGCACGATCGTAGAACAAAGAGGGATCTTCTGATGGGACAACATCAACTTATATAATATAAAGATAAACCAAACACTGGAAGACATCATTAGTGTAGAAAATAGTGGGATCTTCGGATAGGACATCATCAACTTACATATATAAAGATAAACCAAACCCCAGAAAACAGCACGAGTGTAGAACTAAGAGGGATCGTCTGATAGGACAACATCAGCTTTAATATATAAAGATAAACCAAACCTTGGAAAACGGCATTAGTGTAGGACAAAGTGGGATCGTCTGTTAGGACATCATCAACTTAAGTATATAAAGATAAACCAAAAACCCCGGAAAACCGCATGAGTTTAAAACAGTGTGGGATCGTCTGATAGGACATCATCAACTTCAATATATAAAGATAAACCAAACCCTGGAAAACAGCACAAGTGTAGAACATAGTGGGATCGTCTGATAGGACAACATCAACTTCAATATATAAAGAGATATTAAGCCCTAGAAAACAGCACGAATGGAGAACATAGTGGGATCGTCTAATAGGACAACATTAACTTAAATATAGAAAGATTAACCAAACCGAGGAAAACAGCACGAGCGAAGAACCTACTATGGTCGTCTGATAGGAGTACATCAACTTACATATATAAACCAAACCCTGTAAGATTATACTGGAATCGTCTGATAGGACAGCATCAACTTACATGTTTAAAGAGATAATAAACCCTGGAAAATAGCACGAATGTAGAACATAGTGGGATCTTCTGATAGGACAACATCAACTGAAATATTTAAAGATAAACCAAAACCCTAGAAAACAACACGAGTGTAGAACATAGTGGGATCTTCTGATAGGACAGCATAAACTTACACATATAAAACAAACACTAGAAAGCAGCACGATCGTAGAACAAAGAGGGATCTTCTGATGGGACAACATCAACTTAAATATATAAAAATAAACCAAACCCCGGAAAACAGCACGAGTGTAGAACTAAGAGGGATCGTCTGATAGGACAACATCAGCGTTAATATATAAAGATAAACCAAACCTTGGAAAACAGCATTAGTGTAGAACATAGTGGAATCGTCTGATAGGACATCATCAACTTAAGTATATAAAGATAAACCAAACCCTGGAAAACAGCACGAGTGTATAACATAGTGGGATCTTCTGAAAGGACAACATTAACTTACATATATGAAGATAAACCAAACACTGGAAGACAACATTAGTGTAGAAAATAAGGTGATCTTCTGATAGGACATCATCAACTAAAATAAGAAAAGATAAACGAAAAACCCCGGAAAACCGCATGAGTGTAAAACAGTGTGGGATCGTCTGATAGGACATCATCAACTTAAATATATGAAGATAAACCGAACACTGCAAAACAGCACGAGTGTAGAACAAAGTGGGATCTTCTGATAGGATAACATCAACTTAAATATGTAAAGATAAACCAAACCCTGGAAAACAGCACGAGTGTAGAACATAGTGGGATCTTCTGATAGGACAACATCAACTTACATATATAAAGATTAAACAAACTCTCGTTAACAGCACGATGTAGAACATAGGTGGATCGTCTGAAAGGACATCATCAACTTAAATATATAAAGATAAACCAAACCAAGGAAAACAGCAGGAGTGTAGAACCTACAAGGATCGTCTGATACGACATCAACTCAAACGCTGAAACCAGAACGAATGTAAAACATAGGGGGATCGTCTGATAGGACAACATCAACTTACATATATGAAGATAAACCAAACCCTGGAAATGAGAACGAATGTAGACCATAGTGGGATCGTCTGATAGGACAGCATAAACTTACATATATAAAGATAAAACAAACTCTCGAAAACAGCACGATGTAGAACATAGAAGGATCGTCTGATAGGACAACATCAACTTCAATATATAAAGAGATACCAAACCCTAGAAAACAGCACGAGTTTAGTACATAGAGGGATCTTCTGATGGGACAACATGAACTTATTTATATGAAGATAAACCCAAAAACCCCGGAAAACATCATGAGTTTAAAACAGAGTGGGATCGTCTGATAGGACATCATCAACTTAAATATATAGAGTTAAACCAAACACTGCAAAACAAAACGAGTGTAGAACAAAGTGGGATCGTCTGATACGATAACATCAACCTGAATATACATGTATAAAGATAAACCAAACCCTGGAAACAGTATAAATGTAGAACTTAGAGGGACCGTCTGATAGGACAACATCAACTTCAATATATAAGGAGATACCAAACCCTGGAAAACACCACGAGTGTACAACATAGTGGGATCTTCTGATAGGACATCAACTTACATATATAAAGTTAAAGCAAAACTTGGAAAACAGCACGAATGTAGAACATAGAGGGATGATCTGATAGGAGAACATCAACTTACATTTATGAAAATAAACCAAACCCTGGAAAACAGCACGAATGTAGAACATAGTGGGATCGTCTGATAGAACAACATCAACTTGCATATATAAAGTTAAAGCAAAACTTGGAAAACAACACGAATGTAGAACATAGAGGGATCGTCTGATAAGAGAACATCAACTTACATATATGAAGATACACCAAACCCTGGAAAAGAGCACGAATGTAGAACATAGTGGGATCGTCTGATAAGAGAACATCAACTTACATATATGAAGATAAACCAAACCCTGGAAAACAGCACGAGTGTAGAACATAGTGGGATCGTCCGATAGGACAGCATCAACTTACATATATAAAGATAAAACAAACTCTCGAAAACAGCACGATGTAGAACATAGAAGGATCGTCTGATAGGACAACATCAACTTCAATATATAAAGAGATACCAAACCCTGGAAAACAGCACGAGTGTAGCACATAGAGTGATTTTCTGATATGACAACATGAACTTATATATATGAAGATAAACCCAAAAACCCCGGTAAACATCATGAGTGTAAAACAGAGTAAGATCGTCTGATAGGACATCATCAACTTAAATATATAAAGTTAAACAAAACACTGCAAAAAAACACGAGTGTAGAACAAAGTGGGATCGATACGATAACATCAACCTGAATATACATGTATAAAGATAAACCAAACCCTGGAAACAGTATAAATGTAGAACTTAGAGGGACCGTCTGATAGGACAACATCAACTTCAATATATAAGGAGATACCAAACCCTGGAAAACACCACGAGTGTACAACATAGTGGGATCTTCTGATAGGACATCAACTTACATATATAAAGTTAAAGCAAAACTTGGAAAACAGCACGAATGTAGAACATAGAGGGATGATCTGATAGGAGAACATCAACTTACATTTATGAAAATAAACCAAACCCTGGAAAACAGCACGAATGTAGAACATAGTGGGATCGTCTGATAGAACATCAACTTGCATATATCAATCAAACCCTGGACATAGACTGGGAAGCAGTTCTCACATGTTCTACTGATGGGAGATATAAACTACCCAGACATAGACTGGGAAGCAGTTCTCACATGTTCTACTGATGGGAGGTATAAACTACCCAGACATAGACTGGGAAGCAGTTCTCACATGTTCTACTGATGGGAGGTATAAACTACCCAGATATAGACTGGGAAGCAGTTCTCACATGTTCTACTGATGGGAGATATAAACTACCCAGAATCAACTAGGAAGCAGTTCTCACATGTTCTACTGATGGGAGGTATAAACTACCCAGACATAGACTGGGAAGCAGTTCTCAGTTTCGGAGGAGAAGATTTTTTAAGAAAAGTAAACGACGACGGCGGACGCCAAGTGATGGCAATAGCTCACCTGACCCTTCGGGTCAGGTGAGCTAATAAACGAGAAACTCCATTAATGATAAAAATATAAAAAAATATATTTATAAAATGGTCTAATATTAATAATATAATAACAAACTTACAAGTGTTATTAATAAAAGCAGTTTGATATATTTTAAAAATGTGCTGTTAATGATACACACCAATCGGTCATTGAAATACAGAGTTATCGAACAGTAATATGATACACACCAATCGGTCATTGAAATACAGAGTTATCGAACAGTAATATGATACACACCAATCGGTCATTGAAATACAGAGTTATCGAACAGTAATATGATACACACCAATCGGTCATTGAAATACAGAGTTATCGAACAGTAATATGATACACACCAATCGGTCATTGAAATACAGAGTTATCGAACAGTAATATGATACACACCAATCGGTCATTGAAATACAGAGTTATCGAACAGTAATATGATACACACCAATCGGTCATTGAAGTACAGAGTTATCGAACAGTAATATGATACACACCAATCGGTCATTGAAGTACAGAGTTATCGAACAGTAATATGATACACACCAATCGGTCATTGAAATACAGAGTTATCGAACAGTAATATGATACACACCAATCGGTCATTGAAATACAGAGTTATCGAACAGTAATATGATACACACCAATCGGTCATTGAAATACAGAGTTATCGAACAGTAATATGATACACACCAATCGGTCATTGAAATACAGAGTTATCGAACAGTAATATGATACACACCAATCGGTCATTCAAATACAGAGTTATCGAACAGTAATATGATACACACCAATCGGTCATTCAAATACAGAGTTATCGAACAGTAATATGATACACACCAATCGGTCATTGAAATACAGAGTTATCGAACAGTAATATGATACACACCAATCGGTCATTGAAGTACAGAGTTATCGAACAGTAATATGATACACACCAATCGGTCATTGAAATACAGAGTTATCGAACAGTAATATGATACACACCAATCGGTCATTGAAATACAGAGTTATCGAACAGTAATATGATACACACCAATCGGTCATTGAAATACAGAGTTATCGAACAGTAATATGATACACACCAATCGGTCATTGAAATACAGAGTTATCGAACAGTAATATGATACACACCAATCGGTCATTGAAATACAGAGTTATCGAACAGTAATATGATACACACCAATCGGTCATTGAAGTACAGAGTTATCGAACAGTAATATGATACACACCAATCGGTCATTGAAATACAGAGTTATCGAACAGTAATATGATACACACCAATCGGTCATTGAAATACAGAGTTATCGAACAGTAATATGATACACACCAATCGGTCATTGAAATACAGAGTTATCGAACAGTAATATGATACACACCAATCGGTCATTGAAATACAGAGTTATCGAACAGTAATATGATACACACCAATCGGTCATTGAAGTACAGAGTTATCGAACAGTAATATGATACACACCAATCGGTCATTGAAGTACAGAGTTATCGAACAGTAATATGATACACACCAATCGGTCATTGAAATACAGAGTTATCGAACAGTAATATGATACACACCAATCGGTCATTGAAATACAGAGTTATCGAACAGTAATATGATACACACCAATCGGTCATTGAAATACAGAGTTATCGAACAGTAATATGATACACACCAATCGGTCATTGAAATACAGAGTTATCGAACAGTAATATGATACACACCAATCGGTCATTGAAGTACAGAGTTATCGAACAGTAATATGATACACACCAATCGGTCATTGAAGTACAGAGTTATCGAACAGTAATATGATACACACCAATCGGTCATTGAAATACAGAGTTATCGAACAGTAATATGATACACACCAATCGGTCATTGAAATACAGAGTTATCGAACAGTAATATGATACACACCAATCGGTCATTGAAATACAGAGTTATCGAACAGTAATATGATACACACCAATCGGTCATTGAAATACAGAGTTATCGAACAGTAATATGATACACACCAATCGGTCATTGAAATACAGAGTTATCGAACAGTAATATGATACACACCAATCGGTCATTGAAATACAGAGTTATCGAACAGTAATATGATACACACCAATCGGTCATTGAAATACAGAGTTATCGAACAGTAATATGATACACACCAATCGGTCATTGAAGTACAGAGTTATCGAACAGTAATATGATACACACCAATCGGTCATTGAAATACAGAGTTATCGAACAGTAATATGATACACACCAATCGGTCATTGAAATACAGAGTTATCGAACAGTAATATGATACACACCAATCGGTCATTGAAATACAGAGTTATCGAACAGTAATATGATACACACCAATCGGTCATTGAAATACAGAGTTATCGAACAGTAATATGATACACACCAATCGGTCATTGAAATACAGAGTTATCGAACAGTAATATGATACACACCAATCGGTCATTGAAGTACAGAGTTATCGAACAGTAATATGATACACACCAATCGGTCATTGAAATACAGAGTTATCGAACAGTAATATGATACACACCAATCGGTCATTGAAGTACAGAGTTATCGAACAGTAATATGATACACACCAATCGGTCATTGAAATACAGAGTTATCGAACAGTAATATGATACACACCAATCGGTCATTGAAATACAGAGTTATCGAACAGTAATATGATACACACCAATCGGTCATTGAAATACAGAGTTATCGAACAGTAATATGATACACACCAATCGGTCATTGAAGTACAGAGTTATCGAACAGTAATATGATACACACCAATCGGTCATTGAAGTACAGAGTTATCGAACAGTAATATGATACACACCAATCGGTCATTGAAATACAGAGTTATCGAACAGTAATATGATACACACCAATCGGTCATTGAAATACAGAGTTATCGAACAGTAATATGATACACACCAATCGGTCATTGAAATACAGAGTTATCGAACAGTAATATGATACACACCAATCGGTCATTGAAGTACAGAGTTATCGAACAGTAATATGATACACACCAATCGGTCATTGAAGTACAGAGTTATCGAACAGTAATATGATACACACCAATCGGTCATTGAAGTACAGAGTTATCGAACAGTAATATGATACACACCAATCGGTCATTGAAGTACAGAGTTATCGAACAGTAATATGATACACACCAATCGGTCATTGAAATACAGAGTTATCGAACAGTAATATGATACACACCAATCGGTCATTGAAATACAGAGTTATCGAACAGTAATATGATACACACCAATCGGTCATTGAAATACAGAGTTATCGAACAGTAAAATGATACACACCAATCGGTCATTGAAATACAGAGTTATCGAACAGTAATATGATACACACCAATCGGTCATTGAAGTACAGAGTTATCGAACAGTAAAATGATACACACCAATCGGTCATTGAAATACAGAGTTATCGAACAGTAAAATGATACACACCAATCGGTCATTGAAGTACAGAGTTATCGAACAGTAAAATGATACACACCAATCGGTCATTGAAATACAGAGTTATCGAACAGTAAAATGATACACACCAATCGGTCATTGAAATACAGAGTTATCGAACAGTAATATGATACACACCAATCGGTCATTGAAATACAGAGTTATCGAACAGTAAAATGATACACACCAATCGGTCATTGAAATACAGAGTTATCGAACAGTAATATGATACACACCAATCGGTCATTGAAATACAGAGTTATCGAACAGTAATATGATACACACCAATCGGTCATTGAAATACAGAGTTATCGAACAGTAATATGATACACACCAATCGGTCATTGAAATACAGAGTTATCGAACAGTAATATGATACACACCAATCGGTCATTGAAATACAGAGTTATCGAACAGTAATATGATACACACCAATCGGTCATTGAAATACAGAGTTATCGAACAGTAATATGATACACACCAATCGGTCATTGAAATACAGAGTTATCGAACAGTAATATGATACACACCAATCGGTCATTGAAGTACAGAGTTATCGAACAGTAATATGATACACACCAATCGGTCATTGAAGTACAGAGTTATCGAACAGTAATATGATACACACCAATCGGTCATTGAAGTACAGAGTTATCGAACAGTAATATGATACACACCAATCGGTCATTGAAGTACAGAGTTATCGAACAGTAATATGATACACACCAATCGGTCATTGAAGTACAGAGTTATCGAACAGTAATATGATACACACCAATCGGTCATTGAAGTACAGAGTTATCGAACAGTAATATGATACACACCAATCGGTCATTGAAGTACAGAGTTATCGAACAGTAATATGATACACACCAATCGGTCATTGAAAGTACAGAGTTATCGAACAGTAATATGATACACACCAATCGGTCATTGAAGTACAGAGTTATCGAACAGTAATATGATACACACCAATCGGTCATTGAAGTACAGAGTTATCGAACAGTAATATGATACACACCAATCGGTCATTGAAATACAGAGTTATCGAACAGTAATATGATACACACCAATCGGTCATTGAAGTACAGAGTTATCGAACAGTAATATGATACACACCAATCGGTCATTGAAGTACAGAGTTATCGAACAGTAATATGATACACACCAATCGGTCATTGAAATACAGAGTTATCGAACAGTAATATGATACACACCAATCGGTCATTGAAGTACAGAGTTATCGAACAGTAATATGATACACACCAATCGGTCATTGAAGTACAGAGTTATCGAACAGTAATATGATACACACCAATCGGTCATTGAAGTACAGAGTTATCGAACAGTAATATGATACACACCAATCGGTCATTGAAGTACAGAGTTATCGAACAGTAATATGATACACACCAATCGGTCATTGAAGTACAGAGTTATCGAACAGTAATATGATACACACCAATCGGTCATTGAAGTACAGAGTTATCGAACAGTAATATGATACACACCAATCGGTCATTGAAGTACAGAGTTATCGAACAGTAATATGATACACACCAATCGGTCATTGAAGTACAGAGTTATCGAACAGTAATATGATACACACCAATCGGTCATTGAAATACAGAGTTATCGAACAGTAATATGATACACACCAATCGGTCATTGAAATACAGAGTTATCGAACAGTAATATGATACACACCAATCGGTCATTGAAAGTACAGAGTTATCGAACAGTAATATGATACACACCAATCGGTCATTGAAATACAGAGTTATCGAACAGTAATATGATACACACCAATCGGTCATTGAAGTACAGAGTTATCGAACAGTAATATGATACACACCAATCGGTCATTGAAGTACAGAGTTATCGAACAGTAATATGATACACACCAATCGGTCATTGAAGTACAGAGTTATCGAACAGTAATATGATACACACCAATCGGTCATTGAAATACAGAGTTATCGAACAGTAATATGATACACACCAATCGGTCATTGAAGTACAGAGTTATCGAACAGTAATATGATACACACCAATCGGTCATTGAAGTACAGAGTTATCGAACAGTAATATGATACACACCAATCGGTCATTGAAAGTACAGAGTTATCGAACAGTAATATGATACACACCAATCGGTCATTGAAGTACAGAGTTATCGAACAGTAATATGATACACACCAATCGGTCATTGAAGTACAGAGTTATCGAACAGTAATATGATACACACCAATCGGTCATTGAAGTACAGAGTTATCGAACAGTAATATGATACACACCAATCGGTCATTGAAGTACAGAGTTATCGAACAGTAATATGATACACACCAATCGGTCATTGAAGTACAGAGTTATCGAACAGTAATATGATACACACCAATCGGTCATTGAAGTACAGAGTTATCGAACAGTAATATGATACACACCAATCGGTCATTGAAGTACAGAGTTATCGAACAGTAATATGATACACACCAATCGGTCATTGAAATACAGAGTTATCGAACAGTAATATGATACACACCAATCGGTCATTGAAGTACAGAGTTATCGAACAGTAATATGATACACACCAATCGGTCATTGAAGTACAGAGTTATCGAACAGTAATATGATACACACCAATCGGTCATTGAAGTACAGAGTTATCGAACAGTAATATGATACACACCAATCGGTCATTGAAATACAGAGTTATCGAACAGTAATATGATACACACCAATCGGTCATTGAAGTACAGAGTTATCGAACAGTAATATGATACACACCAATCGGTCATTGAAGTACAGAGTTATCGAACAGTAATATGATACACACCAATCGGTCATTGAAATACAGAGTTATCGAACAGTAATATGATACACACCAATCGGTCATTGAAATACAGAGTTACGAACAGTAATATGATACACACCAATCGGTCATTGAAGTACAGAGTTATCGAACAGTAATATGATACACACCAATCGGTCATTGAAGTACAGAGTTATCGAACAGTAATATGATACACACCAATCGGTCATTGAAATACAGAGTTATCGAACAGTAATATGATACACACCAATCGGTCATTGAAGTACAGAGTTATCGAACAGTAATATGATACACACCAATCGGTCATTGAAGTACAGAGTTATCGAACAGTAATATGATACACACCAATCGGTCATTGAAGTACAGAGTTATCGAACAGTAATATGATACACACCAATCGGTCATTGAAGTACAGAGTTATCGAACAGTAATATGATACACACCAATCGGTCATTGAAGTACAGAGTTATCGAACAGTAATATGATACACACCAATCGGTCATTGAAGTACAGAGTTATCGAACAGTAATATGATACACACCAATCGGTCATTGAAATACAGAGTTATCGAACAGTAATATGATACACACCAATCGGTCATTGAAGTACAGAGTTATCGAACAGTAATATGATACACACCAATCGGTCATTGAAGTACAGAGTTATCGAACAGTAATATGATACACACCAATCGGTCATTGAAGTACAGAGTTATCGAACAGTAATATGATACACACCAATCGGTCATTGAAATACAGAGTTATCGAACAGTAATATGATACACACCAATCGGTCATTGAAATACAGAGTTATCGAACAGTAATATGATACACACCAATCGGTCATTGAAGTACAGAGTTATCGAACAGTAATATGATACACACCAATCGGTCATTGAAGTACAGAGTTATCGAACAGTAATATGATACACACCAATCGGTCATTGAAATACAGAGTTATCGAACAGTAATATGATACACACCAATCGGTCATTGAAGTACAGAGTTATCGAACAGTAATATGATACACACCAATCGGTCATTGAA